>BLSH010211970.1:1931990-1947133 GCA_018402905.1 Glandirana rugosa | reverse complement strand
ATAACTTACCGTAAAATCCTTTTCTCTGAGTTCACTGACAGACGCAGCACCCACCCCTCTGCGTTGGTTTTGTACAGCTTGTTACGAACTGATGTGCTATGCAGAGCAGGGGGATTATATGCTGAGGTGAGGACGGCCCCCTGGGAGGGGCCAGCCTACGCTTTTGTTTGTTTTTGCCTAGTCTACTCCTAGTAGGATGAGCATAACCCCATGTGTCATAAGAAGGCTGTGTCTGTCAGTGAACTCAGAGAAAAGGATTTTATGGTAAGTTATACAAAAAATCCCTTTTTTCCATCCATTCTTTCATTACTTATAGTATTTTATTCTACCATAAAAGGTAGTCCTCTATGTTGGTAATGCATTAGCTATGTTTACATTATTAGTATGGTCTGTACTGGTCCATCGATATGTGGTGTTTTTTTGTTTTTTCCAACAAAGACCTTATGTATTTCTGTAAAATGTTTTGCTATGCATGATGCAAGAGAATAAATACTTTTTATCCTATCATTGAGTCATTTGTTTAGCTGCTCACCACATGCCTCACTCAAAGTCCTGAGCCCCTCTCTCTCTCTGTTCATGTATTTATGGGTAATTCTCATTTGTGAATTTACTTAAGCCTCCTTCACACACTTGCAGTGCATTACCACATGCATGTTAATGCACATTGCGCACATTCAACTCTCCCATTTTTTTGTCAGTGTACCGCAGTCCAATGTACATTAGTTGCTGGCAAGATGCAGTGGGGTGCCTTAGACTTTATAAGGGCTCTAGGCAGAAGTGGCGACCTGTGGTGTGATGTAACACCTGGTTATCCACCCAAGACTAAGCTCTGAGTGTTTGAGATTTAGTGCCAAGTTTGAAAAGATTACACTGTAATGTCAATACATTCCAAACATAAGCTCAGATTTTACAGTAATGGTCAGACATACAGGTGCCAAGGTGAGTGTCTGTGGAGGGTCCAGTGCCAAAACCAACACTACAGGTTACCCCCACAGCTTGGGGTCAGAGTATGTCTCCCAAACTTTAACCGAGGTTGCACCGATCTGGATTCACTGCTTCTATTGTTTTATTAAAAGCCATTAAAGAATTGATTGAGGGATCTGTGGATAAATTAATAAACTAGTTAAAATATAAGTTCACTTTTAGTAACATGTTGCACTTCTATTCAGGCTGTAACATGTTACTAATGCAGCAGCCCCCCCCCCCTCATCCCCCACTGTGACTGCAGGCAGAGGATGCTCTCCCTGCACTCACACAGCCACGTCATTCACAGAGTTGTGCGAATAAATGTACTACAAGTCCAGTCTACCACTGCGGCAGATGGCTTGTAGTTTTCAATAAACTGTGAGGGTGCTGGTGAGCGCCCTTGTAGTTCATTCATTCTTCCTGCTCTTCAGTAACTGTCTGCCCATACAGGAGGTACGGGGAGACAGCTGTAATGAACATCTGCATGAGCATGACCTTGCAGGCTCCATTGTAAAAAAAAAAAAAAAAAAACATGCACTGTTTTTACCTGTACATTTATTTATTACAAAACCTGAATTTAGCCCTTAAACTAAGAGTTATTTCTCTATAAAGGTTCAGCTTCACTTCAACAATAAGAACAATTAATGATTTGTACTTGTCATTTTTTTCAATAAAACTTTATTGAGTTAAAAAAAAAAAAAGAATAAAACCATATGAACAATACTTTTATAAAGCTTTTTGTATTTCACCTGTCTCCCAAGGGAAGCACCACGGTGCTCTGCGCTACTGGTTTGCGGAATCTAGGAAATACCTGTTTCATGAATGCTATTCTGCAGTCATTAAGGTATGCAAGTACATCCTAATTACGTCCTGCTTTCTTTCTGACATAGGGATTATTTACCTCATTAGGTACCAGTAATATTTATTTTTTAATCTTGCAGTAACATTCAACAGTTTTGCTGTTACTTCAAGGAGCTGCCAGCAGTGGAACTTCGCAATGGAAAAACTGCTGGTCGTCGGATGTACCATACACGGAGTCAAGGAGAAGTTAATGTGTGAGCCCTCCTTCTTGCATCAGTCTGCTTGTGGATGGACATATCTCATTTAGCTAATATTGGGACTTAAAAAATCTGCTTTAAGTCACATATTTCCAGACCTATGTGTTTATAACATTTTAGCATGACACATTCAGTGCTGAGCTCCAGCTTGCACACTGCTAAGGTATTAAGCCTTGTTCTTTAACACACACACACACACACACACACACACACACACACACACACACACACACACACACACACACAAAGTAATTAGCTTCCATGTGCTGGAAGGCCATTTCCTCTTTTAAATAATATTTATGTTGGCAGTTAACACAGTGATGCTGGTGGATATATTTTACAGGCAGCATGTAGTACCTTCCACAGTGAAAAGGTTCTTCTATCTTCTCACATTTAATTTCAAATATACCTGCTCTGCCAGGGATGTATTCTGGTGGATAATATTCACGTTTGTTTTTGTAGGTCATTGGTTGAAGAGTTCCGGAAAACTCTGTGTTCACTGTGGCAGGGCAATCAATCTGCATTTAGCCCAGATTCCTTATTCTATGTGATATGGAAAATCATGCCAAATTTCAGGTAACTACTTTGTTGTTTAAAGGGGTAAGAGATTTTGAAATGGCTGAATCTTTGAGTCTTCTGCTCTACTACTACAAAAATAGCATTTCTTTATCATCCATTGAGGGCCGCAGGAATGTAAAGAAGTCTTAAACAGTCTGGTGATATGGCCACCTACAGGAGTTTGGGACACTGAAAAAAAAAATGTTAAGCCAGCCTTGGCATAACCACTTCTCCAATCACCATGCTTCAATTGTTGCTAGTGTCCCAGGAGGTTTGACGCCTTTTCTGCTCAGAAAGTCTAGCTATATTTTTTTTACCCTTTATACATTTTGTTCAGTCAAGATACTGGGTACTCCATAAATGGCTCCTCTTTGAACTATTAGGAGTGACTGACTTCTCTTGACAGTGACTTTGATTTGATAAAACCTTGTCACTTTGGATAAAATCCCTTATAAAGTATTCCTCCATCACAAGGACAAATCGCATAGGGGTGATGTCAGTTCATATGTGTAGAACACTTTGCCTGCATGCCTGCAAGGTCAAGGATTCTCCCAAGAAACATCTGATTCACCTATCTTTAAGATAAGAGTGCATAGAATGCATTAAGCTGAAAAACCTTGAGAATTTACAACTTCTTTAAGGGAATGCCTTGGGCCGCCAGTGTCCCCATTGGAAGTTTTCCCCTTTTCTGGGGATAACTTACAATTTGGAATTTTCTGTTCCTTTCACTCTCAATAATAGTAGGCAGGACAAATAATAGGGTGAATCTCCCTAACGAGGGCACAAACTGCAATAAAAAAACAGGTGATCTAATCCATCTATATCCAAAACTAAAAAAAAATGCTTTTCTGTGGCCACTGGGTAGCGCTGTCATAGTTAGCATGTTGCATGGATGTTATTTGGCTAACTACAAGCTATGGCCATTAGGGTAACAGAGCAGTAAATCAACCACTAGATGATCTGCAACAGTTGTGTACTTTGTTTTTTTTTTCCGCTTTGACTTTAGACCAGGGGGTCTTCAAACTTTCTAAAGAAAAAGCCAGTTTACTGTCCTTCAGGCTTTAGGGGGGGCACACCATGCCCAGTGGGAGTAAACAATGCCCCATCTTTGGCATTAGGAGGAGAAATAGTTGCTGTCAGTGGGAAGAATAGTGCCCTATTTTTGTTGTCAGTAGAAGGAATTCTGTCCCATCGTTGGTGTCAGTGGAAGGAATAGTGTCCTATCATTGCTATCAGTGGAAGGAATAGTGCCCCACCGTTGGTATCAGTTTTAAGGAATAGTGCCTCATTGCTTGTGTCAGTGGCAGGAATAATGCCTCAAGGGCCGGAAAAAGGCAAGCAAAGGGGTCGCTGTTTGCAGACCACTGCTTTAGACCGTTTATTTGGACAATCTCTACTCTGATTTTAAAGAGGAAGTATGTAGATGCACACATGTATTGCATTGTGTGTTTGTAAATTTCTGTGTGTGTGTGTTTTTTTGTTTTTTTATAAATTCTTATGACATTCATCATGTTACTGCTGCTATTGCAGGGGTTACCAGCAGCAAGATGCACATGAATTCATGCGCTACTTGTTGGACCACTTACACCTAGAGCTCCAAGGGGAACTAAATGGCTCCAATAATTCAGTCATATCACAGGAGAACACAAGCCGGCCTTCAAGCAGCAAGTGTTGTATGTAAGTGATTCAGCAGTGTAAAAGACTTATTCTTTTTTTGTTCCCTTGCTTTAGAAACAAAGATAAGATTATAAAAACGATTTAAAGAAGTATAGCTAAAGCTTTTTTGTATATTCTTCTATGGATCACAGGAGTGCAGCTTGTTCTGCACTCTTGCAACCCATTTTCAGAAGCTCGCTGACATGACAAAGCCCATCCAGGCTCTGGAAAGTCTCTTAACGATCTGCTGAGAGCATGAGCCTGCCCCTCCATGGCCCAGCACTCCAGTGAGCCCTGGAGAGGCAGACCTGAGAGCTGTTGACTCACCGTCACAGCTCTCTGCTCAGAGCAGAGGAGGAGAACCGAGTGATCAGCAGTGTTTGATTGCTCAGTTCTCACTACAGAGTCAGTGGGGGACAGATGCAGCATCGGATTGATGCTGCATCCTCCTAGGTAAGTATCAATGTTTGTTTTGTTTGCTCGTACTTCTCTTTTAAAAAAATTGTAATATTTGTTGCAAAAGAATAAAAAGGTCAATTATTTGAGTATTGAAAGTGGGAATGCTTTTGGTTGTCACTGAGGCTTGATACACAAATCTTCAGCCCTTCAACAAAATACAAAAAATACTGTGATCCTTACACTTTAGAATATAAGCTTACCTTTTGCCAAAAGACTGTATTATTGTATTAGGGCAGGCACAACTGTTTTATGTGTGTGTGGCAGAAGCAGTAAGATAGATATAGGCATATATCTCACATGTAGTTTTTCCATACTGAGTAAAAATTTTATTTTACTTAATGCCTAAGGCTAAGTTCACCTAAGGTGCTAATTTATTTTCTGTGACCTCAGTGGACTGAATCGGCTACTGTTAATAGTGGGAAGTTCTTCCCTCTTTGACCCTGAATCTGCCCCCATGCCAGAGCCATTATAAATGGCATGAAATGGTTTCTCTCTCTTGCATTACCCACGGTGTAAATAGATAGCAATTTTGTAATGCTCATTTTTTTTTTTTTTTTTTTTAGTGTACTGTTGCACGCAAACTATTCTTCTAGCAGTTTGTAACTAAAACAAATAGCTTTGCTTACGGGCAGGCTCACACTGGAATGCACAAATTCCTGTGCGACCCCACTTGTTCCGGTTTTGACTGCCCATTCATCTCATTGGGCTGCCAAACGTACTGGAGTGTGGAAAAAGTAGTGCAAAGGTTTGGTGGCCACAAACGTGCTGTGTTTGCAAGATGCATTTGGGGTGCCATCAATAATGAATTGGCACCTGTGCATGTCTCGAAGGGGCAGCGTGATCATGTGTGGGAAATGCCACTTTCCCGCACCACATTCCTGTGTGAACAGGCCGTCTAGGTTTCATATGTATAGTGGTTCCGGAAAGTATTCACAGCGATTCACTTTTTCCTTATTTTGTTATGCTACGGCCTTATTCCAAAATGGATTAAATCCATTATTTTCCTCAAAATTCTACAAAAATACCCCATAATGACAACGTGAAAGAAGTTTGTTTGACATCTTTGCAAATTTATCAAAAATAAAAAAATAAAAAAAATTACAATTACAGCCTTGCGTCTTTTTGAGTATGATGCTACAAGCTTGGTTGGCACACCCATTTTTGGGCAGTTTCTCCTATTCTTTGCAGGACCTCTCAAGCACCATCGGGTTGGATTGGGAGCGTCGGTGCACTGCCATTTTCGGATCTCTTTAGAGATGTTCAATCTGGTTCAAGTCTGTGCTCTGGCTGGGCCACTCAAGGACATTCACAAAATTGTCCCGTAGCCACTCCTTTGTCATCCTGGATGTGTGCTTAGGGTTGTTGCCCTAAAGATGAACCTTCGCCCCAGTCTGAGATCCAGAGCACTCTGAAGCAGGTTTCTATCAAGGATGTTTCTCTACATTGCTGCATTCATGTTTCCCTCAATCCTGACTAGTCTTCCAGTTCCTGCCACTGAAAAACATACCCACAGCATGATGCTGCCACTGCCATGCTTCACTGTAGGGATGGTATTGGCCAGGCGATGAGTGGTGCCAGATTTCCTCCAGACATGACGCTTGCCATTCAGGCCAAAGAGTTGAATTTTTTTTTTCCTCATGGTCTGAGAGTCCTTCAGGTGGCTTTTTGCCAACTCCAGGCGGGCTGTCTCGTGTGCCTTTTACTGAGGAGTGGCTTCCGTCTGGCAACTCTACCATGCAGGCCTGATTGGTGGAGTGGCCCTTCTCTCCCAATCGCTCAGTTTGGCTGGGCGGCCCACTCTAGGAAGAGTCCTGGTGATTCCAAACTTCTTCCATTTATGGATGATGGAGGCCACTGTGCTCATTGGGACCTTCTATGCTGCAGAAATTTTTCGGTACCCTTCCTAGGTCTGTGCCAAGGTACAATCCTGTTTCGGAGATCTACAGACAATTCCATGGACTTCATGGCTTAGTTTGTGCTCTGACATGCACTGTTAACTGTGGGACCTTATATAGACAAAGATTTCAAACCAATTTATTTCACATTGTCATTATGGGGTTTTGTTTGTCGAATTCTGAGAAAAATAATGAATTGAATCCATTTTGGAATAAGGCTGTAACATAACAAAATGTGGTAAAAGTGAAGCACTGAATAATTTCCGGATGCACTGCATTGCATAGTTTTGTGTAATGGAGCAAAGGGTTTGAGTGTTAAATTGATCTACAGACACTTTCAGATGTTGCCACATTTATAGAAATATTTCAAATATTACTCAGACGATGTGTGAAGTTGTTTGGTTTTGTTTGTTGATTGAAGCCAATTTTATGTTACAGAAACGGAGCTACAACAGTGGTGACCTCTGTTTTTGGTGGAGTTCTGCAGAACGAAGTGAACTGCCTAATTTGTGGAACAGAATCCCGAAAGTTTGACCCATTTTTAGGTCTGTCTCCTTAATACATAGTGCTGAATATAATTTTACATGTTAATTCCATAGACTCCATACACTCCGTAGACTCCGTCAAGGGCTGGTTCTGGCCAGCTCAGTGGATGCACAAAATATAATTGGATACTAGATCATGTTTTTATTTTATTTTTTATTTGTTGTTTTGTTTTTTTCTCTGGATCAACTGTGGGTATAGGATAGTGTATATGGAGGTTTTGATTTGTGTGTGTTTTTGTTTTTGTTTTTTCTGTGGGTTGAAGTGGATGTGTCTTTTTTTTTTTTTAAACCAGATTAATTATGCAACTATATGCTTGGAACTGTAATCCTGAGATCTCTTTTGTCATGTTAAGAGCTGTGTGCAACTACAAACATTAGCATTCAACAATCCCAAGGGTAGCCACTGCACTCTGTTTGAGGTAAATGCTCAGGTGCTCACACACTAAGAAATCCATACAAATCCAAATGGGTATAGAGGCACTTTTGGGCCTTGCAGAGGCGATCGCTCAAAACGGCTTTTATTGTCCATGTTTTACTGAGCCTTCACAATAAAAACGCTGCTATTTCAGTCCCTCTCCTCTGCAAGACCCATGAACGTCCCTATTCCTGTTTTGGATTTGTAAAGATTAGCATTCAAAGTATGTACTGTACATAGAGATGAATGTGTGTGAAAAATCCAACGTGTTCTACTTGAGCATCAAAGCTGGCACTAGAATGCATCAAAGCTGGCACTTTTCTTAGCTGTCTTCAGGCACAAGGGAGTGTAGAAATGGGTTGCCGATTCATCTGCAGGACTTTGCAAGTATCGGGAATGCATTTGGTTCAAATAAGCCGTAAGTGCCACAGTTTATATTATTTATTTTTATCTAAAGTTAGTTGGACCAGTCCTTATGTAGTCATGTGATTTAAGATAATTTGCCTTCTTACCCAAGGAAAATCGTAACACTATCTACAAATTAATCGTCAGAATGAAAGTATGGCTAGAGGCTTAACACTTGAAAAATTGTGGATTAGAATTTTGGGAAGGGAAGTGTTTTATCCTGATCTTGATTTCTTTTTTTTTTTTTACAGATCTCTCTTTAGATATTCCCAGTCAATTCCGTAATAAACGTAGTAAGAACCAAGAAAATGGACCAACCTGCACACTCAGAGGTATGACTTTGTAAACATTTTACATTTGTGTATTTTATACTGTCTAGAATTTAAAGTGTTATACCCCCAGTGGATTTTTAGTTGTACACATTCAGCACAATTAAATAAACCTTTTCTAACTAGTAAGCTGTTTGTTAAAATTCTTACCCCAGCACATTGAGTTTACAACTGCTGCTGGCTCCTGCTCTTTGTGCTGGAAAGAGTTAATAGTAGACAGTTATCCAAAGAATTCAGATACACAGTGCCCTTATATGATGTATATTCACAGTACTCAATAAAATCCAAAGTATACTCTTATGATGCAGCCAATCTTTTCAAACATACGGTAATCATTTATTCAAGCATTAACCACCTCCCGCGCAACCTGGGCTTTGAGTGGGGATACTTGAATGATGCCTGCAGCTACAGGCATAATCCAGATATCATATTTTTCGGCCGTGATTCCCTGCACCATTATAACAATCACAGCGGCAGTTTCCGCCGCTCTCCGGTGCTTCTACCAGCTCGCCCACAGTCGGCGAGCTGGAGAAGGGATCCATTGGCGCTGGAAGTTGAGCATAGAGATTTCGAGTGACCACATGGTCCCCGGCAATCTCTGACTTCCAGAGGCCAGGGTACGATGTTATGACATCACATCCGGCCCGGCGGAAGTAAGCATTGCCTGGGACTCGGCTGGAAAGACCGATATTGTTTGTGACCTCTTTTCTCTTTTGATCTCAGTCTTTCCTGCCTGGAGGAGATGTGGGGTCTTATAGACCCCACATCTCTCCATAAAGAGGGCCTGTCACACACTATTCCTATTACAATGGATGTTTACATTCCTTGTAATAGGAATAAAAGTGATCAAAAAAAAATTTAAAGGGTAAGTGTAAAAAATAAAAAAGTTCAAATAAAATAAACCGTAAAAAAACAAATTAAAGCGCCCCCCGTCCCCGCGTGCTCGCACACAGAAGCGCACGCATACGTACGTCGCTCCCACATATGTAAACGGCGTTAAAACCACACATGAGGTATCGGCGCAAATTTTAGAGCAGGAGCAATTCTAGCCCGAGACATCCTCTGTAACTAATCCTATAACCTGTAAAAAAATTTAAAGCGTCGCCTATGGAAATTTTTTGATGTGGATGTGATGTCAATGAACCTGGAAGTGTCACCGCTGGACGGTAACCACTCAGCACTGGAGCGCAAACAAATCAGACATTGGATGTGGATTGGGCTGTTGTCTTAATGTATACATTGGATTTTGATTACTGTGACTATACATCATAGAAGAGTATTCCTGAATGCTGTGCATCTGGTTTCTTTGGATTAGGTTTCTATTGACACCTCTCCTGCTGTGTTTCCTGTGAAGCTGCTGGGTAGAATTGATTATTATACACAACTTGTTTGGAATCTCTGCATCTTAGTGCCTAAAGATTGCTGGACCATAATAATGGACAGTGCAGTCTCCAAACATTGTGTTAGCTTCTGGAAGAGAGAGGAGGGGAGATGCAGGGCACTGCTCTGCTATCCTGGACTTACAGGGCTGTGTGTTTCTGTTGATGCACAGTGTAGGGAGACACAATTCTAGTCCCCGCAATTCTAGTCTCCGCATGCAAAGGAAGCTCAATAGGATGCTGCAAGAAAAAGGAGCCACCCTGAAAAGGAAACCTGGGGGAGCAGTCATGGTACCAACTTAAACTGGAACATGGACAAGGATTAAAAGATAAGCTGCATATTCAGTAAGTGAATTAATCAGCTGCTGAAAATGCTGAAGATTTAATAGTACTTTTAATGATGAACTTTCCCAGTCTTGGCAGTTTTCAATTGCAGTTCATTTACAGTGGTTGTAAAGGCACAAGGTTTTTTTTACCTTCATGCATTCTATGCATGAATGTAAAAAACCTTCCATGTGCAGCAGTGCCTCCAGCCTCCCCTAATACCTAACTGAGCCTCCTCTCGATCCAGCGATTTCCAGGAGAGCCTTGTCTCTCCGGGGACTCGCTCTCATGATTGGCTTTTGCCAGCAGCTGGAGCCATTGGGTCTCGCTACTGTCAATCATAGCCAGTGAGCCAATTAGGAGATGGAGGGGGCAGGAGCAAGCCACGACTCCATTTCTGAATGGAGACACAGAGCAGCGTCTCGGCTCAGATTCCCCCATAGCAAACTGCTTGCTGTGGGGGCATTCGGCAGGAGGGAGGGGGCGGCAAAGGACCCGAGAAGAGGAGGATGTGGGCTGCTCTGTGCAAAACCACTGCACAGAGTGGGTACATATAACATTTTTGTTATTTTTTTAAAATAAAAAACAAGACTCTAGTATCACTTTAACCAAACAAGTTTTCACTTGTCGCTTACATGAATTTTAAGTTACACTTGCAAACATGGTTTCTGCCTTACCTGCAGTTAAAGACCTGCTATGTGGCAATTGATAAATGGCTCCCTCTCACAGGATTCCACACCATGTGCTTTGCTTGATGTATTGCCAAAAAAACACCTTATCAGAACCTAGTACTTGCTGTTGGCAAAACATCCACATACATTTCCTCATTAGCTCCAGCACTAAAATGTGAATATTTTTAGCAGAGGGATGCAGAGTCTCCCATTGGAGACAGTGAGTGAACAGAAGTAGTGGCATTTTTTTATATAGGTGTCTGAGGACACAGCGTTAAAGCTGGCTCAACTTGTCTTTTACTTACAGACTGCCTGCGCAGCTTTACAGACCTGGAGGAGCTAGACGAGACAGAGCTCTACATGTGCTTGAAATGCAAAAAGAAACAGAAGTCCACCAAAAAATTCTGGATCCAGAAACTACCAAAGGTTTGTTATTAAGCAGTAAAGTCCTTCTTGTTATTTACTGCTGTTCTCTATGTTATTCAATTGATTTTAATTTCATACAGTGAAAGGCAAAGTAATATAAACCAACGCTATGATTCCCTATTCACGGTTAAAAATAGGGAAAAAGATTTTCCAGTTTCTAGGCAAGTAACCATTTTTGTTATTCCTTAAAGTGGTATTAAACCTAAAACGAGGAATGTAATATATTGCAGCTTGCCAATCATTAGATGTAGTGGCTACAATATTTTTCTTTTTTAGCCTTTATTTCCTCTGTTTTCACCTGATGATCTGGCCAATAGCCCACCTACATTTATTACAGTGCCCCAACTCTGGATGAAGGAGCACAGGGGACACATTTGAACAGCAGCATTGTCAGTCTGGGGAAGGGGTGTGTTAGATACTCTCGAAGATTAAAATATGCTAACAAATTGAAGCACACCGTTTTTTTTCCTTTTCGGAAGGTTTTCCATACATAAAAGCTGATCATTGTAAGCACCCCTGCCATTGTTAAATGTTTTTTTCTCATTCCTATAACTGCAAGAGAGCTTGTTCTTTTGAAAAAGAACAGACTTACTGGCTGGATCACCGGTTGAAAATAGAAGAAAGAAAGCTTATGAAAAGGAAACAAATGCAGCCATCACAGAATTTCGTAAACTGCAATACAATATATGTTTTCTTTTGGGTTTAATACTGCTTTAACTGACACCTGCATATTAAAGTTCATTCCTTTCATCTGCAGATGATTTAAATAGATCACATACAAAAGTAACAATGTTACTTTGGATCTTTAATTTCCCTCTGAACAGTGTTTTTTTTTTTATTGCATAAGCAGCTGTCAGAGCTGCTCTGTGTACATCAGTTCCAGCTTTGATTAATTAGACCTGAATATTGCTGGGGAGTGGGAGCAAATGCCCTCACAGAAAGACTGGGCATGCTGCACACATTCTGTGTACTATCGTAATGTTTTTTTTTTGGTGTGTGTAGTATGCCCAATGTCTTTGCATGCTTCTCTGTGCCTGAGATAGTTTGTGTTCTAGATTGTAGGATGTTTGCATAGAATTACTTTTCTCTGGGCGTGTCCAAGATGGCAGATGGAGCGGACGTGTAGCGGAGGAGCTCCTGCATACCCCTCAGTTTTTTATGTCTTTCCCTGCTGTTGTGGCCCTCAATCTTGGACCCTGAGGTGGCGGATACCTTTGGGGAGCGAGGTATGTCCAGAGGGAGGTTCGGGGGTTTCTCACGGCACCCGCTTCTCGCAGAAGAAGAAAAAGCCAGCACAGGCATTACCGGCACCCCTCCGGGCGGGAGCACCTTCTACTGCAGGCCACAACATGGCTTCTCAGACTCAGGAGGGCGGCCTGGGACTGGGTGAACAATCTCAGTTTGATGCACTAATGCTAGCCATCAACACCTGCCAGACTGCCCTCACTAACAGACTTGAATCAGTGCAGATCGATGTTGGCCTCATCCGAAGGGATATGGATGGGTTCCGCGCTCGCCTTACAGAGGCAGAACGCCGCGTGGGAGATGCAGAGGACACTCTCCAGGAACACACTGCCTCTATTCATTTATTCCGCACTAAAGTGAGGGCCCTGGAGGGACGTGTGGAGGATGAAGAAAATCGTAATAGGAGGAACAACCTCCGTATTGTGGGCCTCCCTGAGGGAATAGAAGGGACTGATCCCCTAATGTTTACGGAGCGATTGCTGCGCTCCCTCTTGCCCCAGGCCCGGTTCTCTGATTTCCTTGTGGTGGAGAGGGCACACAGGATGCCTGCTACCAGTGGGCCAACGGGAGCTCCTCCACGCACATTCATCTTTAGACTGCTGAATTTTCGGGATAGAGACCTAGTACTACGTGAGGCCAGGAAGGTTGAGGAGCTACGTCATGAGGGAGCCAGGCTGATGATATTTCCAGACTACTCCATTGAAACCCAGAAGCTCCTGAGGTCCTTTGATCACGTCAAATTGAACCTTCGCAAACGGAAAATAAAGTACAGTATGCTCTTCCCTGCACGGCTAAGAGTACAGGATGGTGAAACTGCCCTCCTGGATGTATTGATTTTTCCATGTCCTTATGCAATGGCTGGCCTAGCCTTCACAGAAGGGGGCCCACTCTTTGAGAGGCCTCAGCTCACAGGCCCAGGTTATGTACGGCCTGTTTTTGCTCGCCACTGTTTGTAACACAGTTTGGTTTACTTCGGTTTAAGAATGTGCCCCTGAACCTCCGGGAGAACTAACATTTAGCAGGGAACGTTGATCCGGTTTAATATATACGAGGGGGACAGCTGCATGTGAACTGGAACTCCGGGGTGCTGCTGTTCACAACCCCTAATGGCGGCTGCCACGTTTTGTTTTTGGGATAAAGCACACCAGAGTTCGGGGGGTGATGCGGGGTGGGGGGGGTTGAGGGGACCCCAGTACATAGTTACCCATGTGTGCTGGGCACAAGTTTTGGTTTTGTTTTGTTTCTCTTTTTTTCATTTTCATTTACTGCATACAGGTTCAAATTAATGTCTTAACTGCTATGAAAGGTGTGGGGACTCTGTCTCACCACTAGGGGGCCCCGCAGATAAGAAAGGTGGTAGTATGTGTCACTCCCAGGATTGGTTCGCACATGCTATATATGGTTGTGGCCCTCCCTGCGTGCTATAGACCTGGGGGAGAAATGCTTCAAACTTCCCATTATGATGGCGTCCCTTAAAATATTATCTTGGAATGTGAGAGGGATGAATTCGAAGGTCAAACGGTCCCTGGTTTTTGAGTTCCTCAAGAGATATTCCCCCCAGGTCTGCATCCTCCAGGAGATGCATTTGATTGGGAGCAGGGTGCTGGCCCTCCGGAGGCCGTGGATGGGTCACTATTGCCACTCCACGTTCTCCACCTATTCCAGGGGGGTCAGTATCCTGGTCCGTAAGACATTACAATTTACCCTTCTAGATTTACATTTGGATCCGGAGGGTAGATATGTGATTCTGCACGCTTTGTTCGGTAGGCTCGAGCTGGTGGTGGTGGGGATTTATGTGTCCCGCCCCCCCGGCCAGTTTGACCATTTTGGACAAGATCATGCCTATACTGGTCTCATATCCTGCAGCGGGAATTGTTATAGCAGGAGATTCCAATATGGTGCCTAACCCTAGTTTGGATAGATCTGCTCCGGACCCTGCTGTGGGCTCTTCGCTCTCACGCTGGGCTGAGACATATGGTTTGTGTGATGATGGAGGCATCCGGCCAGAGCCCAATTTACGTGCCACTCTGCGACGCATGCCTCCTTCTCCAGAATAGACCTCATTTACGTTAGCACATCCCTGCTCTCTAGGACGGAGATTCTCCCTAGGGGAATATCGGATCACGCTCCTGTCATGCTTACCCTTAGATTGGATGGACCAAGGGGGACTGCATTGTGGCGACTTTCAGGTTACTGGATCACGGACGACAGGGTCTCCCCGGAGTTAGAGGCGGAGATTGGAGTCTATTGGTCTCATAACCAGGGGGCTGAGGCCTCTCCTCAAAATATATGGGAGGCCTTTAAGGTGTGTATCAGAGGGTAATAAATAAGGTGCATAAGGACACTGGGCTGGCTTTGCTAGAGGCAGAACAAAGGGTCCAGAAACTGGAGACAGAGTATGTAGCTAGTAAGGACGAGGCGGTTTATGGTAACATGCTCACCCTTTACAGGGAAATATCTGTTTTGAGAGCCGCTGCTACTAGGAAAGTTCTCCTTTCGCAGTCCTGGGAAACAAGACGGAGATCGTTTCGGTCGGGTCACAGGAATACGTGGAATAAATAATGGGAGACTATGTGTGGAATTTCCGGAGGGTATATAAAACTCCTCTCCGGAGTCGGGGGACCAATACTCTGGTTATCTGAGGTTAGAGGCGGAGATTGAGGCCCCTCTGGGACAGCAGGCACTAGGTCATTGGACTTTCAGCGGTGTTACGTCAGGGGGAACCAGGTAGGTTAGATTCCCATTCGTACTGTCCTCGCACTAGGCTATAAGGGGATCCCTCTTAGAGGCAGGATCTCTCGTCCCTACACGA
>BLSH010211970.1:1902557-1926684 GCA_018402905.1 Glandirana rugosa | reverse complement strand
TATATATATATATATATATATATATATATATAATCTTATTTTTTTAAACTTTTCTTTACAGCCTGAAAATATGGGCCCAGAAAGTTGTCTTTATGATCTAGCAGCTGTAGTTGTCCATCATGGCTCAGGGTGAGTTGGGAATTTGCATTCGTTTATTTTCCTATCTTGGAGGTGATATGGGAAACGAAATAATCAATTTCTTCTTTCTTTTTTTTTTCCCGTCAGCGTTGGCTCTGGTCACTACACAGCTTATGCCACCCATGAGGGTCGCTGGTACCACTTCAATGACAGTACAGTAACCGTGACAGAAGAGGAGACAGTGGGAAAAGCGAAAGCCTATATTTTGTTTTATGTGGAGCGTCCAGTCCCTGCCACTCCGGAAAAACTCTAAATACCTCTTTTCATTCCCATAAACTTCACACATGTCCACCTTTCCACTAATACTTGATTGGATTTTATTTTATTTTTACTTTATGCACTTTCACGGCTCTGTTGAGCATTGTCTGGCTGTCAGTGATAGAGTAAGATGCATTTACAGAACTCCATCACCACCTCTGCTGCCATAGAGATCTACAGTTCTCTCAACAACATTTAATGATGCAGTATATACCTGAATTTTGACTAGGTAAAAAAAATTAATAAAAAGTAAATGTGATTATGAAATTAGTTGATAAACGATAGTGGAACTCTGAATTTGGCTACGTTTTCTGCTGATTTCCAGTGAGGGCCCAATTCTAGAAACTTTCCTTTTTGGGGGACATTTTGATGCAGTGCCTTAAACTGGAAGCTAAAGGCAAATAATCTAGTTCTAGCCATGGTGCCTCTTTAATGACTACAGAAAATGGGCCTTTGGAAGAAGTATGATTACCAGTTTCATGGGGCAATTACAATGATCTGAACATTTGCACTCTGTACATTCAGCAGTTGTTAATGCTCTGCCATAGCGCAACGTCTAAGCACTCAGGCCTGGAAACACGTGAAATAGTCTAGATTTATGTACAATTCAATGTGAAGTTGAATAATGCAGTTCTACCTTATGTATTGTCAATCCTGTACCAGCTTGTGTTGTAGATGATCCCAGATTTGGGATCTGGTAAGAAAAGACTCTTTAATGTACTTCTACACATTTTCTGGAGTATTGTGTCATCTGAAGCAATGTTAAATCACTTTTGGGTAATCTTTCTATTTGAGAGACTGTCACTTGATAAGTCACTAAAATCCTTATTCAGTTGTTATCCTTGTGCTCTAACCCTTAACAAATAGGAATTCACCATGTACTGTTCTCACAGCAGAATGACTTTTGGGGGTATTGCACTTAGAATGATCCTTACATTGTCTAAAACCTTTCTAAGGTAACAATAGTGTTGCATTTCAAGCACTTTCTTTTAGTCTTCAGAATAATGCTGTGTTCCGATGGATCATTCAATTAGATGCCGCTGCAAATGCCACATCCAAAAACATTGCGCATAATTCCAAACAATTAAACCTCAGACTTTACTGGCATCAAGGGGAACATACACAGTCATATGTAGAAAAAAAATTCAATTTTTATTGTTACAAAACATTAAAATACATACAACCGAATTGTCAGAATGATCCATAAAAACATATTGTATTTGTTGCACAGTCATTTTACACTGCAGCTTATTCATCACTCCTATTGATAGCAATATGTTTACACATAGGCAGATTGCCTTTGAAACAACTATAGCATGTAAACCAGTCCTCATGAGTCAATGCGTTTCCCGTTTCTTCACTGCTTAAATTCTCTTGCGTCCTGATCACTTAATGCATAAAGAAAATAAATGTACTGTACAAATATCAAAATTACATAGTCATTGAATGGAAAGAATGGTCTATGCCGGAATTCAAGGGTATCATGAATGTCTCCCTAGTGAAGTCTGGTTTTAAAGTGGTCTCTCGTTGGTACTTGGTGCCCGAACGCTTACACAGAATGTACCCAGATTCTTCGGCTCTTTGTTTCCAAGGTTGTGGACAAGTGGGCTCAATGTTCCACACATGGTGGTAAAGTGCAGCGATCCTGGTCAGAGCCCACACCTTAATATACTCCGTAATCACAGTGAATATTATCAAAGAGCCCAAAATAGCTTTACTCAATGAACATGTGTATGGGATACCTCAACATGCGCAGGCTCTAATTTATGTTTCTGACTGCCAAAATAGCTGGTCACTGCCTGGAATAAACCTGTGGTTGAGTTAGCGATGATGGAAGTGTAAGCTTACCTGGATAATGACTAATGAAAAGCTGGTTAGCATACTTCGTAATTCTTCTGTCCACTTCAAGAGAGTCTGGAATCCATGGATACAATATCTCCAAACTCCTACATAGAGAGCACTCTGGTGGCGGCTGGGGGTGCGGACGGCACAGATCTCGACTCCTCTTCTCTGTTTCTTTCTACTCTTTTCCTCTTCTTTCTCTTCTACTTTTTTTTTTTAACAGAAACGTTTTTATTTTAAAATATTTCAATTACAATGAATGAAAAGGTAGTACCTCACATAGTTATGTTGTTACATACATGACCAATATACTCTCAAGTCTGTCTTTTAATAGAATTGGTTACACTCATGGATTTGCAAGTACAGAAAACAATGACCCATGGGGGGGGGGGGGAGTAATGGGCATGGAAAACAAATGGGGATGGGAGAAATTGGAAGGGGGGGAGGGGCAATGAGAGACCACCAGCCTATTCCATTGTAGGACATCCGTGCGATCTCAAAGAATAGAGAGCAGAGCCCAGGACCTGCCCACCTCATAGCATTTCTGTCTCTAATGTACAGCAATATGTTACTTAGTTTATGGAAAGGGGGGGGTCAATCCCCAGTACCTCCCCCGGCCTCAATCCATCCCGTCCAAATCTTTTCAAATTTACGCGGGCATCTCCTACTCTCATAGGTAAGTCTGTATAGTGGTAAGACTTTGTCCACCGACTGCACCCATGCTGACTTAGTGGGGGGCTCCACATCCTTCCACCTTATCAGGATTTCACATCTCGCATAGAACAAAGCAAACGTAAGGCTCAGCTTTGTGTACCTATCACTCTCTCTGTCACCTGTATAACTAAGTAGCATTAGACGGGGGTCAAGAAGGATATTCAGCCGAGTCACACTCCGTAACACTTCAGCAATCTCCCCCCCAGTATTTAATTATTTTGTGGCAAGTCCATACTATGTGCCAGAACGAGCCAGGTTCCGTCATACATCTAGGACATGGAGGGTCCCATTGGGGATATATAGCTGCTAGTCTTTGCGGTGTATAATACACTCTGTGGAGGAACTTTAATTGCGTGAATCTATCTTTAGCGGATATTAGTGCGGGTATAAATGTCGATATACAGTCCTCCCATTCCTCCTCCCCCAAGTCTGAAATGTCAGCCCTCCATTTATCCATCGTTCTAGTCGGTTTACTGTCATAAGCTATAGTAAGATATAAGTACAGGGAGGAAAGTGGTTTGCCCATTACGCCTGATATGAGTAGTCTCTCTATCGGATTGGGTTCTAGGATCACCCTTTCTGGGAACTGAGCTTTCACTGTGTGTTGCAGCTGCCAGTAGCGAAATTCATATTTCCTAGGGATTGAGTACTTCACTCTCAGGTCCTTAAAAGGTAGTAGTTTGCCGTCAGTCAAGATATGCCTAAGTGCAGTGATCCCCTTACTGGCCCACACTGATGGATCAGGCACTGAATTTAAATGTGGTAGGGTTGGATTATTCCATAGAGGCATATGGGGGGAGAACTGGTGTGGTTTCTTATATACAGCTCTGGCCTGCCGCCAAACTGTTATTGTGGTTTTCATGGAGATAGACAATTCAGGACTTGTTCCTATACCCCTAAACACTAAGTTGCTAAGAGCGGCGTAAGACCCTAGTACCGCCGCCTCTAATCTCACTGCTGAGTTGTCTCGGGGTTGGGAAAACCACCACCTGACAGTGACCTTCTCTTCTACTTTTAATTCCTCCCCCTTTCCCCCTTTCTCTTTTCTTTATGGCTCTGCTTGCACTTTCTGTCTATTCTATGAGGATAATTTGAATGAGGGGAATTTGTCTCTCCCCCACTGGATAGCCTATAATTTAACCCACCAATTGGGTTTTGGTTTCTTTTTTTTTTTAATCAAGGTTTGTAACATTGATGTGAATTCCTACTGGTGATCCAATGACTATCAGTATGTTTTTCCTGAAGCTCCTTGTCATTATTTCCATGTTGCCACTTTATGCTGCCTGCGTAGCGATTCCGCACTTATGTTTGCTCTTCAATAAATCAAGCAGGGCCAATTATAGGCCTTCTCCTTTCATGTTCATGTCCGCCTTTCATTTTTTTAAATTATTTCAATTAATACTATTGAAACAGAAAATTTACATATTAATTTATACTCTACAGCTGAGTTTGGTATTATAGATGTATCTAAGGCAATCTGCCTATGTGTAAATATATTGCTATCAAGAACAGTGATAAGCTGCAGTGTATAATGTGCAACAAGCACAATATGTTTTTATGGATCATTCTGACCATTCGGTTGCATGTATTTTAATTTTTTTTAATAAAAATTGTATGTTTTTCATATGACCATGTATACCAGTAAAGTTTGAGGTTTATTCGTTTGGAATTTTGAACCCAATGGATCCTAGGCCCAGGCTGTAAATGGGTCCTGGACTTTTGCCCAAGCTGGGATTAAAGTGAACCTGTGCCCAGATCATACATGCTTAAGTATTTACAAAGTCTGAACAAGCAGTAACTTTCCACAGTGGAACGGAAGACCCCAGGAAGGCGAAGGGAGGGGAACAGGACCCCCTTCTGCTGCTTTGTAAAAGCAATGCAGTGGCTATTTAGCTGCTAGGATTGCTTTTCCCGAAAATACCATCGCCTGCTCTAGAAAAATATACCGGGATGACCATCATCCTGGTATAACCAAGTCGAGCCTAATGCAAAAGTCGCCTGGTGGCAAGTGGTTTAAAGGGTTTTTTTTTTTTAACGGTTTAAGAATATGTGAATAGTTTATTGTCTATAGTATTTGGCACAGGTGCATTTTAAGCCTCACTCCACTCATTCAGCTGTCAAATACTGGCACTTCCATGAGCAGTAGAGGCTTTGACATTTAACAGTTGAATGGCATGGGTGGCAGACATTGAGGCCTCTTGTACAGTCTGGGCCAGGGATCAAGAGGGTTACACAAGGATTGGTTTTACTTGAAGGGTGAATTCATACATAGTGCGGTGACAGAGGTTTTACTGTTTTGTAAAAGGCCTGTCCCTGCAAGGACACACCGAAAACAAGTTTTTTTCTGCGTGTCCCATTCAAACTGCAACGCAGTACATAGCTATTCTACATGCTGCAATAAAATGCAGGCATGCTGCATTAAATTAATGACATTCAAATAAAGTTTGTACAAAAACAAACATAAAAAAAAAAGCAACTGCACTGAAGCGCACTCCACACTAACCCCTACCACAGTCGGGAATCGGCCCTAAAAATAAGCTCTTAGGGACCAGAACTATTTATGAAATAATGCTGCATGTCTTTTAGCTTACAGAATAATGCCCTTTAATAACAGGTGTTTTTAAACATTGGTGACTAGTCATTCCTAATAATGTAATTGAATCACTGTAATTCAGTCATCCATCTTCTAAACTGTCATTTCTGTCATGTCATGCACCACCAGCACTGTGATACAACTGAAACTTTGATAGTTCTCTAAAGCCCCATTTTCACCTGGGCGTAGTAGAAATGAGCATTTCTGCCCGTGTTTCTGCAAATGCGCAACACGTTTGCGGTGCCATTATTTCTTAATGGCACTCCAAACGCGGGTGGCACAAAACGTGATTGGCTCCATGCCAAAATTCTTTAGCATGATTTTGGAACAGGGGAGGTCCAGGTAAGGTATTTTTCAGTGTCACTTGCAAAACTAAGTTGTATGTTCCAGTTTACCTTCACTTTACGTTCCTGGGATGAGATATGATGAATATGTAATGTCCCATTTTATAAATGGATGTAAATCTCTGTAGTAGTGTTAGAATGACCTCGGCAGCAGCACTGGTCGTGTCCATGTCTGTCTGTTACTTCTCTTGTCATCATTCAGCTCTGATGTTTTCATGTAATAGTTGAAACTTTTTTTTTTACATTGATAATCATAAACAAATTGGGTTTCCTTATGGAATTGTAGGTCATATTTAATAAACTGAATAGGAAGAGTGCTGATGTGCTTTAATACATACTGTAGCAACTAGATGAGAGCTTTATATATCTTTCTCATCCATTGGGGGGGCGGAGATTTACTAAAACTGGTGGACACAGAATTTGGTGTAGCTGTGCATAGTTACCAATCGGCATTTAATGCTTCCAATTAAGTTTTGACAATATAACCTAGAAGCTGATTGGTTACTATGCACAGCTGCACCAGATTCACCAGTGCACCAGTTTTAGTAAATCTCCCCCAAGGTGTCTTTTACCTTGGAGTTTTACTGCTGCCTATAGGCTGATTGAACACTGGCAAATAAACTGTAGGTTAGCCTAGGATAACCCCTCCTACTACCAGCATGCATGAATCTTTTACTAGCATCCTAGGAGGATCAATGACTTTAGCCCTGCTGTGTGAAAGACTAACCGATTTTTACTAGTACCATTTTCATTTTCTTTAATCAAGACTTCTCCACATCACTGTTAGAACTGGGCTCTTCAGTTGCAGCTTTCTGGAATGGCTGTCCTCAGCCAGGCTTTTGGATAGGTTGAAAAGTACCTTCTATTACTTGGTTCTTTGTGGGGCTGTTTCTAGACTCCGTTCTGGCAACAATTTAAATGCAGAGTGCTTTCCAGGTCCAGAGGCACCGGCATTTCCTCATCAGTAGCCCTGAAGTAATGTGTGCCGTCAGCTCACACTCATGGCTTGGGGCCGCTTCTTCCCCCTCATATTCTGTATCTATGTTACCTGCAGCCTTAGTGATCTTTGAACCATCGGCTATAGACACTCTGATTTTGAGCCAATCCAGTGCTTTCCAGATAAGTTTATCATGGAGGAGTCATAGTCTCCTGCTATTACTTCCAAATTAAGAGACTTTTCAGCACTTATTGATGTGGTAAGCATAATTCTGAAAATAGAGAATCATCCTGTTGCTATTACCAGTGCGGTTTCCAGTCTGGGGTCTTTTTGTCCCTAGAGCTGCAAAGACTTTGCCATTGCACCTACTGTTCCAACATTTTCTCTACAGAGATTGGTAACACCCCAGAAAGCTACTTTCTTTCACAAATGTTTACTAGCCTTATACCAATTTGGGGAGAAATTTGAATAAAAGTTGGCTATCCCCTCTGTGAATCCGGCAGTGTCCCACCTTAACACAGCATCCACAATTTGAGAGGAGCTTTTGAGGAAAAAAAATAAAGCTCGCACAAATGCCTCTAAAGATGTGCATAAATGTATATCAATGTCTAGCCATTGGAATACATTTACATTCAAATGCCATACGTGCATAAATATGCACATACATATTGTAACTTTAGAGGCGTTTTTCCAGCCAAATTCTGACGTGCAAAAAAAGCTTATTTTCATAAGCCAATATGCACAAGGCCTAAGGATCCAACTACTAAGCAGTTGGAAGCCATTTGTAAAACACTGTTCTTCCTGGTGGGTCCTCTCTTAGCCCCATCTTTGCTGCGACTTTACTTTTCCAGACCATGGCTTACTAGTCAACATCCCTTGGGATCTTGAAGCTGCTGCAGTTTATCCTTTGTATATAGAACACATAGAAAAATGGTTGTAGCTTTAAACTTCAGTTTTCATGGTTTCCAGGAGGCTTCCCGGCATATCTCCAGCATGGGTCTCATGTCAGTATACAGTACTCTTGTAGGACACTTGTAAATGGCTGGACTGCAGAACCTGCTGTTCTGTGGCCTATCTAGACTGAATGGCCTCATCTACTCGTGACACCAAAATTAAGGATGCTACTGGTGGCAAGAGCACTCATGTTTGTCCATGGATTAAACCGAAGAAACAAACTGCAAAGTCTACTAACCTTGTTATCTGTTAAGAAATATCCCTTTCACTTCTCCACTCCCATTCTCACCTTGTCAAGCCCCCTCAAACTTGGTTACCAGTTTATCTGCATGGCCTGGGGCCCCAAGTCTGTCAAATGCTCAGACAAGCTGCCTTCCACATTAGGGGGGCATTTCCACTTTCAGGTTCTTTGTCCAATCATCTGCACTGGTTAACAAGTGTGGGGTGTAGAAGGTCCTCGGGGCTTCTCTCTCAACCCCTTCTCAATTTCTCATCTCTAAGATTCATGTGTTTCTGTACAGATTAGCAGATCCCCATCTAATGTTTTCTGACCCAATGTGGCAGAACCGTTTCAAGTATTCTACTTCAACTCGTCCATCATTCCTAAACCCAAAGGAGGCATCTGGCTTCTTGGATCACAAAGCTCTGAAAGTATTCATTCAAGTTCAGATATTCTGCATGGAATCTACCAGGTTTATCATTGTCCCGCTTCGCCTCCTATCGAAATCATATCCCATCTTCCCATGTTTTCTAAGTTTTTCTGTGGGGCCTCTGCACCACTACCAGTGTCAGTTAGTGGCCCTTCCATTCAGCCTATTAGCTGCACCACAGGTGTCCACTTAGCTAAACAGGATCTGTTGGACAACAGGTTTCAAATATCCAGACATAGCGGCACACGTGGATCCTGAACCTTCAGAGATGCACATTGGGACAGACTTATTTGGAGTAACTGGTCCTAGTCCCAGACACCACTCAGGCCAGGGTCTTTGTCCTACAGCTGAAATTTGTCTAACATGCGATCCTATCTTCCTAAAAACAGACAGATGGAGCCATTCCACATCCGTCCATTGGATCGGATGACAGATATAAACGAATAGGCGGTCCGTTTACATCCGACTGCCCATGGAGGAAAGCAGGCTGTGTCCATGTCCACTCTGCATAAGTGGAGCAGACACTGCTTCCTTTA
This sequence comes from Glandirana rugosa, assembly GCA_018402905.1. Lineage (NCBI taxonomy): Eukaryota > Metazoa > Chordata > Amphibia > Anura > Ranidae > Glandirana > Glandirana rugosa. Next base: position 1,917,718 of record BLSH010211970.1, on the reverse strand, counting down.
GAAAAAAATGATTATTTTTTTCATCCTTGTTGGTCACTGCAAGGGTGCACTGGCTTCTTGTTCCACTGTCTTTGGGTGGCTTAGGTTCCATCTGTTAAAATATTGTATAGAAATTTATAGAAAAAAATTGGATTTTTGTGGTGCCAAAAAACTAGAACAATCATAAAGATATTGAATAAAATCTATAAATCTTTATTGATACAAAGAGTTATTTTTAAAAGATTTTAGGAGAACAATAATTCCTCCTTAAGTGATAATACATGGAATGATTACCACTTGAACACAATTACATTTGATAAAAATGAGCAACAAGAAACAGCAGACCTTTGTCAAATTGCCTGTGTGTTTGACATGTTTCGTGAATTTTAGCTTCGTCAGGAACTTTCAGGCGTGCAAAAATTCTAGATGAATATAAATATAATTAATGACACATAATTTTGATAATACATAAGACATGCAAAAAATATCATCATCAAAAATTCATATGCATTCATCATTTGGAAGTGAAACCCCCATTTCAGTACATAAATATATACCCCAATATATTGAAAGACAATCATATGGGATCTAAAAATTATTGATAATTACCTGATATTTAATCGGGATGTGAACATCCCACCAAGATGACAGGAGGGGATCTGACCAAGGAAATCAGGCCTGAATATAGAAGACTGCAGAGTGGATCAACCATATATGAAAATAGATAATGCTGATGGTCCCTCAACTTTCATAGGACTAGTTGCATATGGTCTATCGAAACAGGAAGAAGAAAGACACTTAATGAGTGGACTTTACTTGGGAGGAATTCCCAACCAGGTGGATGAAATAGAAAACAAAAAAACAGCAGGAACCATTCTAATTCCTAATAGGGGGTGGGTATAAAGGCCAAGAGAAAAACAGAAAACATACCTGTCAAGTCAGTATTGAAACATACATAGATGCTCCTATACGAAAAGACAATTGGTGGCAGTGATGGTCAGTCGACAAATGATTCAAGTATTCAATCACATTCGCTTTGAGTGCACGCACGCATCTTTAAAAGGGGAGTCCAAACTCCAATCAGCCGGCATCTGACGTCACCGATGCTGATTGCGGATGCAGTGGGTTCTATTGCACATGCGCGGACGTCAAAAACTATGCATCATTAATTGTATTTATATTCATCTAGAATGTTTGCACGTCTGAAAGTTCCTGAAAAAGCTAAAATTTGCAAAACACGTCGAACACACAGGCAATTTGCAAAAGGTCTGCTGCTTCTTGTTGCTCATTTTTATCAAATGTAATTGTGTTCAAGTGGTAATCATTCCATGTATTATCACTTAAGGAGGAATTATTGTTCTCCTAAAGATTTGTAGATTTTATTCAATATCTTTGATTGTTCTAGTTTTTTTGGCACCACAAAAATCCCAATTTTTTTCTATAAATTTCTATACAATATAATTTCAAGGGATGAAGGTGCCTTTGACCCTCTGAATAAACGCCATTTCATGTGCTTCCATCTGCTAAAGTCTATGGTATGTGTGAGTGCTTCTTGGGCTTTTGGGCATCAAGCAACTCCAAATTTACAGGGTTGCCACCTAGTCTTCTGTTCTTACATTCTCTAAGTTCTATCAGGTGGACATTGAGGCCTACCTAATCCCAGCTTTGGGTGTAAGGTCCTTCAAGTGGCTATTTGATCTACAGGCAGTCTTCATTTCTTTGTTACCCATCCCTCAGCAAAACTGCTATTGGGTATCCTAATGGTGAAAGCCTTCCTGTGTTCATCGATAGATAAGAAAGAAAATAGGATTTTATTACTCACAATAGTAGGAGGCTCTATCCTGGGTTGGCCTGCAATATTTTGGGTTTACCCATGTCCAATTCTTATGTACGTGGCAAGATAACCCAAGGGGGAAAGACTTCTTGTGTTCCTCAGTTGGATTCCAGGAAAAGTATTTTCTGGTAAGTACAACAATCCTGTAATAGCCATCATTCCAAATATGACACACATATTTCAATCTTTGTTCATCTTTTGTTGTAAGATTGATTGATTGTTTTTTATCTGGTATCCATTCTCTCAACTAGTAACTGCATTGTTGTCCCACAGTTTCTAAGTTTATGTTGGGTGGATTGTTTAGTGAATAAAAGAATCTGGCATTTTTTTAAAATAAATGACTTTTCTGTCTTTTCCTGTGCTTTCCAATACATATTTCTTTTTCACGTAATATGAGGCCTCGGTCACAACATGAGATGTGTCCTAGAGTGCGCATGCTTTTTGCACATTCCACAGTGTCACATTTTAGGGTAGGCTACTTATTTAATTTTTTTTTTTTTTGTTAACGCACTGCACCAAATTGCTTGTTGCTGCATTACCGTGCATTATTATAAGAATTGCATCCACAAAAGGCATCCAGGAAAGCATGCATCCCTGCACCTCACCTGATGTAAATAAGCCCCAATGCTAGTTGATTAGATTGACATACATGTGAACACCATGTACCTTGTTTGCTTCCAAATGTATTTATTTTTACTTAACCACATCAGTACCTGGCACGAAAACCCCCTTCCTGTCCAGGCCATTTTTCAGCTTTCAGCGCTATCACACTTTGAATGACAATTACTCAGTCATGCAACATTGTACCCATATGAAATTTGCGTCCTTTTTTTCACACAAATAGAGCTTTCTTTTGGTGGTATTTAATCACTAGGGGTTTTTTTATTTTTTGTGCTATAAATAAAAAATTACTGAAAATTTTGTGAAAATTTAGCAAATTTGTGATTTTTCTTCATAAATTTTGGCCAAAATTTATACTACTACATATCTTTGCTAAAAATAACCCAAATCGGTGTATATTATTTGGTCCTTGTGAAAGTTATAGAGTCTACAAACTATGGTGCCACTCATTGAAAATTGATCACACCTGATATACTGACAGCCTATCTAAATTCTTGAGACTCTAACAAGCCAGGAAAGTACAAATACCCCCCAAATGACCCCTTTTTGGAAAGTAGACATTCCAAGGTATTTAGTAAGAGGCATGGTGAATTTTTTGAAGTTGTCATTTTTTTTCCCACAATTCTTTGCAAAATGAAGATTTTTTTTTTCTTTTTTTTTTTCACAAAATTCTCATTGTAACAGGTTATTTCTCACACACAGCATATGCATACCACAAATTACACCCCAAAACACATTCTAATACTCCTGAGTATGGCGATACCACATGTCTGAGACTTTTTCACAGCCTGGCCACATACAGAGGCTCAACATGCAGGGAGCGCCGTCAGGTATTCTAGGGACATAAATTACACATCTAATGTCATGAAGACCTATCACATTTTGAAGACCCTGGAGCACCAGGACAATGGAATTGCCCACAAAATGACCCCATTCTGGAAAGCAAACACCCCAATGAATAATCATTGAGGCATAATGAGTCTTTTGAACGGTTCATCTTTTTCCAGTAGTTTTTGGAAAATGTGAGGGAAAAAGGAAAACGCATTTTATTTACACAAAGTTGTCCATTTATAAGATATTTCTAACACATAGCATGTACATAGCAAAAATGACACCCCAAAATACATTCTGCTATTCTTCCTGAGTATGGCGATACCACATGTGTGAGAGTTTTACACAGCCTGACCACATACAGAGGCCCAACATTGAACTAGCACCTTCAGGCGTTCTACAAGCATAAATTACACATCTCATTTCTCAACCCCCTATTACACTTTTGAAGGTCCTGGAGCACCAGGGCAATGGAATTGCCCACAAAATGACCCCATTTTGGAAAGAAAACACCCCAATGTATAATCTATGAGGCGTAATGAGTCTTTTGAACATGTCATTTTTTTCCAGTAGTTTTTGGAAAATGTGGGAAAAAAATGAAAACGCATTTTTTTTACACAAAGTTGTCCATTTATATGATATTTCCAACACATAGCAAAAATTACACCCCAAAATAGATTCTACTACTCCCCCCGAGTATGGCGATACCACATGTGTAAGATTTTTACACAGTCTGGCCACATACAGAGGCCCAGCATTGATCTAGCACCTTCACGCGTTCTACAAGCACAAATTACACATCTCATTTCTCAACCACCTACCTATTACACTTTTGAAGGTCCTGGAGCACCAGGACAATGGAATTGCCCACAAAATGACCCCATTTTGGAAAGCAAACACCCCAACGTATAATCTATGGGGCATAATGAGTCTTTTGAACATGTCATTTTTTCCAGTGGTTTTTGGAAACTGTAGGAAAAAAATGAAACCGCTTTTATTTTTACACAAAGTTGTTCATTTATATATTTCCAACACATAGCATGTACATAGCAAAAATGACACCCCAAAATACATTCTGCTACTCCTCCTGAGTATGGCAATGCCAAATGTGTGAGACTTTTACAGTTGATGTTTACTCATGGGTGTGACAGTCACTGACAGGTGTTTGGCGATGGTCACTGATGGGTGGCAGGTGTCTGGCGGTGGTCACTGAAGGGTGATGGGTGTCTGGCGGTGGTCACTGATGGGTGACGGGTGTCTGGCGGTGGTCACTGATGGGTGACGGGTGTCTGGCGGTGGTCACTGATGGGTGACGGGTGTCTGGCGGTGGTCACTGATGGGTGACTGATGGTGGTCACTGATGGGTGACTGGTGGAGGTTACTGATGGGTGACAGGTGACTGGCGGTGGTCACTGATAGGTGATAGATGACTGGCGGTGGTCACTGATGGAGGACTGGTGGTGGTCACTGATGGGTGACTGGCGGTGGTCACTGATGGGTGCCGCGTGTCTGGCGGTGGTCACTGATGGGTGCCGCGTGTCTGGCGGTGGTCACTGATGGTTGACCGGTGTCTGGCGGTGGTCACTGATGCATGACAGGTGACTGGCCGTGGTCACTGATGGGTGACGGGTGACTGGCGGTGGTCACTGACGGGTGACTGGTGGTGGTCACTGTTGGGTGACTGCCGGTGGCCACTGATGGGTGCCGTGTGTCTGGCGGTGGTCACTGATGGGTGCTGTGTGTCTGGCGGTGGTCACTGATGGGTGACGGGTGTCTGGCAGTGGTCACTGGGTGACAGGAGACTGGCGGTGGTCACTGATGGGTGACTGGTGGTGGTCACGGATGGGTGACGGTTGTCTGGTGGTGGTCACTGATGGGTGACTGGTCGTGGTCACTGATGGGTGACTGGTCACGGTCACTGATGGGTGACTGGCGGTGGTCACTGATGGGTGACGAGTGAAAGGCCACGGGTGACTGGCGGTGGTCAGTGATGGATGACAGGCCACGGTCAGTGATGGGTGACACGCCACGGTCACTGACGGGGGACATGCCACGGTCACTGACGGGTGACACACCACGGTCACTGTCACTTGACACGCCACGGTCACTGACGGGTGACAGGTGACACGCCAGGTTACTGAAGGGTGACACGCCACAGTCACTGATGGGTGATGGGTGACACGGTCACTGGCTGGGTGAGAAGCCACGGTCACTGACAGGTACAGGTGACACGCCATGGTCACTGACAGGTGACACGCCACGAACACTGACGGGTGACACGCCACGGTCACTGACGGGGGACACGCCACGGTCACTGACGGGTGACACACCACGGTCACTGTCACTTGACACGCCACGGTCACTGACGGGTGACAGGTGAAACGCCAGGTTACTTAAGGGTGACACGCCACAGTCACTGATGGGTGATGGGTGACACGGTCACTGGCTGGGTGAGAAGCCACGGTCACTGACAGGTACAGGTGACACGCCATGGTCACTGACAGGTGACACGCCACGAACACTGACGGGTGACACGCCACGGTCACGGGTGATGGTGACACGCCACGGTCAGTGACGGGTGACAGGCCACGGTCGCTGATGGGTGACATGCCACGTGATTGATGGGTGACAGGCCACGGTCGCTGACGGGTGACAAGCCACGGTCGCTGACGGGTGACAGGCCACGGTCGCTGACGGGTGACAGGCCACGGTCACTGACGGGTGATGGGTGACAGGTGCACTTTATTATGACAGTCTGATGACAGGTGCACTTTATGGGGGCACATGGGGTGACTGTTGGGGTGACAGGTGCATGGGGGGGCAGGGGGGATGTGTCAGTGTGTTTTTACTTCACAGATCAATAACTCACTGATCCCAGCTCTTCTCTCCTCACACTGGATTCTGTGTGAGGAGAGAAGAGCTGGTAACAGTGAGTTACCGCTCTGTTTACATTGCATGTGATCAGCTGTGAAGTAGATCACAAGGTAACAGCCGCCGGCCAGCGGCTGATACCAGTGTGGGTGACAGGCCGTGTTCCCTAGGAACACGCCGCTACCAATGCGCACGCACAGCGCGCTCCCGATCGCGTGCATGCGGGAAATGCCGTTTGTGATCACATGGCCAATGGCTGTTCACCCCCGTCGGTGACGCGGCGTGTCCTGGGGACAAGCCGACAGAGCCGGGATGCACGCGCCCGGTCGCGCGCAATCCCGGCTTAATGGGACGTCGTCCCAAAACAAGAGGCTTACCGCTCCGCCGTCATATGACAGTGGGTGGTAGGCAAGCGGTTAAAGTGGTTCTAAAGCCTTGTTTATTTTTCTTTAAAATAATAAACGCATCATACCTGTTCTGTGCAAAGGTTTAGTCCTGCCCCCCCCCCCACTTCCTCCTCACTGGCTGTGATTGACAGCAGCAGGAGCTGTGTCTCAGCCAATCAGGAGAGAGAGAGCCTTAGCTCTTGTGCACATCACTGGATCGAGATTGGGCTCAGGTAAGTATTAGGAGGGACTTACTGGGGGAACGGAAGGGTAAAAAAACCTTCTACATTTACAACCACTTTAATGTGGTAATTATTGATTGTATTCAGTTCCATTTTTTACAGAAATTACTGTATATTTGAACTAGTTTCAGATCTGATTCTAATAGGGTAATTAATACCAGCAAATTCATTATCTCCATCAGTTTTAGAGTGGTCTCAAGTTTCTGTGTAACTCCATGGCGACTGCTTTAGATATTCCTATGAAAAATAACCACCATAATATGCCACAAACGCATGAGGTTTTTTTTTTTTTAAATGTGATTTTTTTTTTCCCACCCTTTTGGCAGTATTCTCTTTTGACTTTATGTTTGTGTGTTTGACATGTTTTTCAAATTATGTTCATTAGTAATGGTTTCCACTTCATTGGTTGCTATAGATATTACCTTTTGTGCAATCGCAGTACCTACTAAGGCAGCATAATACTGACACAATATCCATTTACTGACTGTGATATTACATTTGTTACAATGATTTATGAATCCTTACTATGATGTCATACATGTGGCTATGATTTCACTGTAATATTTTTCACATCTCAGAGTTGCCGTGATCATATTGACTGTGGCAATACAATTGTAATGTATACCATCACACTGCTTCTCATGGCATGATCATTTTCACTATGACGAGAATGGCTGACATTGCAGCGAGTACTATAGCATCATAATATTGCCATTCTACTAGAATGACTGACATCCCGGTATCCACATAGCATCATTATACGGATTGCTAGAACAGATTCTAAAAGTTACAGTAATAATAATTACTTCAATCTGGCGCGCATGCTAGAAAGCTTTACGAAACTGTTGCAAGGCTTTCCTAAATTATGTACAGGCTGTATTAAAGGTGCTGTACTGCCAAAAAGTGTCAGAACTGCTTCATTAAATTCCCTTAGAAAGCCCACAAAAATAAAATAATGTATTCTACTCATTCCCTACTTTACTTACTCAACTATATCTCTACAGCCATGGCCAAAAGTTTTGAGAATTACGCAAATATTAATTTTCACAAAGTCTGCTGACTCCGTTTTTATGATGGCAATTTGCATATACTCCAGAATGTCATGAAGAGGGATCAGATGAATTGAAATTAATTGCAAAATCACACCTTGCCATGAAAATTAACTTAATCCCATAAAAAAAATGACCACTGCATATGTGAAGAAGGCTTCAGGGCGCTCCAAGAATGTCCAGCAAGTGCCTGGGCTGTCTCCAACAGTTGGTGCATCTGCGGGATCGGGGCACCACCAGTGCAGCGCTTGCTCAGGAATGGCAGCAGCCAGGTGTGAATGCATCGGCACGCACAGTGAGGCAAAAATTTTTTGGAGGATGGCCTGGCTTCAAGAAGGCCAGAAAAGAAGCCAATTCTCTACAGAAAAAACTTCAGGGACAGACTGATATTCTGCAAAAGGTACAGAGATTGGGCTGCTGAGGACTGGGGTAAAGTCATTTTCTCTGATGAATCCCTTTCTGATTGTTTGGGGCATGCGGGAAAAAAACTTTTCCGGAGAAGAAAAAGTGAGCGCTGCCATCAGTTCTTTGTCATGCCAACAGTAAAGCATCCTGAGACCATTCATGTGTGGGGTTGCTTCTCAGCCAAGGGAGTTGATTCACTTACAATTTTGCCTAAGAACACAGCCATGAATGAATAAAGAATGGTACAAAAACATCCTGTGAGAGCAACTTCTCCCAACCACCCAAGAATAGTTTGGTGAGGAACAATGCCTTTTCCAGCATGATGGCGCACCTTGCCATAAGGCAAACATGATAACTAAGTGGCTTGGGGAACAAAACATCAACATTTTGGGTCAATGGCCAGGAAACTCCCCAGATCTTAATCCCATTGTGAACTTCTGGTCAACCCTCAAGAGGCGGGTGAACAAAATACCCCACACATTCTGACAAACTCCAAGCATTGATTATGCAATAATGGGCTGCCATCGGTCAGGATGTGACCCAGAAGTTGATTGACAGCATGCCAGGGCAAACTGCAGAGATCTTGAAAAAGAAGGGTCAACACTGCAAATATTGACTCTTGGCATAAACTTAATGTAGTTGTCAATAAAAGCCTTTGACACTTATGAAATGCTTGTAAATATACTTCAGAATACCATAGTAACATCTGACAAAAAGATCTAAAAACACTGAAGCAGCAGACTTTGTGAAAATTAATATCTGTGTCATTCTCAAAACTTTTGACCACGGCTGTAGACAAAACTTTCTATGATAAGGTTGTTAATAAGTCCTCCCTAACCATAACCATCGTTTGTGATATTGGTACTATACTTTGTGTGAGGTAGTTGGATTGAACAGACACTTCTCTGACAAGGGCAGATTAGGCTGATTTTTTTAAAGAGCTGATATGTGACTAAATATAACCCAGCAGCTGCTATGTGGTTCCTTCCATATATGTCTGGGCCCTTTAACCTCACAGCTCCACTACACAGCAGATCATATTGTGAAGCTGAACCATCCTCCTGGAACTGGTAAGTCTACACCGATTTGTTTCATGGATCATTTTAATGTCCCAAATTAAATGTTTATTTCAACATGCAAGATCATTCGTTTCAAAGACGGATTATTGTGCATGTTGTCTTGGATTTCTATTCCATTTCTATTTTCTATGAACAATATTACATTTATATTTTACTGGTGGTCAATTTGTGCTGAATAAAAAGGTAAGAAATTCAGCATGTAGTTTTGCCAGTTAGCAAGATGCACTGTATGGCTGGTCACTGTGGTTCACACTTGAGTGACTTTTTTGTACTGATCTGAATGCAGCACATTTACTTTTAAAGGCCCTGTACACACATGTGCCTAAAGATCCATAAACTAGGGTCATATTTAGATCAGTAAAAAGTTGCCTTGCTGCTCTGTATTTTACACGTGAGTATAAGCGTATGCATGTAAATCACACCTCCCCTTTGATTAGTAGTATATTTGCCATTATGGGAGCTAGAAGAATCTCTGTGCGCATATACACATGTAAACACACACTATACGGTCCATGCTCACTTTTTTCTTGTGCAGGAATTTTTATATACATATATTTTCATATACACTATATTGTCAAAAGTATTGGGACGCTTGAACCAAACTCGCTCATCCATGTCTTTATGGACCTTGCTTTGTGCACTGGTCCAAATAATTTGGTGGAGGGGGGATTATGATGTGTGGTTGTTTTTCAGGGATTGGGCTTGGCCCCTTAGTTCCAATGACAAGAACTCTTAAGGTATCAGCATACCAAGACATTTTGGACAATTTCATGCTCCCAACTTTGTAGGAACAGTTTGGGAATGACCCCTTCCGGTTCCAACAAGCAAGGTCTATAAAGACATGGATGAGTGAGTTTGGGGTGGAGGAACTTGACTGCACAGAGTCCTCATCTTAACTTGATAGAACACCTTTGGGATGAATTAGAGTGGAGACTGTGATCCAGACCTTCTCATCCACATCAGTGCCTGACCTCACAAATGTGCCAACTCAATATAGAACACTACGGACTAAGACTGGGATGCTATTAAAGTTCATGTGCGTGCAAAGGCAGGCGTCCCAATACTTTTTGGCAATATAGTGTATCAGTACTGTGTGCAAGCACTATTTTTTGAGTTTTTTTATGCACATTTGTGCATGCATTTTTTGAGAATTTTCAAGCTCGAGTATTTTAGTTTTAGGCAATGGAAAGCTATTTACTAGGGAAAGGAGAAGCAAAAAATGGAAAAAAAAAAGAAGCAATGGGCTTCCATTGATATCTAATAGGGACCAAACCCCGTGACTCTGCCCCAGAGAGGCTCAGTTACTTTTCCCAGCTTCAGGCAACTTAGGTGTGAATGGGGACCACTGAATATAATGGGAATCTCTATGAGTGTTAAAGTGCTTTGGGAAATGTGCTTCAAATCACTCAGGTGTGAACTGGACATTTTCCAGTTATATATACAAACAGATGATCATATTGGAACATGAAGTTGAGGCAATGATCCCACCACAGGGTGGAACTGTGATGGTCAAAAACATGTAAGCATGCTACATCCTAAACTAGAGTTGTACACAGGGACATTATTTTGAAAGAAAATGGACTTTGAAGGCATGCTGGGTAAAAAATTAATTAAAAGCTTTATTTGTTTCATAATGGCATCCACGTGCCATAGACACAAGACATCTAAAAATGCTTTAAAATGTATATAACAAACAAGACATGTAGTTGAAGTGACCTATTAGGCCAACAATGATCCCCAGGGGTGCTGGTCACTAGGTGGGTGAACCAGGATCCTAGGGGGTTAAACACAGGCTATCATACATGTTGCTGGGATATATATCCTCAGGCGCAACCCAATTCCTATAGTGCATTGGATAGCACTCATTAAAGCAAAAGTAACTTAAAACATCAAATTGTAGTGGTTACGCCAATATGAGTCCCAGCAGCAGGTGTAGGAAAAGAAGCTCACTCAACTAGTTTCGCGATTAAATGGTCTGCGCTTCATCTGGAGCTGAAGATAGCAATCTAATAGAAAGTAAATACATACATGTCAGTGCAATATACAAACATATACAGTATCCAAAGGGAGTTTTACAATAACACAGTGACAAATACATGTGAAGTGAGGATCACCTACATGCTATGCATAAGGATTATACAGCAGCAGCAGCGTGTCCCCCTCGGGTAAAGCAGGACCACCCTCTGCTCTGACGGGGCCCCCCCAGCACAAACCGGGCCACCATCCACCTGACCACAAGTCCCACAGGGACCCAAGGCTGCATCAAGCGAGTATGGGGGCCTGTGTGCAATACAAAAAGGGATAAGAGTAACATATGTGTACTCATAATACTCAAATGTATATTAGTACTGGCCCATAAGTACCTGAGGACAAGGTATTCCCTAGGTAGTCTTCAAATTATAGAAGATAAAGGTAACAGGCTAGCGGTACACCAAAGTCTTCAGAACAGGGGGATGTAGTACAGTTGTGGTGAGCATAGTTTTCAAGTGTGTGCCCCACGGGTTGCATGTAAATCCCAACCAGTCCAAAGTCCAAACACTGTGGAACATAAAAAAGTTCCATTGTAAAAGCAGTAATGGTAAAACATGGAGGTGCGGGAAAATTCCCATACACCTAACGTGTGACTTACCTGGTATGTGTGGAACGGTACCCCAGGAGATCTATACGTGCTGCTGACCTAACCCACAACTGAAACAGGCCCATCCTATATAGGGCACACCGCTCCAATCAATGGCTTCCACACCTACCAGCACTCTGCCAAAAGCGGCGTGTGATGTCATCAACCCGGCCTAGGCCACCGCGCGTGCGCGGCGCCAGTCCCACAGATACGCTGAGCGCAGCGGTGTCATTGGGATAGATGCTCGTCACGCATCGGACCAGGGGGAGGGACGCCCACACGGGGGAGGCAGGGAGAATCCACCACCCTGTGGATAACTCCCACGCCGCAGCGCCCAATCCTATACAGAATCCCGGAGGGGGCCAGCACAGGCGGCACTTTCAGCCGCATACCCGCCCATGGAACGCTGGTCCATTGGGTTCCAGGGACACGGGGAAGAAGGAAAAGGACCCGGCCACAGGGGGCACCCTTACCCAGGGGCGGGCCGGCAACCCAGGGGGAACAAACACCGCTGGAGATCACATACAGTGTACCTGAACAAAAAATAACAAAACAATATAGTTGAATACCAAACAGTTACAAACATGGAGGAGCCATATATATGCACATAAAACACTCAATATACGTTTATTGAGACAGAATTAATATGTTTTGTCTCAGTTTAGGGATAACCCCATACTACATATCTTGTTTGTTTTATACATTTTAAAGCATTTTTAGATGTCTTGTGTCTATGGCACGTGGATGCCATTATGCAACAAATAAAGCTTATAATTAATTTTTTACCCAGCATGCCTTCAAAGTCCATTTTCTTTCTAAATAATGTCCCAGTTATATATACAAATAAGGCTTACTCAAAAAGGAGTTGTTTTTTAATAAGGAGAATTAATTTGAATTCACTTTACTGAAGTCAGGCCAATACAAGATGAATTCTGGTTTCTCTGGGTTACTGCACATACAAGCTAAACATTCAGAACACCTTTCTGAATAAAGCTATACGCTGTATAGTAAGTATAGCTGTGTATGTTAACTTCTGTGAGGAAATCTAGCCTGTCTATGATGATATTTCTTCCATAGCCTCCACAATTACCGTAGCATCTGGATCCAGCTGTGGTCGTGCGCCATGCCAGGAGTGGCTACTACAACCCTAACTGATCTGAACCCCGAATGTCTTCTTCATTTGTTTTCCTTCCTGGATAAGGACAGTAAGAAACGCCTGTCACAAACATGTCACAAGTTGATGGACATTTTCCAGGAGCCTTCACTATGGAAACTGCTAAATTTCAGCTCACCATCTGAACTGAACAAGAAGAATTTTGTTTTGGGACCGGCTCTGAAATCGCTGTCTATTTGCTGGTATTCCAGCAGGGTAAAAATCTGCAACATTGAAGACTGGGTGAAAACCACACTCCAAAAATCCATGTGCAGCCACCATCTTAATACAGTCAGCGACTTCCTGCTCCAGGTCTCCAAAAGGTAATGCTAAATTCATCACTGGATTAAGCTCTGGAAGTAGTAACGAGACACTGGTACCAATCCCCTCCCTGGCATTAGCACTGCTAATTTCAATGTTTGAGTGGCAAGGGAGCTCAGGCAAGGGGAGGGTCAGGGTGGGGTCTCTATAGAGGTCCTGGTTAGTGCCCTACATGGGCAAAGTGACAATTGTCTCTTTAACCACTTGCTTACTGGGTACTTAAAGCAGCGTTCCACCCTATTAAAAGTCAGCAGCTACCAAAAGTGTAGCTGCTGACTTTTAACAATCGGCCACTTACCTGTCCCTCGCTCCAGTGATGCGGCCGCCCGACGGCTCGCTCGTCTCCCCCTCCCCTCTGTGGTGCCGGCATCACAGGTGTGGGCACCCAGCTTTGGCTTCAAAGCCAGGCGCTCACTGTGCATGCGCGAGTCGTGCTGCGGCTTGTGAATGACCCGCTGCATCTTCTGGGACCTGTGACGTGTCCCAGAAGATCGCCAGGGAGGGAAGGTGAATTTCCTTACAGCTCCTCTGCACCAGGGGAGGAAGTGGACCTGGGACCCTGTGAAAACAGGGTCCACGACCCCCCCCAAAAAAATGACATGCCAATTATGGCATGTCAGGGGGTCACACCGCTTTAAACCCCCCTCCTGCCCAGACCAATTTTGAGCGCTGTCACTCTTTGAATGACAATTGCGCAGTCATGCGACGTTGTACGCAAGCAATATTGATGTCTTTTTTTTACCACAAATAGAGCTTTCTTTTGGTGGTATTTAATCACCTCTGCGTTTTTTTTTTTTTTGCACTATAAACAAAAACAATTACCGACAATTTTGAAAAAAATAACATTTTTTTTTTTACTTTTTGCTATAATAAATATCCAAAAATAAAAAAACAAATTTATTCATCAGTTTAGGCCCATATATATTCTTCTACATATTTTTCGTAAAAAAAAAAAAAAAAAAATCGCAATAAGCGTATATTGATTGGGTTTCGCAATAGTTATAGCATCTACAAACAATGGGAATTGATTTATGGAGTTTTTATTTTTTTTACTGGTAATGTCGGCGATCTGCGATTTTTTATCGGGACTGCGATATTGCGGCGGACAGAGCGGACACATTTGACACTTTTTTGGGACCATTGACATTTATACGGCGATCAGATCTAAAAATAGACAGAGCATCTGTGTATTCCCGTGCTGGCAAACACAGCCCTTGCATGGGTGTATGATCAGTTACACACGGGAAGGAAAACTGGACAGATTCTGCTGCCCGGGTATAGAAAATCAATGACAGACTCAAATATGCTGTTCTGGGCATACGTCTCTGATCGCATATGGCCCAGAATGTAAGTAGCATTCACAACAGGTTACCACCATTACATATTTCAGCCTGTCAGATTTTGACAGGGCTGCTGCCAGTTGACTGTACCCTGCGCCTGTGTCTACCAGGCCCTGAATTACACCTAGTTTTTATGCTATCCAGGAAGAAGTGGCCATTTGCATAAACCCTGAAGGTGTCACTAATAACTGGACTTTGACGTTCTCTAGAACTGTTTGCTGAGAAGACATTTATTTTCTCTAGTCATTAAGGTTGGCAGTAGCCTTAAAGCGTTTAACCACTTAAGGACTGGAAGGATTTCCCCCTTAATGACCAGGCCATTTTTTGCAATATGGCACTGCGTCGCTTTAACGGACAATTCTCAGGGAAGGGGTTAACACTAGGGGGCGATCAAGGGGATAAGTGTGTCCTAACTGTGGGGGGGGGGGGGGAG
>BLSH010211970.1:1878410-1902547 GCA_018402905.1 Glandirana rugosa | reverse complement strand
TACACACGGGAAGGAAAACTGGACAGATTCTGCTGCCCGGGTATAGAAAATCAATGACAGACTCAAATATGCTGTTCTGGGCATACGTCTCTGATCGCATATGGCCCAGAATGTAAGTAGCATTCACAACAGGTTACCACCATTACATATTTCAGCCTGTCAGATTTTGACAGGGCTGCTGCCAGTTGACTGTACCCTGCGCCTGTGTCTACCAGGCCCTGAATTACACCTAGTTTTTATGCTATCCAGGAAGAAGTGGCCATTTGCATAAACCCTGAAGGTGTCACTAATAACTGGACTTTGACGTTCTCTAGAACTGTTTGCTGAGAAGACATTTATTTTCTCTAGTCATTAAGGTTGGCAGTAGCCTTAAAGCGTTTAACCACTTAAGGACTGGAAGGATTTCCCCCTTAATGACCAGGCCATTTTTTGCAATATGGCACTGCGTCGCTTTAACGGACAATTCTTAGGGAAGGGGTTAACACTAGGGGGCGATCAAGGGGATAAGTGTGTTCTAACTGTAGGGGGGGGGGTGGCCTTACTGGGACATGACAGAGATCGCTGTTCCTGATCACTGGGAACAGAAGACCTCTGCCATGTCATCTGGCAGAACGGGGATCTGCCTTGTTTACATAGGCAGATCCTCGTTCTGCCTCTGTACATTGGGATCACGGGTCACCAGCAGCCATCGAGTGCACTCACTATACCTCATGTACGAACCGACGTACAATGAAGGTGGTTCATGCTATCCAACCACCTTGCCGCAGTTATGTGTCGGGAAATGGTTAATGTCTCTTGAAAGGATAAAGTCACCTTTGTAGATAAAAAAAATATAACTGCACATCTTTTTGCAGGTAAACAAATGTGTATTTATGGTTTTTCTTTTTACTAGAAGCCTGGAAAGCATTGGACCAGTGATCAGCGATGGGTGCAATGCAGGACACCTGCAGGCGGTCAGTGTAAGTGGTCTGCTCATACCTCGTACGGGCAGGCAATTACACGACGACAGGAAGAAACAATGAGTGCTCAACAGCACCCTGGTAGTTCATTGAGGACTACAAGCCGACAGCCACAAAGGCTATCATTACTTGTAATTCTTCCATTCATAGAATTCTGTGAATGAAAGATGCAGCTCCATGGGTGGAGCCCTGCACTGCCGTATGATTTTCAAAATTGTGACAGCGAGTTTGGGGAGAAGATCCCTGACTTACTGTCACTTGAGGCAGTGGGCATATGTTACATGTTCCATCCTAAAAATGGGTGGAACATGTAACATGTTCCCAAAGGTGAACTTATCCTTTAAATAGTGTGTTTGGGCCAAGCACTGCTCAACCATTCACAGGGAACTTTGTATTCTACTAATGAATATGAAGCTTACTCCACATCACAATCTCCATCTCAGCAAATTGATCTACCTGCCTCTCTGCTATAGCCAATCAGAGGAAGCTTTGTAGGCATTCATAGAATACAAACCTCCCTGTGAAGTTGAGCAACTCCCAGCCTGACTCTATTTTGTTCTGGGAATGGGAACAAAAAGTGCTGTATACTGTACTGTATATAGCTGATGATACATACAGTTAATACAGTGTGCCCAGCAAGTTCACTTTTTTGGTGCAGTAAATAGTTTGTTTGGGCTAGCTTGGCTCAAACTAACTATATAAGGGAACATTAAACATGGAGTCAGGCTTTAAAGCAGATCCATCAGTTGTATGCATGGCATGTAAGGTGCAAGTGTAAAGCCTCGTACACACGGTGCAATGGTTGTACGACCGAATGGACCAAATCGTATGTTGGCTGATGTATCTCGCGTACTGACATGCACTAAGGGATCGTACACGTCGAAAGCAGTGACGTGTTACGAACGTATAAAGAGGAAGTTCAGGTGCATGTGATTTGTGAATTAGGAACGTAGGTTTACACGAACGGACACTTCCGGGGCGTCCCTGACTTCGGAGCATGCGTGTTTTGCACAGTACAACTTGTTGGACCAACCTCTCTGTACACACGATACAACGGTCGTACGACCACTTGTTGTACAACCAAAGTTTTCTAGTTTGCTCATCCAACTTCTACTGTATGACCGTTGTACGTCGGCTGTTCTTATCGCGCGTACTAACATTCGGATGATCGTACAACCATTTTAATACGGCCATCGCACCGTGTGTACGAGACTTTACTCATGAAAATGTATTGCCTCTCAAATAGAACACAGTACTCCCTCTTTAGTGCTCTCAGAGTAGCACTAAACAGGAGGGGGGGAGCAGAAAGATGACCAATGTGCTGAGTCTCCTTCAGTCATACACATTTAGAGTCCGGTGGATCTGTAAAGCAGACCTTCAACCAAATCTTCAACTGCCGCTTATCTTCTAACTCTCCTCAGCCCCTAATTTCAAACTTTTTTTTGGGGGGAGAAGGTATCTTGTTTGACAGGTACCCGCTCCCATGCCCAGTCATCACCTAGGTGAGCATGATGTCAGTTTGGCCCTTTTCCCCCACCACAGCCTCCTGGGACATGTCACACGTCCCAGGAGGCTGTAGGACCAGTCTCACTGTGCCGTGTAATCTCACCCATGCTCAGTGGGGAGCCGGCTGTGAGAGATCAGGAAGTCACAGCTTACTCCCACATTAATGATAGCGGTGCCGGCATCAGTCTGGCAAAGAGTCATCTCCAGGAATGACAGTTCTGGAATTCATCGGCTGTCAAGTACCTGTCTGTTAAAAGTCAACAGCTACAGTATTTGTAGCTGCTGACTTTTATTTTAATTTAGCTACTTGTCTAGAGTTCTGCTTTATTACGGAATCTTTTACAAAAGCATAAGATCCTCCACAGAAGCCCCTGACTTTAATCTGCTACCCACGACTGAGAGGAAGTGGTTGTAAAGGCTCAAGGCATAGAATGCATGAAGGTAAAAAAAAAAACCCTTTCTACAGCAGGCCCCCAGCACCCACTAATACCTGAGCCCCAAAGCGATCCAGCGATATGCACGAGAGCCTCGACTCTTCAGGACTCTCCCTTCTCAATGGCTGAGACAGCAGCAGGAGCCATTGGCTCTCACTGCTGTCAATTGCAGCCATTGAGCTAATGAGGAGAGAGGGGGCGGGGCTGAACTGCAGTTGTATTAGTGAATGGACACAGAGAGCCACGGCTCAGGAATGAGCCTACTTGGGTGCACCCATTGCAAGCGGCTTGCTCTGGGGGCACTCTGCAGGAGGGAGGGGCCAGGAGCACTAGCAAGGGGACCCAAGAAGAGGAGGATCAGGGCTGATCTGTGCAAAACTGCTACACAGAGCAGGTAAGCATAACATGTTTGTTATTCTAAAGAAAAAAAAGACCTTAATATCACTTTAAGCCAGATACATGGTTGTACACATGTTGATCCATCAATTGACTTGTGTACAACTAGCCCGTCGGGTTTTTCCCAATCAATTAGTGCTTCTGTACAAGACTTACAAGTGGCTCATATCAAGACAGACTCAGACACTTATGCAAATACTACACTAAAATTACAGCTTTAAAAAATGTGAAATGGTGTTTTTACATGTGTTAAAACTACGGTTTGTTTTCTAGGTGCCCAAATCTTCGGACGCTGACACTGTCAGGCTGTGCACATGTGACTGACGAGCCTCTCCTCCAGATCATGAGATATTGCCCAGATCTTCAAAGTCTACAGCTGGAGAACTGCTCTGGGGTAACCGATAGACTGCTGGCCTTGGTTCCCTTGCGCTGTAGACGACTTCACACTCTTCATGTGAACTTCTGCAGAAACATAACAAAGAAAGGGCTCTCTCTAGTGCGACAAGGATGTCCAGGGCTCACTATACAGGCAGATCGGAGTGCAGACATGTTTACTGACAGGTTACCTAGTGAAAGCATTCCTATAAAGAGGATACCAAGAAGACTCGTACTAAATGTGGACTGGATGGAAGCATAGTACTTTTCTAGGTTATAATCAATCATCTAAATGAAGTTTGTACTGAGAAATACTGAGGCTGACATCTTTGTAAAGATGCCATTTGGCTGGCTACTGTGCAGACCTAGGACAGGTATGCAGCAAAAGTGAAATTGGAACTCCTGGTATGTACACGTCTGGTCCAGGGTGTTGACTTTAATAAATCAGCAAGACAGCCAAGCAATTAGCATCTTCAGAAGGATAACATGGAAATGGCAGCCTTCATATTTCTCCAAGCACAGGTTTCCTTTATAGTGACAATACAATTCCTCTTGCTATCCCATCAGATAGTACTTGTGCATAGAGCCTGTTGCAAGGTATTTATGGATTCATTTCTCTTGTCAAAACGATTTAGTAATCCCTGTATAGCAGCTGTGTAACTGATCTGCAATGATAGTGGAGCTGGCCATACACTGTGCAGATTTCTGCCAGTTCCTGATGAACCGGCCAAAGTTTGCTTTGTGCCTGGTCATGTTGGCCCCCTCCCAGCCAATATCCTTCATTTCAAAAGCAGGAGCCAGGCAAAAAAAAAATGACGCCTGAACAGCAGTTTTATCAAATGCGCTGGCGGATTACAATAGCACAATAGAGTGATTTGTCCATCCATGCTGTATAGCATGAATGGAGGAATTTGTTGGATTGGATTCAGCCTGCAGGCTCTATCAGCGCATGGCCAGGCTTGGTTTGCCCAAATACAATGACACAATTTATCCATCCTTTACTGATTGGATGGATTTTTTTTTCTGCCAGCTGACTTTAGCGTATAGAGAAAAAATAGGATTGGCATAGAGAAGAGTTCTAATGGCTAAATGTAGACATTATTATTTTTTGGCACAAGGCTCCTTAACCAGAATGAAGAGGATGAACTTAATGATGGGGTCTTAAAAGCTTGCTATGATTTCCACTGATAAGCCATTAAAACAGTGGGGGTCAACTCTCTTAGAATAGGGGGCATCAAGTGTGGCCCCTGACATTACCAAAGGGCCAAGCTTAACATTTACTGAATGTAATCAAACAGAAAACTGTCCAAGACTGCAGATATGCAACAGAAGATGGTCAAGGGTATGTTGCAAGAGAGCATGTTTCGGGAGGTATTTATAGATTGGAGACACATTGCATGAGACTGCTAGAGATCACAGCTATTACAGCTCCTTAACAAAACAATGGTTCCACATTTTTGCTCCCTACAGCCCTTTAAAAAAATTACTAGAGCCTCATTTGATGTTTCCTTGAAGCAAGATCCATTATAAATAATCAGAGGTAAAAAATAAAAGAGAAAAGGGATGGACAACACAGAAAATGTAGGATAGTTGGAAATAAATAAACCAAACAATTTAACTCCTAGAAGCCAATCTAAAGAATAGTTTTCATACACCGGCTTGTGTAAGCACTTGGGTAAGGGTGAAAACACAGACTAATGTCTTCCAATGCCCTGAGGCTACACAAAGAGTGGCAAGCCACAGATTGGGCACCAGGGCATAATTGGTATTAATCACCAAAATAATATCTGTGCTAATTTAATTAGTGTAAACAAGCAGCCACTTAAAACCGTGATACTTAAACAAGATTAAAAAAAAAGCAGTGCTAGTTCAAATAATAGTGTTGTCAAAAATGAAGCACATTAGCTACAACAATATAAATACATAAAAATCAAAGTGAGAAATTTAATTAGAAGAAAGTGTCATAAAAGAAAGTCCTAATAGTCAGAGTGTGTTCATTCATAAGCGATCCACCCTCTGAATTGGGCAAAAATTCCTTCCGATCCGTTGTGCAGAGAAACTCCACAACCGTGTGAACAAATCAAATGTGCCTCTTACCAGATTGGTTGGACCATTAGATTATAAATGGTCATAAACGCTCAACATATCAGGGTCAGACACAATTCCTCCAACCTTTGTCAGCAGCTTCCAGCATCAAGGTCACCAGTAAAAAAGTAACATACGAGCTCCCATGGTGAAATATGTAATAAACTTAATCCATTTATTGAGTTGCAGCTCCAACATGACAGTAAAAATAGACAATTCCATCCCTGCATATAAAATCCTATAGCAGGTTGATGGCTCAATAAAGAGACGTCGAGTTGGGCTGACAAAGCAGCACAGACCCATGTCACCACGATCAAGAAATCTGAGCAGATGTCACAAACGGTGTATACACAGGCTGAGCACAGTTGAGTTGGGTGGAAGGGTGTCTGCTCCATCTCAACTGCACTCAGTCCACTTACTTAATGTAAGTGCACTACTTTGAATAAAATTTACTTGGTTTTATCGGATTTACACTAAGTAGAGTTCTTTTTGCTTACTTCCCTCCATGGCTGTTATCATATCCATGTGAGCTCTAGTGGCATCCCATCCCCTAAGATCGATTGATGAATAGGATTGGATTGTTGCAACATTTGGGCGTTTTTGCTTCTATCTGAGGGTAAGAGTACCCAATCTTAACGTGCACCTGGGTCTGTGGAAAGCATGAGGTGTTCTTTATACTTTAAGCGCTTATAAGGCCCTATTATCAGCAGTGTCTGGTAAGAGTACCCTATACAGACATTCTTTGGTGGTGGGAATCATGTCACCTGGATACTACGGTTTTACCACTTATGAACTTTGCAAGAAAAACACACATTGGATGTTTAGAGATTTTTATTGACTTTTATTGATTTTCACTGAGTTATATTGTTTTGTATCACCATTATATTATATTGTTTTGTATCACTTTTACTACTATCTATCTTTATATGGTTGTTATATATTCACCCATGCGCGGCATTTTGTTACACTACGATTCATGCTGATAGCAGAGGAGTGAAGTAGCAGACAGAATGCTCTTGATTGAGAAAAGTGCACACTATAGAGAAATATGCTTTGTTTATATTTCATGTCTGGGTTTTACATCCACTTTCAAGTGTCATTGCCTAACAAGGTTTTGATACCCTGCCTTGTAGGGTCAGAATAGAAACAGCTGAGTGTTATTTTTTTTTTTCTAATGTAAATCTCTAAGAATGTCATCTAATTTTATGTTAATATGCATCATTGGGGGCCCATTCACTTATTTGTGTTGTGGTAACATATTGTAAAACAAACATTACCACAACTTGGCGGTAATGCTGCGGTGCAATTGATTTGGAATGACATCCCAATGCACCATTATAGAAGTAGGCAATGCAGTGCACAAGGTTCGGTCTGTTTTTGTGTTTATTTAGCACTATCAGCCTTTTTAAAATGAATGAGCTGTCTTAATGCATGGTAATAGGGAATACCACCTGACAGAAGAGGAAGCGAGACGCCTCTTCCTCAAACAGTAGCCGCGCTACCACTGGCATTTTTTTCTCTTGTGCAATTACCGAGGAACCCAGCTACAATATCTTTTAATCTGTTTTTAATTGGTTTGGATAATAAATAGTTTTTTGGATTTACACTATATCGGATCTCTTATCCTTTTTATACTCCATACAACTGGAAAGTTTTTTCCCACTACTGTGGAGCGTTGTATCAACCTGGAGGAGAGTTGCTGGGAAAGGAAATCAATACGAGGAGCCTGACACTGAGGATTACTACCCGAGCTGACCGGGATAAAGATTCAGCATAGGCGAGCTACCCCTGCAGGGGTACCTAGCTCTGGTGAGTGGGGGTGCAAGAGGGGAGCACTGGATTGACGCACCGGATCACTTTACATGTTTTGAGAATTTGTCACCAAAGTCACTGAACACTTTCTATTGCATCTGGAATTTCAAAAAGACTATTATATAATTACTATTTTCTGCTGATTAAGGACACTATACACCAAGTTTATCAAAAAAAAAAATTTTTTTAAATTATTTATTTGAGACGGTGTCATTCATATTATTTTTTGCACATTTGCACATTTCTGATGTATCTGTATGATAGTTTATATTGATTATAATCAACACATTAACATTGTGATACGCATTTTTACGTTGTGCACAGCACGTTTGGTGTTAAGATACTAGGGTCATATATTTAGGTGCAGCCTGAAATAGGACCAGCACCCAGAGGGTTAGCGCCATCTTCCTGGCATACTATTTACACACTTATTTTTCCTTCTGGGAAAGTAGGAGGGCAGCTTCCCCCCGATTGAATACTCTATTCCACTATAGCGCAGGACTCCCCTTTAAATACATTTTAATGCATGGTAATGCAAGCAGAATGTGAATAGGACCTCATTGCATTCCAAATTTCAGTTATCCTCGTAATGGCCCGTTTTCCTGCAGATTTATTTAGAATGGTTTAACATTTTTGTGTTTAATCATAGAAAAGCATTTCAATATTGTATAGTTTGTTATTTAATGGGCTTGATTAAAAATGTGTTTGAACAAATCTGTATTTTATCTTCTGTCAAAGGAAGGTATAAAATACTGAGAAGGAGCAAGTTAAAGTGTCAGGTTTACACCATTTCTGTCCTGCTGCCCAGCAGAAAGAAACTGCACCCTTCACCTTCATCTGCGCTGACAGGGCTGTGCTACAAATCCCTTTATTTTCACAACACACAATCGCACAATGCCAAAATTCACAATACACATTACATTCTGATTTGAATTTTACTGAATCAATGAGGACTTTACATAGATCTAAAGCAGTTTGTACAATGTATTGTTTATGTAGGGCCTCATATCTAATTTTTCAGATCCATTTCTTAACAAGTTTTTGCTAGCACATTGCTACTGATAGCCAATATCAGTATGCAGCAAATAGTACAAAAAGAGGACAGAGCATCTCACATTTTGCATAGTAGGGGTGGGAATTTATCAAAACTGGAGCAGACAAATCTGTAGAAACTGTGCCTGGCAACCAATCAGTATCATCAGACATCCAAGAATGCCTCAGACTCTCCAGATCCAATGGATCAGTAGCATTTGTGGAACAAGTGACAGGAGTCTTATCAGGATAGCAATTATTATTCACTTGAACCCATATCGGGAATCAGTGGCAGAAGGGATTTCTTAATGAATCTGCAGATCAGGCAAAGAAGAGTTGCCTAACCTGAGATGGATAGGTCCCATTAAGTCCTTAAGGCAGTTCCTGTTCCAGAGGATACCCGCAGCAGGAGGCTATGCTGTTTTGCCTGCCAGCAGTCCTGGTCACACATGGACCCCACCCTCTGACATCCTGAGATGCACCTTCTAGCATAAACCTCTTATCCATGTCCATAAACTACCAGTTGCGAAGAATTGGTTTCACAGGGATTGCCCATAGGGGGATCAGCGTGGGTAAAATGGAACTGGAACCAAACTACCTTTCCTGATGCAATAAGGACTACCATACCTTCTTGATGCTGAGATACAGCAATACCTAGATTGCGTCCAGCTAGAAAGGGATTCCACATGGAGAAAGAACAACCAGTTCTAGGAATCCAGGATGCAGTCTTGGACGAAGATTCCCGAGCGAGAGAAAACTTTGTCAGGCATGTAATGATGAAGTTGAATAATCACACCAGGTAATACCTGATCCTGAGAGACAGACACAAAGGTAAGTACCTCAACACCTGATGCTCCTGCAAAAGAGGTGAGATGGTCAACTCCCTGGTAATGAGGTCCTGCAGGCAACAATGCTGTGGACCCCTCCACCACAGAGCTATGCTTAACATCACCAATAGGTGCTCTTCATGGGAGGTTGTCTGAGTGTCCCAAATTGGGGATGCCAAGAAATGGCACTAGGACAGACATATAGAAGCCTAAAATCTGAGAAGCACCAGGTCTGCAGGGGTGATACAGAGGGTTGAAAATCTGGTTAGGGCGGAGGACAACCATAGTTGACCTCCATTAACATTGCAGATCAGGGGTCCTCCAAAAAGGAGAGGAATGACACTGTGGTGTACCAGATACCAATGATGGCGTTACATGCTCCAAGGGGAGATAATTTCTCAGAGGGAGAGGGTGGTGGCCAGGAAGGGACACCACTCCAGAGACAAACTTTACCCTCTCCTCTCTCTTCAAGCTCTGGCTCATATGCAAGAGACCCCAAGGGAGCAAGGGAAGGTCAATTAATCTGTGGTGGCCTTAGGTACTTACAAAACCAGGCAAGTGATGGCTGATGAGGCCTTGAAGGTAGAGGGTGACAAAGGTTACTACATATGGGCATGCAGGAGTGGACCAGAGTTCAATGTGTCTCTCTTTCAAAGCAGGAGCAGAAGCAGAACAAAGCTACTTCAATGGTCAAAATGGTGGGAGACAGCACAGAGTGCGCGTCACTCTTTCAAGTGGATGACATCAGCCCTCAACCCCTCAGTTTTAACTCCTGCCGCAGTAGCAGGTATTTCAAAGTGTAGGCTAAGGTAGCTTCCAGTGCTCCGTCTGATCGACCTACTCACAGAGTGAGTCTTCAGAGACGGGACAAGCACTGAAATAGTGCTACGGCTCTGGACTTGGAAAGTGATCCTCAGTAAACTTGTTACCAGGATGGGGCCTGGAAAACACCAAATGCGAAACCCAGGGGACAAAAGGTGACTTCCAGGCTTGAGGTTCAGTTCAGTGGGGTCTGGGTACAGAACCCCAAAACTAGGCTTAGGAAGCGTGATCTGGAATGCTGACATTTGCAGTCGAGCTCTAGCAAGGAATCTTGATTGGAGAAAAACTCAAATAGCTGAGGAAAAAGCTAGCACAAAAGGTTAGACTTTAAAGAAGTCCCATCATTATTGGACACTAGCAAGAAACTATCAAGTCATGCTGGGTGGAGGTGGGGTTATTGTGGTCTAGTCTACAGGTTTTTTTCCTCCTGAAGGTGGCAGTATAATCCAACAGCATATGGCTTCATTTGTCAGTCAACAGACAAGAAAGAAATTTGTCTGATTATGGTCTGGAAGTTATAAAGATCAAACATTCATAAGTAATAATTAATTTTACCCTGGTAAAAAAATTACAAGATGTTTTCAAAGCTTTTTTTTTTTTTTTAATTTTTTTGGTCTGGAACATAAAACTATATACAAAAACACTATACATTACTTTTAAAGTGACTCTGCAATGTTAATAAAAAAAAGTGTAGGCACCTAGGAGGTCCCCACCCACAGCAGCAGCATTCATTCACATCTGCTATAGCCAAATGCTGAGTCACTTAAGGGCAATGAATCCCCATGGCTTTGAACATGCATACTAATTTAACTATAATGACAATATGTGGTTTTCCAGACTGGTGATATATTCACTATTTAGGAAAGTTATGCATTTGGTGTTGAAATAAAAATGTGAAATAAGCTCTAAATATTGACCTTGAGCTTTATCCCCTGAGTATACCCCAAGCCGACAGCAGCACTTCTCATGACAGTGACCCCCCTCCCCCTTATAGGTTGTGTTGAACTCATCCCAACAGCTTCTGCAGAAAAGGCAATCAAAAACGGCAATAATCTTCTTCAGTCTGTTTTTATTTTCCTGCATAACTAGTCCTGCACAGGCATTTTTCAAATTAAAACAAAATAAATAGGAATATTCATGTAAAACTGTTCTTGGGGTGAACATTAAGTGCACCAATGTACAATATTCAAGTACAGCACTGACCAGGGTCATGTGGAGAACGTCATCAAGGCCCCGGCCTCTTCCCCATCCCTCAAAAAAAACAAAACAAAAAACAAACAAAATCCGCTCTCAATGCAACTTATTCTTAGATTCAGCTGAGTGAGGGAGGGGAGAGTTCACTTTATTTTAATTTACAATAAAGGGAGGAAATTAAATACAAACTTTTTTCTTGTTATTAAAAGAAAATATTGCAGGTTTTGTAAAATGCTTGGTGTAAGAACAACCCTTTGACTGCTGGAGAGCGAGCGGAGCTTAGTAGTCTGTGTCTGATCCTTCAGCGTTGTCCACGTTGCGAGACAGCATGTAATTGTCCATATCTATGGATCGGCAGTTGTTGATTGCATAGCGCAGGCGTTCGGCCATCACTGGCTGACTCGAGTACGGAGGGAGTCGTAGTTGGAAAAAGCACGTCTGTGAGGTAGGCAGACTGTCGTGAGGCTGCAAAAGGCAAAAAAAAGGGTAAATATATCCCTTATATTACAAGAAGAGTAACAAGAATAACAATTACTCTTAACGCCTGGAAAAGGCTAACAAGCTTTTGAGCCAGTCATAACATTTGGGGACACCTACTGAAAAAGGTTTCACTCTGCCGTGGAACCATGTATTCTATGTGTTCTAGCCATGTGTTACAGAGCATCTTCCTCTCTGTCACTCCACTCAAACCCTTAAACTGATTGTAAAGTCTCGTTTTTTTTTTTCCTATAAAAATAACAAACCTGTTATACTTACCTGTGCTGTGCAGTGAATTTGCACACAGCAGCTCCGATCCTCCTCTTCTCAGGTCCCTCTTTGCTGATCCTGGCCCCTCCTTCCTGTTCAGTGCCCCCACTGCAAGCAGCTTGCTATGGGGGAACCCGAATTGAGTCATAGCCCCCTATGTCAATTCAGACACGGAGCCCTGACCCGGCCCCACCCCCTCTCTCTCCTGTTTGGCTAGCTGATTTTGAATGACAGCAGCGGCAGCCTATAGCGTCACTGATGTGAGAATCTTGGACAGCTGAGACACTGGACAGAGAGGGACCTCAGGTAAGTGTTAGGGGGCTGTTGCACACAGAAAGCTTTTTATCTTAATGCATAGGGGGGGTGAGGGGGGCTGCATTAAGATAAAAAAAACTTCTGACTTTGCAATCCCTTTAACATCAAATTTATAATTCACACAGCAATTAAAGTGGAAGCCAATACTGTGGAACTTACTAGTTTTTTTGTATTGTTACCTTAACCGTCTGTTAGGTAATGAACACTGTCACTGGGATTAAAATTGAGGATAAACCTCACCAATGGGTAGCAGATTCCCATAAAACTGCCACAAGTGTAGAATCTGTTCTTAACAATTTTGGGGAGAGAGAACGGAGTACCATCTATGGTGAGGGGGGCTGTTTAGTATTTGATCTGATGTAATTAGGTGGGAATGGTGAGAGGGCCTTTTTCCTCCCAGGTTGATTCTGGCCTGGTGCACAAGACCAGGGCCTGGTTGAAGGCAAGGCACTCCCCTAAGCTTCCTAGGTTCTAACATCTTCTTGGTAGGGATAGTGCTGCACTGACTTGGTCAGGGGCTGGGCTGGGCTGAGAGAAGCCCATGGTGTATGTGCCCCTGGAGTGACAGTCCAGCAGGGGTGCCAGAAATTCTCATGTGAGGGAGCTCACCTGAGCTTATTATGGCACCAAAATCATGGCATTATTGCACACTTTTTTCACACCTGCCTCCTGGGACAGGCCTTTTGGCTAGGACTGAAGGAATTTTTATTTCTGGCCAAATGGCTTCCTATTGTACCTCACAATATCACTAAAGCACTTTCTCCACTTCCCTTCTATGTGTGTGTGTTTTTTTTTTTTTGCATGTACACAGTTTTGGCACTTAACCTGCCTAGTAGGGTGTAGATCCTCAGATTTGCCCTGAAAGTCTTGGGGAGGAGGGCACATGGCCTTTTGTTCAGGTTCTGCCCCTTCCAGGGGGTCTCCCTTTGGGGAGCCCCACCTAGTACTTGAGAGGGCCTGCTTCGCCAGACCTCCCGAAGAAAGGGGTCCACCTGGCTGTCCCTGTCAGAAGCCTTGCGCCCCGGAGGATCAGGGCCATGGTCCTTTCCCTTCAGAAGAGGACCATGTGTATATCCTTTTTTATGCACCTGGTGTTAAGTTTTGTGAGTGTGCTTCACTTCTCCGTGAAGCTTTAAAAAATATAAACGTTCCTTGTCATAGGTCATAAACCTTAGCTTTGTAGTTTTGTAAAGAAAAGAAAAAAAAAAAAATCTGGAGTTTCACTTCACTCAAGACTAACAGGTTCCTTTATCCCCATGAAATGAGGTGGATGGACGAATCCTCCATGTTGTTACATAGTATTCGAACAGCTCCACCTGCTGCTTTAGAAATACACCGATCAGCAGCTCCAGCTGCTGATTGATAAAAATTGGCCGACAAGTCTCCAACAAAAGGTGATTTTCAGGGACTGCCATACATTAATCGAAATGCTGCTGAATCAGCTGAAATTTGATCAGTGTTTGGCCAGCCTAAAGTGCTAACCTAATGATATACAAGACCTATCTCTGTCTCTTGAGCACACATACCTTGAGAAATTCACTCCATTATTTCCTGACATTACACTTTTCATCATATTTGAACCACTGACAGACTTTGGGTACTAGAATCCTGTGAACAGTTTAGAGGAGCTTTAGTCTGCATTATATTGCTTCATTTTTCTAGCTACACACTCCCTAGTAAAAAAAGGCACAGAAGTTTTGACATCTTGAAAGCATGCTTTACACTGGCACAATTCTTCTGATTATTCTTAAGAGTAACGGTTTAGCAGAAGCTGTAAATCTTGCTCCAATATTAAAGCGGAACTAAAAAGTTTTGTGAGCATGCACTGTGAACAAGCAGCTTTTTATTGCAGGAGAGACACTTACCTACCTGTTCACAGCAATGCCTGGACTGTAAACTGAACTGCTCAAGTGCAGCTTAGCTTACATCAGCAGGCCTGAACTCTGTGTGCCTGGATGACTAACTCCTGTGCATGCACACGAGTAATGTCATCCTGCGATAGCCAATAAAGATGGCTGACAACTGGCATGGTAGCTATAAACCACTCTACACATCCTTGTGCCAACATCCCTGGTTACTATTGTCAATATGGTACTCCCCCAGGTACCTCAAAAGTCCCATTTCCTGTACCCAGAGAAAACTAGCACGGAGAAGCTACCGTGAGGGACGAGGCCATTGAAGGTATAATAAAAATTGCACAGGGCTTGCGTAGGGTGTCTGTGTAATACTTTATCTACAATTTCTCATTAATAAAATCCTAAATATTTCACCCACCCGATCAACCTTCATAATCTGGAAGCGCTGTGAGATATCTGCGGTGTTGGCTGGAAGCCTGGATCTTCCAGAAACAAATCTCATGAAAAGGACCCGCTCCTCATTGGAGAACTCATCCAGAGTCTGCCAGAACCACTGCACCAACTGGTGTTGTTCATCCACTTCTCGGTACCGCACTACCTTCTTCAGGACGTCCACAGAGATCTCTGGCATTCCGCATACCATTTGCTCTAGCTGTCTGGCAGTGAGGAGAGAGAGCAGGGGAACTGGCACAATCCATGACATGCCCTCTCTCACTGCTGCGACCTGACAAAATCAAAAAGTCTATTTAATGTCTGAAATCACCCTGAACGCAAAAAAGAACACAATTGTTACAAATCTTTCCCACTGTGATTTCTATAGGCAGGTAACCCCACCAGAGATGGAGATTTACCTACATTGCAGATAAGAACTGTAAGGAGTAAATGAACTTGCTTAGCAGTAAGGCAAACCAGTACTGGGGAAGTCTGGAGCCTGCCACGGCTGACCTCCCCTGGAAACACTAGATCCCTGGCTGTCAAACTTACCCAATTGGCTTTAGAACTTTCTAAGTCACTAACTCTGAACAAGTATGCAGGTAAGGATGGTTTTTTCAGGCGAATTACTCAAAAAGTGTTGAACGAACATTTTCCACAGGAGGTCAGAAATTCCGTTATAGCATAAGCTACTCAGGTAAAAAACGGAGGTGTCTTATGCTGATCTGAAATAAGGATGCCGTGTCTGTTCATATTAAAGGCAACATGTATTCTATTTCTACAAACTTGGGAACCGATTGACATATGCAAGG
This sequence comes from Glandirana rugosa, assembly GCA_018402905.1. Taxonomy (NCBI): domain Eukaryota; kingdom Metazoa; phylum Chordata; class Amphibia; order Anura; family Ranidae; genus Glandirana; species Glandirana rugosa. The sequence goes on along the minus strand of BLSH010211970.1, from coordinate 1,886,943 downwards.
GGTGGCAGCTTAAAGCAGAGCTCCAGGAATTCTCTTTTTCACAAACTTACATTGGTCCAGTTGGGCGGAATGTAAGTGTCCATTATCTGATATCCTGAAGGTTGCTGGGGATAATAAAAATGATTGTAGTAACCTGCGATACATACAGTGATAGCAGCAATTTTCCATGGCACTACCTCCATTCAGGGATTGCCTTGTAATTATTCCAATTAATACAAGGAGCTCTTTGACTGGACAAGGTGGCAATTGTGATGTCCTCTGTCCCTCCCTTTTACCTTGTCCAATCAAAGGATGCCTTGTATTTAAAAAAAATACCAGAACAATCACGGCTATCACTGTAGGTAGCAAGGACTATTATAGTGATTTTCAACAAACCCAGTTGCCCAACAGATATTAGCTATAGATATTTACATTGAGCCCAGCTGCAGTTCTGCATTAAATACCGTGCTATCACTAAGAACATGATGGCTAAAAACCTGTATACTCTAAGCAGTATATTCTGACTTGTTAAAGATAAATTCTTGTTAGACACTAAGGATCTATTCATAATGACGGCACTGTTTATATGAGACTCACTTAAAATCAGAAGTAAAAAAGGACAAGATCACCGGACTGGAACTACCACATCATTGTGCGTTCCACTGACCGGATAGGACATCAGAGATGGTCTCCACCTTGACAGGTTTTGCCCTCCCACTGGGCGTCTTCAGAAGGTTCTGAAGACGCCCAGTGGGAGGGGCGAAGCGCAGCAAGGTGGAGACTTTTGATGACGTCATATTCGTTCGGTGGAACACTTTGTGAAGCAGTACTTCCGGACCGGCGATCCTGTCCTTTTTTACTTCTGCTCTTAAGTGAGTGTAACTAAATTTGTGTGAGATTTTAATAAAATGGAATCACACTACGTAGGCTCCTCTTGCCATTCCTTTTGCATGTGAGAGTACACCAACATTTGAGCCCTGTTGCTACCTTAAAAAAGCGATTACAGAGAATGAATACAGGTCCCAGCAATACCAAAGCACCAGCAATCCAAGCGCTTATGACTCTTATTTCATATGTCCACAGCTGTTGGTGAGTGTGGGAACACAGAACTGAGTTTTCTGTACCAATTATAGATGGAAACGGTGCAGCACCACTGATATGTTTGTGTAATATAATGAAGATGAACTGGGACAATGATTATGCATGAACTTTTATGTTTAGTACACACTGTATTTAATTAAAAAAGCAAATGCAGCCTTCATAATAATGGTTTATAAGATTTTTCTAGTTTAATATTTTATGTTATGTTATTTTTTAATCACTGATCCACAACAGCAGAAAGTGGACTTTCCTAGCATGAGTAAATAAGTAAGTATTTCAATAAAAGAACATTGCCTTTAAGTTACAAGGTGCCATTATACTGCACAGCTCTTTACAGACCTGGGTAAAATGGGTCTGCTTGTGATAAAACACACTACAAGGAATCTATGTGCAGTTAATATGTGCATTGATGGGCTTTTGTGTGAAAGATCTAGAGTACAGAACATACCATTCCAAGAACCATACTAAGGGAAAAAAATATTTTTCTATTATAAGTTTTACTGGCTCCTCACCTGTCGGTCCATCTCATGCAGTCTGTAATCTATAGCTCTCTCCACATACTCCTTGCGGTTAGAGAAGGTCAGGGGGATGCTGTTCCCTCCAGGAATAATGGGCACCATTTTTCCATCAGCACTTTGACCCACAAAGGAATCGAGAGGGATCATCTGAAGAACATAAATAATGGTAGTAATTAAATTCCACGTCCTTACTTTATTCCTTGCCCACAACCAGCTGCAGAGAACTCTAGTCATTGGATGCAGTTATATTCACAGTTAGGAAGTTCTGCTATTATGTTTATAGAAGGAAGCAGAAGGAAAGAATACAACTCTGGGCCAGAATGGCTCTGTATATAAGATTTCTGTAATGTAGGATTCCCTCCATTCATCACTAGAAATTTACAATTCTTTATGAATCAAATCGTTGCTACATCTATGCACTATTGGCCTTAATAAATAAAATAATCTTATTCATATGTGCAGCAACCATATTGCACTCTGCTGACTTCAGATCAGTGCAAGATGGATACTGATTGGCTTCTATGGGTTACTCCACTTTTTCAGCAGCTTACTGCATAGTGGGACATTGAGTTTCTGTCCCTGAGGGTATTATTCTGTTTAATTTCCTATACATTAGAATACTGTAGAACACAATAACAAGCATAAAGATCTTATGTGTCAGTTCTCTAAGTCCTAATAAAGAGCGCCATGATGGCAGGTACCTCATGGAAGGTCTCCTCCGTGATGCCACTGTCTTCAATGTGAAGAATGCTATTGAGAGTCTGCACATAGAGCAGATCAACCTCCTCCAGGTCCTCCAGTGTTAGCGGGATACAGCACAGCTGCTTCCAGACCAGGGGGGCCAAGTGCAAATCAAGCGGCTTCTTGGTGCGGATAGCCACACCCATTAGGATACCCAGAAACTTGAACTGCATAAGGTGCTCATCTAATCCAGCAGAGGGGTTAAACAAGAACCTGATGATAGAAACACCAGCAGTATTATACCAAGAATTTCCACATAGTAGACTTTTAGTTTTCAATGTATTAGTATTTCCAGACAGCCCAGTGAGGTGAACAAATTTATCATACATTTGCTAATAATCAACTGAGATAAACAACACTGGAGAGTCCTGAATAAACACGGGTTCCCCGTTTAATATTCACTAGAAAAATCATTAAATAAAATACACGTAATAACAGTAAAATGGTTGTGCATACCTGTCCCTGTTATAACCCACTTCAGCAGTTGCATTTGGTGAAGGAATGAGGAGATCAACCACTCCTGTTTCCAGCTCCTAATGAATGACAGCAGCAGAAAACAAAAAATTAAGGCACAACAAAAAGTACATTTTCTACCGTTTCCTACCCATTTTTCTTTTTCTTCTGTTTTACCAGCCATGCTAACCATTCATGACCAACAAACAGACACAGGTTTTCATCAGTAAACTTTATTTATGCATATATCACTTATGATGTATATTCATGTTGCTTACTTAAGCCAGCCATAGACCGTTCAAATTGCGGCCGGTTCAGCAAGGACCGGCTAAGATTCAAACCATGTAAGGGGGCAGGCTGATTGTACCCAAGTTGATAAATCAATCAACTTAGGTACAACCAGCATGTTGGATTTTCTACATAAAGTTAGTGTCAGAGGCTATTGTATTCTGCCAACCAAGAAGATGCCCCCTGCTGGCAGAATACAATAGTGCAGCAGGAGGCATTCCCCCATCAACACTGAGTGTGGTTATGAGGGAATCATGCCATTTTCTTTCCTTCCACCCATGGTGGAAGGAAAGAAAAAATCGGATCATCTATGGTCAGTCTTAATATATATTAAAACTGGCTACATGTATCAAGTATTACCAGTTATTGTTCATGGCCTATTAGCTGGAATAAAGAAGTAATTTTATGTGCATTATGCCCCCCTTCCCCTTTTGTATCCCTAAAATGGCTCACTACTTTTTCAATAACAATGAATTACAATACAAAAATAAATGAATTAATTAAATATGATTACTGACAGCTGTATAATGAATACAAAATATGTAAGACAAAAATGTTGCAATGTCTGACAGTATCTCACAAAAGTGAGTACACCCCTCACATTTTAGTAAATATTTTATTATATCTTTTCATGTAACACTGAAAAAATGACAAATTGCTACAATGTAAAGTAGTGAGTGTACAGCTTGTATAACAGTGTCAATTTGCGGTCTCCTCAAAAGAACTCAACACACAGCCATTAATGTCTAAACCGCTGGCAACAAAAGTGAGTACACCCCTAAGTGAAAATGTCCAAATTGGGTCCACAGTGTCAATATTTTGTGGGGCCACCATTATTTTCCAGCACTGCCTTAACCCTCTTGGGCATGAAGTTCACCAGAGCTTCACAGGTTGCCAATGGGGTATTCTTCCACTCCTCCATGACGACATCACGGAGCTGGTGGATGTTAGAGACCTTGCGCTCCTCCACTTTCCGTTTGAGGATGCTTCACAGATGCTCAATAGGGTTTAGGTCTGCCCATGCTTGGCCAGTCCATCACCTTCACCCTCAGCTTCTTTAGCAAGACAGTGGTCATCTTGGAGGCGTGTCTGGGGTCGATATGTTGGAATACTGCCATGCGGCCCAGTCTCTGAGGGGAGGGGGATCATGTTCTGCTTCAGTATGTCACAGTACATGTTGGCATTCATGGATCCCTCAATGAGCTGTAGCTCCCCAGTGCCAGCAGCACTCATGCAGCCCAGACCATGACACTTCCACCACCATGCTTGACTGAAGGCAAGACACACTTGTCTTTGTACTCCTCACCTGGTTGCCACCACACACGCTTGACACAATCTGAACCAAATATGTTTATTTCATCTCATGAGACCACAGGACATGGTTCCAGTAATCCATGTTCTTAGTCTGCTTGTCTTCAGCAAACTGTTTGCGGGCTTTCTTGTGCATCATCTTTAGAAGAGGCTTCCTTCTGGGACGACAGCCATGCAGACCAATTTAATGCAGTGTGCAGTATTTGGTCTGAGCACTGACAGGCTGACCCCCAACCACTTCAACCTCTGCAGGAATGCTGGCAGCACTCATACATCTATTTCCCAAAGACAACCTCTGGATATGACGCTGAGCATGTGCACTCAACTTCTTTGGTCGACAATGGCGAAGTCTGTTCTGAGTGGAATCTGTCCTGTTAAACTGCTGTATGTCTTGGCCACCGTGCTACAGCTCAGTTTCAGGGTCTTGGCAATCCTCTTATAGCCTATGCCATTTTTATGTAGAGCAACAATTCGTTTTTTCAAATCCTCAGAGAGTTCTTTGCAATGAGGTGCCATGTTGAACTTCCAGTGACCAGTATGAGGGAGTGAGAGCGATAACACCAAATTTAACACATCTGCTCCCCCGATTCACACTTGAGACCTTGTAACACCAACGAGTCACATGAAACCAGGGAGGAAAAATAGCTAATTGGGCCCAATATGGACATTTTCACTTAGGGGTATACTCACTTTTGTTGCCAGCGGTTTAGACATTAATGGCTGTGCGTTGAGTTCTTTTGAGGAGACAGCAAATTGACACGGTTATACAAGCTGTACACTCACTATCTTACATTGTAGCAAAGTGTCAGTTCTTCAGGGTTGTCAAATGAAGAGATAATAAAATATTTACAAAATGTGAGGGGTGTACTCACTTTTGTGAGATACTGTACAATAACAATTGTTTATTATAGGGTGCGATGTATTTGCTTGACCTCAGCAATTACCAGTTTCATATTATTGTAAGAAAATGTGAATTTGCTCAAAACATCCCCCCCCCTTTTTTTTCTTCATATTCCAGAAATTTGTTAGTTGCGCCAGCGCAGCTCCAGGTCACATGGCCTGCAAAAATCAAGCTGCAGATCTTCCCATACCTGTTTATCCTTTTTAATGTTTTGGAAAAAATTTAAAGTGACCAAAATTTTTAAAGGTTAGATTCAGCCAAAATTGCATAGATCTACAGTCAGGTCCATAAATATTGGGACATCGACACAATTCTAATCGTTTTGGCTCTATACACCACCACAATGGATTTGAAATGAAATGAAATGAACAGGATGGGCTTTAACTGCAGTCTTTCAGCTTTAATTTAAGGGTATTTACAGCCAAATATGGTGAACGATGTAGGAATTACAACAGTTTGTATATGTGCCTCCCACTTTTTAAGGGACCAAAAGTAATGGGACAATTGGCTGCTCGGCTGTTCCATGGCCAGGTGTGTGTGTTATTCCCTCATTATCCCATTTACAAGGAGCAGATAAAAGGTCCATTCATTTCAAGTGTGCTATTTGCATTTGGGATCTGTTGCTGTCAACTCTCAATATGAGATCCAAAGAGCTGTCACTATCAGTGAAGCAAGCCATCATTAGGCTGAAAAAACAAACCCATCAGAGAGATAGCAAAAACATTAGGTGTGGCCAAATCAACTGTTTGGAACATCCTTAAAAAAAAAAGAACGCACCGGTGAGCTTAGCAACACCAAAAGACCCGGAAGACCATGGAAAACAACTGTGGTGGATGACCGAAGAATTCTTTCCCTGGTGAAGAAAACACCCTTCACAACAGTTGGTCAGATCAAGAACACTCTCCAGGAGGTAGGTGTATGTGTGTCGAAGTCAACAATCAAGAGAAGACTTCACCAGAGTGAATACAGAGGGTTCACCAGAAGATGTAAACCATTGGTGAGCCTAAAAAAAAGGGATTTTATTAAAACTTACCGTAAAATCCTTTTCTCCGAGTTTACTGACAGACGCAGCTCATCATGACGTGTGGGGTTTATGCTGGTCCCACTAGGAGTTAACTAGGCAGGGAAAAGAAACAGCTGGCCCCTCCCATGGGGGCCGTCCTTTCTTCCTACATAAATCCCCTCATAGCATAGCTCTTCAGTTCGTACACAAGCTGTACCAGAACAGAGCACCGAGGGGTGGGTGCTGCGTCTGTCAGTGAACTCAGAGAAAAGGATTTTACGGTAAGTTTTAATAAAATCCCTTTTTCTCCTATCGTTCACGGACAGACGCAGCTCACCATGACGTGTGGGGACGTCCCCAAGCGGTGTCAAAAAGAGGGGTGGGTAAACGCCAACAACAGTACCCAACTGAACCTCTAAGGAGGCGCCAGACGCGCCTACACTGCCGCCTGCAAATCTTTGCGGCCAAAAGCAGCATCCGAAGATGCAAACACATCAACTTTATAAAACTTAGTGAAAGTGTGAACCGAGGCCCAAGTGGCCGCCTTGCACACCTGTGACACTGAGGCCTGGTGTCTGAAAGCCCAGGAAGTGCTAACAGCCCGGGTAGAATGAGCTGTGACTGGAAAAGGGGGAACCTTGCCCCGAACAGAATACGTATGGGTCACGGTTTTTTTAATCCAATGAGAAATCGTAGCCGACGAGGCCGCCAATCCCTTGCGCGGGCCCTCTGGCAGTACAAACAAGGCATCAGCTTTTCGAAAAGAAGCTGTAGCAGCCAAGTACACTCGTAAGTCCCTCACCACGTCCAAAGCATGCAACTCAAACTCCTTTGGGTGAGATGGGCGAGGGCACAATGAAGGCAGAACAATATCTTCATTAATGTGAAAAGAAGAGACCACCTTCGGAAGGAAGGAAGGAGAGGGTCGCAAGACCGCCTTATGCATGACTAAGTAGGGAGACTTGCACGATAGTGCTGCTAATTCCGACACCCGTCTGGCGGAAGTGATGGCAACTAAAAAGGCCACCTTCTGCGACAGCAGTTGTAAGGAAATCTCCCTGATATTCTCATAAGGTGGTTTCTGAAGAACAGAAAGCACCAAATTCAGATCCCACGGAGCCATCAGAGTCCTCACCCGAGGCGCCACATGTCGCACACCTTGTACAAAGGTACGAATCAACGAGTGCGAAGCTAAAGGTCTCTGAAAGAGAATCGCCAGAGCCGATATCTGGCCCTTGAGAGTACTCAAAGCCAGTTTTTTGTTCAGCCCCTGTTGCAAAAAATCAGTACCCTAGACACGATATAAGAGCGAGGGTTATGACCCTCCGCCTCGCACCAAGCTATGTAAGCCTTCCAGGTGCGGTGATAAATTTTGCAAGAAGTACACTTGCGAGCTTTTAACAAAGTAGGGATTACGGAGTCGGCGACTCCCCTGTCCCTTAGCACCTGGGACTCAATAGCCAAGCCATCAAAGCCAGCGAGGGTAAAGCAGGGTGCAAGATGGGCCCCTGAGACAGAAGATCGTCTCACAGCGGGAGCCGCCAAGGGGCGTCTGCCACCATTTGCACCATGTCGGCGTACCAAGTGCGCCGAGGCCAATCTGGAGCCACCAGGATAATTGGTATCCCCTCCGCCACTATCCTGCGTATCAATCGCAGAAGCAGTCTTATCGGAGGGAAGGCGTACAGAAGACGATTGGCTCCAGGGGGCCACCAGAGCGTCTGTGGCCACTGCCAACGGATCCTTCGTTCTGGACACAAACACCTTGTGATTGAACCGAGACGCCATGAGATCCACGTCCGGCGTCCCCCCATCTGCGGCAAATTTGCTTGAACACCTCCGGGTGGAGGGACCACTCTCCCTGGTCCAGCGTCTGGCGACTGAGAAAGTCCTAGAGTACCGCAGAGCCAAGTTAGTGTTCCACAAACACAGGTCTTGCTTCCTAGGCAACCGTCACCGGTGTCTGCGAGACCACCGGGGGACCTCGGTTAGCAGAAGACATGCGGAAGGGAGGCTATTCTGACGAAGACGCTAACTATGCGTCCTATCACCGCCTCCCCTATGGTTAATAGGACCACCGAGGTCTAACCGGAGCCGCGTGAACCATGCGGCTGTACCACGTTTACCACCGTCTGCGGGGAACCGCCGAGGGCGACACTCTGCTAGAAGACAGAGTCCCCGGGTAGAACGTGGGACGAAATGGGAGCGACCGAAACTACCGAACCGATAACTCAGGGT
>BLSH010211970.1:1851740-1877400 GCA_018402905.1 Glandirana rugosa | reverse complement strand
TGTAATCCATCGTCAATCACGGCGCGCAAAAAAAAAATTAGACAGCTCCTCCCCAATGGGAGGACTCCCGCCGACTGACCTCTTTTTGCTCTTACAGTTTATTTATAGCCAAGGGCGGGGGCCACCCGGTGACATAACTGAGTGACCTCACCCCCCTCTGATGTCACATGATGTCAGAAGGGGGAGTGGTCATCCACTTACTGTACATTACCAGGTGGCCCCGCCCTTGCATATAAATAAACTGTCACCGCAAAGATAGATCAGTCACGGGAGTCCTCCCATCAAGGAGGAGCTGTCTCATTTTTTTTCTTATTTTTCGGGTCCGTTGTGAGCCTTGATTGACGTGGATTACATTGCGAGACACTTTTTTTTTTTCTTTTTAATAAAGGACTTGTCCCAAACTGTCTCTCACTTTTTTGGTGAATGGGTAGGGGTACTATGTACAGTTGGGTGGGTACAAAAATTCTTTATTAAACAAAGGGTTTACTCAGTAGAATTATTATGCCTGGCAAATGTCTGTGTATTATGCTATAAGCTATGATCTCCTATATGCTAATATCTTTGCAGCAAAATAAACTAACTGCCTAAAACAACTGTCCCAGGACACAGCACAAACCCACCAATCACCCTTTTAATTAAACGGATGAACAATGCGATCCAGTATGTTATGATTCACAACATAGGGGAAAATTTACACACTTTATGTATCCTCTGCTCATAATAACAATGGACTTTGCATTGATCACATCCTCATAGGGTTAAACCCCAAACATCTTGGGCGGCACCAAAACTGCAGGCAAGACTCATTAGGAATTTAGCCTTTAAAAGCAAAAAGATTCCTGCAGCAACTTACCCTGAGGAAATCCGCAGTCACGCGGATGAAACGCGTCGGTTCGTGACCCCCCCTGTTTGTCCCCCTGCACCCCATGAGGACTCGTTCATGACAGACCCTTTTTGATTGAATTTACCCACACCTGGTGCGATACATGAATGCTCCGGATATGATCTCTGCATCGATCAGCTGCATGGACGCCCACTGCTTGATTGATAATATCAGACCGAATTAAAGAAGCTGATCTACGTCTACAACGCTGCACCTTACCTACTATTATCCAGTCATCAGATACCGTCCATCCATCACGGAGCGATCGACATGACAACTATGAGAGCCTAATTTGAAGATTGGGAATTGCTTCAGCACTGCCTCAATCACCGGGCTTCCTCCTCCATACATCACTTAGCGAGATTGGCCCCGTCCGTTGACACACAGGCTATGTATGCTGATTCTACAGCACTCTCCTTTCTTCATGTGACTCGAGCGGCTTCAGAGCAGACTTCAAACAGTAAGTCCTTTGGATTTCACTTTTACTACACTGACTGAGATCTAGCGAAGGAAATTTTGAGCTTCAGCCATTGTATCTTCCTTTGGATAGACTGTGTGAGTCCGGTCACTCCTGACTCAACCCCCCCCCCCCCATTCACACAGCCAAACTCCTTCCATGCACAGTGCCACTCGCAGCATCGCTATAGACTCTTGTAATTCATATCACCCGGATACCGTCTATTTGTTATCACTGTATCAATTTGGTCATGTACTGGTTACTTTATAATTTATGTATACACAGAGATTCCCTGGAACATTGATCACATTTAACTGAGTGACGGCTCCATGGGACAGCCTGTGCCTGATACATAGTAGTACAAACACCTGTCCTTATAAAACCTGATTATAGTCGGTCTCCCTGAGTGGATATTAGTTGTATATAGTATTTTTTGAGCCGACATAGACACAGAAGTTCCCCATAATCTGTCACACTTCACTGAGTGACGGATGAAGAGGATTACCTGTACACGTGGATACGGCCAATCACTATAGCTAAAATCCACTAGGACCAACTTGGACTCAATCACTAATTTTGATTATATGTACTGATCAATCCAGTGCTTGCTTTTCCTGGGTAAGAACACGGAAGTTCCTAACATCCTTGATCACTCTTCATTGAGAGATAGAGATATAGGATTACCTGTGTCACCTAGGAACATGGGAGCATAGCTCTGGAAATCTGCTTGGATTTACACATATCTAGGGTCTGACATGTACGCCAACCAGGGGTGCTTGATTTTAAATGTCATATATGTTATGTCTGTTTCATGCAGCTACTTACCCTTTGTTTAATAAAGAATTTTTGTACCCACCCAATTTTATGCCGCAGGGTTATCCCTATGTTCTTTGTATATATGACCAGCCTTTTTAAGCAGACACCTTTCTGCTTACCTTCTTTTGGTTAACTGCACCCGGTCTAAGGTGAACCCCACCAATACATTGGTGTGACGGCTCCATTGGGAGACCCCAATCCAATCACGGATTTAGAGGTCCATGTCCCCCTTTTTCCTAATTCCCCCAGTTCCTTCTCCCCCTCATTTTTTGAGCTTGTTTTTTCAGATTAGAGTTTGCCAAACAACATCTAAAAAAGCCTTCACAGTTCTGGAACAACATCCTATGGACAGATGAGACCAAGATCAACTTGTACCATAGTGATGAGTAGAGAAGAGTATGGAGAAGGAAAGGAACTGCTCATGAGCCAAAGCATACCACCTCATCAGTGAAGCATGGTGGTGGTAGTGTCATGGCGTGGGCATGTATGGCTGCCAATGGAACTTGTTCTCTTGTATTTATTGATGATGTGAATGTTGACAAAAGCAGCAGGATGAATTCTGGGTCAGGTGATTGACTTGGCCATTGCATAACATTCCACTCCTTTCCCTTAAAAAACTCTTTGGTTGCTTTCGCAGTATGCTTTGGGTCATTGTCCATCTGCACTGTGAAGGGCCGTCCAATAAGTTCTGAAGCATTTGGCTGAATATGAGCAGATAATATTGCCCGAAACAGTTCAAAATTCATCCTGCTGCTTTTGTCAAAGCACATCCTTGTTTGTTTCATTTCAAATCCATTGTGGTGGTGGTGTATAGAGCCAAAAAGATTAGAATTGTGTTGATGTCCCAATATTTATGGACCTGATTGTAGCAGATAGAAGTATTTCAGTATACTGTAGGGTTCGTAGGTGAGAGATTAAAATTAGTGCAAATGATCCTTTAAACATTGGTTTTATTATGTATTCTACATGCTGGAAACCAATCACACAAGCCGATGTAACACTAATGAAGGTCTGTATGAACAAAGCTCACCTGACACATCTCAGTTATTGTATCATCAAATACCCCTCCAGCATCATCCGCTCCCTCGCCTACAAGCTTCACTTTCCAAGCCCGGGAGGGAAGACGCAAGTCAGATGCATTCAGCTTCACTACCTGGCGGGCAATCTGTACAAATATGGGTTTACACTTCCTACCCCTGTCAGAGGGTACAATAAAAGAAGACATTGGTTGGATATAAAAGTATATTCAAAGTCTAAAGAAATAATTGGGAGGAGGGACATTGCAGAAAGCCCACAGTAGCATGACTAACCTGGTGGAGATTCTCTTTACAGTAATCTGAGGTCCGTAGTTCTTTCCTTGAACCATCGTCTTACCAATAGATCGTACCATGGGAAGTGTATAGACTCTTGGAGCTAGCAATGGTCTGAGCTGACCCTGCACAATACCCCATGTTCCTGCATTGTAGTGGGATGTACTACTCTGCAAAACAAACATAAAAATCAGATACAGAAAGCAAGCCGCATACGATTTGTCCATTGCAGGACTATTGGAGACGCACAAAGAGGATTGTAGAATAAGGGCACTTGCTCTCAACAGCTGTTAGGCAGCGAGCTAATCATGAAATACATAGACCCCAGAGTTCAGCTATTGTCACCCATTAAATGATATGAGAAATTAACCTCATCAGGGCAGGTCTCTTAAGTTAGAACTGTTATTCAAATGCAAACATGCGTTTAAAAGGACTCCAGAGGAATTAAGAACATAATACCATCCTCATATGGGTGCATGTTCAATACAAATAAATGGTTATAACTAAGAAACATGAAAATGAAGGAGAAGGAAGAAGATGGCAGAGATGGTCTTAATACCTGGTTATTAGGGCTGAGGTTCAGTAGTCTCCAGGATGAATACATGAGATCAGAGAAATGGTAGAGGAGACGCAACCTGGCACGAACTGTGTGGGTGCAGATCTCTTTGAGAGAGCTGTATTGTGGAGGGATGACATCAGGGAGACCCAACTGTAATGGCACTGAAACACCTACAAATACAACACAATCTAGTCATCGTTTATGCAGAATTCAGGTTCTAGTTCTGTGCAAGAGAGTGTGTACACTTTTTGTTCCTTCCCTTTCGGAAAAGAAGACAAACACCTACGCAGAGAGATTTTTTAGCATGTGTGAAGGAATTCTGTAAACTCCACCCTTTAGATGAATGTGTTCATTTTACATCAAAATTACTGTTCGCTCTAGTGAATCTTAAGCCGGCCATACATGGATCGAAATTCGTACAGTTCAGTAGGGATCAACTGCATTTCGATCCACATATGGGCACCCTGGTTGTACACAAGTCAATCGAGAGATGCAACCAGCATGTCGAGTTTTTCCCGAACGATTAGTGCCAGCAGCACTAATCATTGTGTTCTGCCGGCATCTAAGGCTCCCCCACCTGCAGAACACAATAGCGCTGCGGGAGGAATCCCCCCCATCATCACTCACTGTATTGATGGGGGAACCAAGTAATTTTGGTGGAAGGAAACAAAATTGAATAATCTATGGCCTGCCTTAGATCGGTTTTCTTGCTAGAGATATTGGCAGCTTGAATACTTTTATTTTGTAATATTTTAGATAGTAATGCAGTGGTCTAGCTTGGCCTGAGTCTTGGTGCAATATGCCAGATTAAAACTTGTAAGCACTGTGTCAGGAAGAAGCCACAGCCGCCTCCCACATACAAGAAGGCAAAGCCGGTGACCCACAGCAATAAGAAGAAGTGGCTGCTGAAGACATTGGACCCCAGGCACTGCTAAGCACCTGATTTCGAAGTCAGCAGCTACAGTATTTGTAGCTGATGTCTTTACACACAAAATAAATAAATAAACTGGAGTTACTCTTTAAAGGAGAACATAATACTTATGTTAGAATTAGGATGGGCAAACACAGGTGAGCAGCAAAGCTACCTGGGGCTCTTGGAGGGACAGGAGTTGCTGTCCATGCTGCACTATGGCACCGTCCTGCTGAGATCTGACGAATGTTCTTCCCTTGTAGGGCTGTAACCAGTGTAGGCTCACGTACGTGGTTAGTGTGACCAAGGCCAAGCTAAGAAAAAAAAAAAAAAAAAAAAAAAAAAAAAATGAATCCAATTATGCATTCATTAAAAAACAAAACAAAGCATTAGTGTATTATTACATAGAACTAGAAGAACTGGGTCTGTCTTGATATCAGCCTCCTAAATTGGAATTCAGAGTGAATACAAAACTTTTCTATTTCTCTTGGATTGGTCTGATTTTTTTTTGTTTGCCAGTGTCCTGTCCTCCTGTAGGCAGCCGTATACCCTAACTGTATCTGAATTCCTGTGCCCCTCAATGGACAAGATAGGAATTCAATTTTCACTCTTGGGTTTAGTTATTCTTTAATCAATCTTCTGCTCATCATAGGCTATGGGAGTATAAGGAAACAAAACATCGGCAGCCATTTTTCCCTGTAGTCACACACCAGATGGAGTACCATTACAAGGATTTCAAGGGGAAGGTTGTTGACTGTGCACATAGATAATGCTTGCATGTATAACACCAGGGAAGGACATACTGTATATGTGGTGGATATTACTGAAAATCTGACATACTTTTGCCTGGATTTCGCATTAAAGGTAAGGCTGACTCAAACTGCATAAAATACAGCTTGAAGAGTCTAGAAAAAGTACACAGCTCCAACCCATCAAGGGCTCCCCTCGTATGCTGGAATAAGGAGCTGGGCTGGAGTACATCACTCCCCCACACATGGCTCAGCATAATCAAAAAAGAAAGCAGCACACGGATGAGGTATTCACAGGCAAAACTTTTATCTGCTGACAAGCTTCAGCACATAGTCCTAACCCCAGGACCACTCCCCTGACACGTTACACCTGATGGGCCCAATCATAGAGGATTGTCCAAGACTGAGCCCAGTGGGTGAAACATGTTAGAGGCATGGCCCTAGAGGTGGGATTATGTGCTGAAGTATGACAGTTGATTAAAGTTTTGTCTGAAGAAACAATCATTGCACAGGTTTTTTTTTTTTTTTTCAATTATTCTGAACCCTGCAAAAGATGACGTCATACATAGTACACCAGCACGCATGTATAAGAGATTGGCTTGATTTGAAAAAGCGAATTGATGCATATTTTTAAAAATCTTGTTTATATGCATAGTTTGTAATTATAATTGTATACGTGTGGACAGTCATACATGCTCATTACATATACAGGTTACATCCCTGTTTTTCAGTGTTACACAATACTTTTGCTTTATTGCTTCTTCCCAAAATGCACGTCTACCAGTCAGTGATCCATTACCTGTCTGACTGATATCTCTTCGCTCAACAGGTACCAAACAGGGAAGCAGGTTAAAATACAGAGCTCCCTCTAGTGGCAAATCTGAAAATCACTGTATTTGACACTACATCATAAAATATGGAAGAGTAAGCTTGTAAAGCAGTTAAAGCCACTTTCAATAAAAACTGCAATGACTCAAAAATGTGCTTATTGGAAATACAGTACACCTTTCCATAAATATGGAAGAGAGAAATATGCAAAGTGCAATAATTAGTCATAACCAGGGCAGCCATCAGAAATTTTGGGGCCCCTTACACAGTTTTAGACCTGGGCCCCCCCTCTCCCCACCAACATTCCCCAGGGCCCGCGCACTGGCCAGGGGTGTACACATGTTGCAGACGCAGTAGGAATTATACACCCTGTCACACTTACCAGGTGTAACCTGCCAAGCCTGACCCATTCAAGTGAAGTGTGCAATGCATGCTAGTGTGGGATCAAAGTGTTAAAAAAAACAGAGCACAGCCTCACCCAATACTTGCAATAAGACCTCGCGCCAAACAATAGGTGCTGGAGGTCCCAAACTCAGACCAGTTGTGGTCCAGGGTGGCCCTCTCTATTTGACCCAAGTTTGGTATTTTTATCGGCTATGGTTCGGGAGAACGGTGTCCCCAAACCGAATGCCCCCCTGCCATAGACTCCAATGTTAAGTCCGAAATTCAACCGACAATTGCGGGCCAATGACCGGTCAGTTAGAGGACCGGGTACGGCCGAACCATAGGTGCTGAAGGTCCCAAACTTGGACCAGTTGTGGTCCAGGGGGCCCTCTCGATGTGACCTAAGTTTATTATTTTTATTGGCGATCGCTGGAGAGAACGGTGTCCCCAAACCGGGTGCCCCCCTCCCATAAACTCCAATGTTAAGTCCGCAATTCCCCCGACAATTGCCGGTCAATGACTGGTCAATTTGGGGACCCGGTATGGCCAAACCATAGGTACTGGAGGCCCCAATCTTGGACCAGTTGTTGCACAGGGGACCCTCTCTATTTGACCCAAGTTTGGTATTTTTATCGGCTATGGTTTGGGAGAACTGTGTCCCCAAAGTAGGTGTCGCCCTCCCATAGACTCCAATATTAAAGACTGCTAAAGTCTTTGTTGTAAGGGCCCCATGACACACTGGGGCCCCTTACAACAGTACTGCCTGTACCCCCCTGATGGCGGCCCTGGTCATAACCAACTGTACAATATCTTTCCAATGTATGACTATAATTAAGTGACATATATTACACTTTTACCACTTTATTCTGATCAATCTATAAGCCTATACGTGGATATAAATAAAAACTTGACATTCCTTAGGTTTTCATGACTGACCATCTTTACCTTTTGTTCAGATTGTCACTTAAATCAGTATTTGTAATTTGGTCATTTTTTGGTTCAAACAAAGTGCATTCAAGATGGTGCCATTTCACCAAGTGCATGTAGATGTGAACACCAACCTGCCCCTCAGAGTTACTTCCCCATGCATACACTTCCCCAGAGGAGGAGAGAGCCAGTGTGTGTTCCGCTCCCACTGCAATGTCCTCAATGAAAATGCCCAAAAGTCCAGGAACCAACTGAGGACGATTGTGATTTCGAGCTCGACCCTCAGGTAAGCCAATCAAGCGGTCTGGAGGGCAACATAAGTACAGGAAAGGATTAAAGGGGTATACGATATTGTGCACATCACAGTAAATAGAAACATGAAGAAAGAAAGCAGGGTGAAGTGATTATGATAAAAAGCATGAGACGAGAGGCAATTGCTATTTACAACACAATATTTCGAAAAATAGCACGCTTCAAAGCACCTACCTTGTCCAAAGGTGTAAACGTGACCGTCTTTGGTCAGCGCAACTGAGAACTGTGTCCCACAAGCCACCTTCTTGATGCCAATGCCACACAGAATATCCACTTTCTATAAAGTAAAAGAACAAACAAACAGGAATTAATCAATGCAAACAAAGATTCTTGATTTCAAAGCCCGATGCTTGGAGCCCCTTATGATGAATTATGTTTACTACTAGTTGAATTCTAATGGACACTAAAATGGGGTGTTTGGCAGCAAACTGGGCCCCCTAAACCACAGGTCTGATATAGTGTACGGAGCAAAATATCTCATTAAACGTGTGAGGGCTGGACCATTTACCCTGCACTTGATGGAAGATCAGGTCTACCAAGCTGTTAAGGACTACTACTCCAACATGTGTCCCAGCTTTATACTTTTGAATTTCAATACTGGAAGGTGCCCAGAATGCACAGGTCTCCCTGACCCCCCCCCCCCCGCCCCTTAACCCTGTCCTTTTTCCCTTTTCTCTCTCCCATCTCCCCTCATTACTCTGCTCTTCTCCTCCACTACTCATCCCTCACCTCGTCCCTCAGCTGGAATACTCTTGGTCTACACGCTTGATCCTATTTTCTTTTCACTTGCTACTAGCAACAGGGTCAAATGATGTTCAATCCTACAACATATAAAATATCCCATCTTTATAACCTCAACACATATGATCTCAGTATATTGTACCACTTTATTCTAAATCACAGCTGCTAGTTGTCCTCTTAACCCATCAGCTTACACTAACCTTGTCATGCCCCAATGTTTCTGTGACATATCACCCCCACCTCATAGAAACACACCTAACCACCTCCCATTCTGCTTATCCTATAGCTCTGTAACGCCTATAATATAATAATGTTTCAGTGCTATTACAATGCAGTGGCTGCTGGTGCTCAATATTCCATGGTTGGGAGCGGGCAAACCACCCCCCCCCCCCACTGGAGATGGACGGGAATGTGGCGGTGATCAGGAAGGAGGCAGATCATGGGTCCAGGATGCGGCTTCTTGCTTTGGGGCCATCGCTTCTGCAGGCCAGACAGGAAGTGGGTCCTGACTGAGTCCTAAGACTCCCTGGCCAATTGGGTCTCAGGAACGGCTTCCTGATTGGCCGGGAGGAGAATCAAGAAGACAATAATATAATTTAATATATCCAAACAACGGTATAATAAATAAAGCAAACATTTAATTTTAATTAATTTAATTTTGGCTTCTGTTGGTATGCAACATCGTCATTCTACACAGGGAGACAACAAAAAACAGAAACCTACAGAACAGTGTACAGAATGGAGTAGTCACCTGTGGAGAAGATTTGGCAGTAGAGTTTCCTAAACCAAGTTTCCCATAATCTCCATCTCCAAATGCCCAAACTAATAAGCCATCAGCAGACACAGCTAGTGTGTGATTTAATCCACAGGCCACCTGCAGAAAGATATACATTTAGTGGGAAGATAATTTATGCATATATGGGATAGTTTACAGTTCAACTAAAGTGCAATAATCAACAAGCAGAGAAATCAACTATGTCTTCTACCAAGTCAGCAGTCTAACAAAATGCAGAATAAACCCTAAAGTCTGCAGTGCACACGGAGGACCTACTATTGTCACTGAAAGGTTTAACAGAACCTGTATCCAGATCATTGGGACTCAGGCTTTCCCTTTCAAGAGCCACGCATAGGCTAGCCTGAAATTCCACTCGTGTGCCAATGCATCTACCCCCTCTGAACTTCTCTCTCTGTACAGGGAAAAGAATCTCTTGACTTTCCTGTTGCCTCTTCTGGCAAAGAGGTCCACCTCTGGTGTCCCGAAAGTTTGACATACCATTGAAAACACCTCAGGGTGCAGCTCCCACTCTCCTTGAAGGATCTGCTGCCTGCTGAGGAAGTCTGCCTCTAGGTTAAACACCGCTATGTGGATGGCTGAAATCGAGGGAATCCTCATCTCTGCCCATTCCAGAATTCCCTGCGTTAGGTTCATCAGAGAACTGGACTTTGTACCCCCATGACGGTACAGGAAAGCCACAGTAGTGGAATTGTCCGAAAAGGACCTGGACCTCTTTTACCCAACCCCAGGCGCTTGCATCGGTCGTGACCCTTACTGGATGGAGCTGGTTCCACAGAAGGCCCCGACTTAACCTGTCCGGGTTGAGCTACCACCGAAGCGACTCCTTTACCTTCCTTGGGGCCAGCACCCTTTGGTCCAAGGATCCTCTTTTCCCGTCCCAGGAGGAGAGAAGGAATCCCCGGAAAGGTCTGGAGTGAAATTGAGCCAAGGGCACCGCGGGGATGCAGGATGTTATCAGTCCTAGTATCCTCATAATGAACCTGTGAGACAACTCTCTGGGTTCTAGAAGAGACTCTACTGCCCCTACCAAGGTTTCCACCTTCGCTTAGGGTAAAATGAGCTTTTGTGCCACAAAAGTCTATCAGGAACCCCAGATACATCTTGGTTTGGGAGGGAACCAGTCAGGACTTCTCACGAATGATCAGCCATCCCAGAGACTCTAGTGTGGATACTACCCTATCCAGTTCCACCATCAACTGTACCTGTGACTGGTTGTAGATCAACAGGTCGTCCAGGTACGGGATGAGCGCAATTCCCTCTAGATGGAGGAAAGATACCACTTCCGCCAGAACCTTGGTAAAGATTCTCGGGCTTGATGCCAAACCGAAGGGCAAGGCGCTGAACTGCCAGTGCTGGACACCCTCTTTGGTGCAAATTGCAAACCGCAGCAGACTCTGGTGTTCCGTACAATGGGGACATGAAGGTACGCGTCCTTTAGGTCTATTGTGACCATGAAGACATCCTTTAACAGATGCTTTTTGACGCTGTAAATATTCTCCATACGGAACTTCTTGTACCGTATGAACTTCAGCCTTCTCAGGTTTACGATAAGGCAAAACTTTCCTGAAGGCTTGGGGACTACAAAAATGTGAGAGTAGAAACCCTTCCAGAGTTCTACTGTTGGCACCGGGACAATGACTCTCTGCTCGGCTAACTGATATTTTCCAGGAGGCCCACTGCCTTCTGTCGATCCCTGGGCAGATGGGTAAGGAGAAAACTGAGGGGGTAAGGAAGTCAGCTCTAACCTGTACCCCTCTCTTATCTGTAAGATGTAGGGGCTCTGCGTAATCTTCTCCCACTGGGTGGAGAATTAGGAGAGCCTCTCCCCTACGCTGGCACTGGCGTCACTTGGAGTCCTTCTCGGCCGAAAAAAATTTTCTGTAGATCTGGTAAGGGCCTGATCTAAATCTGTGCCAAATAGTAATGACCCTTCAAACGGGAGACCACACAATCGTGACTTCTAGCCAAAATTTAGCAGGGCTGCAGATTTTGCTGTTGTACGCACAGTTTCAACTGCAGCATCTGCTAGGTAGGCTACCGCTTTACCAATCAATTCCAGGGAGTCTAATACCTGTTTTGACTTGGATCTACGCGAAACGTGGTCCAGGAGCTTGCTCACCCACATGTCTGCATTTCTAGCCACGCAGGCTGAGGCCAGGGCCGGACTCATTGCCGCCGCATTGGCCTCCAAGGCTCTGCGCAGTAGAGTTTCAGACCTCCTATCCATCTGGTCTCTAATATTACCCGCATCCTCAAAAGAGAGGTCGGATTGTTTTGAGACCTGAGCCAAGGAAGCGTCTAATCTAGGAGTCTTAAAGAATCTCTCCTCTTCCTCATCTTTAAAGGGACATCTATGCTTCCAGGTTTTGAATTTTAAGAGTTTCCTCTCTGGCTCCTTCCACTCCCTCAGGATAATGTCTTTTAGAGCCTGATGTATTGGAAGAACCTTAGCCTGTGGGCTGACTAAACCTCTGTACATTTTATCTTGAGCGGACATTTGTGCAGCAGGCTCCTAAATCTCCTCAGAGGTATAAATAGCCTTGAGGAGACCCTCCATTTCATCAGCCGAGAAAATGTGTCTGCCTGGTCTGGATTCTTCCTCCTCCTGGCTATCCTCATCCAGACAACTCTGCTCAGACCCTTCTGCTTCCTCCTCCTCCTCTGAGTCCTGCATGGCAGGAACCCTGACAGTGGACCGCTTAAGTGGCCTCTCAAGGCCTGATGGGCCTTCTTGTGAGGAAGAGCCCTCAACACTTGGCAGTGCCTCCACTTCCTGCCTTGGTTTAAGGGTTGCTTCAAAAGACCTGAGAGTAGTCAACATCTCTGTCTGTACAGCAAGAAAAGACGTTTCTTTTCCTGACAGCTTATGAATACATTTAAAACAGAAGGGCTTTGTGTGTTCTCCAGCGGCAGTTTTTCATTGCAGTAACCACATCTTTTATAGCGGGAAGAGGTCTTAGACTTAGTCCTGCTGGCGCCTCCCTGGGGCACGGATTCCACGTCTGCAAGATAAATGCACCTGCATTAACCTCTACCGCTCCCTGCAGGGGTAAGGTTCAGCCCACCCCACCAGTACCCCTGCCAGCCGGCTGACTCACCCACTGTGGTCTCCTCTGTGGCTGTGTCCAACGCTGCTGACTACACAGGAGCCGGGCTACTCCTGCAACGGAGGCCCGTGGGGAAAAAAAACACAGCACAGCCTCCTCAATCCCTGACAACCCAGCCAGGTAAGAAGAGGGAGGGGGAAAATGGTCCCTGAAGTTTCTGGCCACCCCACTGTGCCCAGGGTCCTTCAGTTCTCAGGGGGGCTCTTCAAGTCCTGCTGCCCCCCCCCCCCGAGAAGACCGTTACCGGTCTGGGGAATAGCCCCCCTGGGAGGAGTAACGGAAACCCCACCTGACCCTCCAGCCACTCAAGCATGTGGTCTGGTTCCGAGGGGGAGACCCTCAGCTCACAGCCTTGGATCTTAGCAAAAAAAAAAAAAAAAAAAACGGGATTTTTTGACTTACCGTAAAATCCCTTTCTCTGAGTTAGTCGACAGGCACAGCGACTCTTAGGACTAAATGGGTTATACTGCTCTCTTCAGGAGTTTACTAGGCAGAACAGGCAGTTCTAACAGCAAAAAGAACAGTAACAGACACAGCCCCTCCCAGGGGGCAGTCCCCACTGGCAGATAACCCCACACCCAGCTCCTGCTAGCTCAGTTCGTAACAAGCAGTGCAACATTTTAGGTAAAGTTGATCCAGGGTGAATCTGATTGCATCTCGGGGAATCAGGAAGGAATTTTTCCCCCCGTTATAGCAAATTGGATCACGCTTTGCTGGGTTTTTTGCCTTCCTCTGGATCAACTGTGGGTGAAGGATTGTATATAGGATTATTTGGATATATATATATATATGTTTTTTTTTTTTGGTTGAGCTAGATGGACTTGTGTCTTTTTTCAACCTAACTATGTAACATTCAGAGGGGTGGGTGCTGTGCCTGTCGACGAGCTCAGAGAAAGGGATTTTACGGTAAGTCAAAAAATCCCGTTTTCGCTTTCGTTCCAACAGGCACAGCGACTCTTAGGACTAAGTGGGACGTCCAAAAGCAGTGCCAAAAAATGAGGGGTGGGTAACAGAACAACAGAAACTACACCCAACCGAACCCTCAGTGAGGAACCACACGTGTCTCACACGGCCGCCTGCAAAACTTTGCGGCCAAACACAGCATCCGAGGATGCTAAAACATCAAGTTGTAAAACTTTGAGAAGGTGTGCACAGAGGTCCAAGTAGCCGCTTTGCACACCTGAGACACAGACGCCTGATGTCGAAAAGCCCAGAAAGTGCTAATCGCCCTGGTAGAGTGAGCCGTGACCGGGAAGGGAGGCTCCAGACCCAACCTAATCCAACGTGAGATAGTGGCAGATGAGGCCACCAAACCTCTGCATGGGCCATCTACCACGACAAAAAGAGCGTCTAACCGCCGAAAGGAGGCCGTGGGTGCCAGATACACCTGTATGGCCCGAACAACATCCAAGGAGTGCAAAGTGACCTCCTTAGGGTGAGACGGGCGCGGGCAAAGTGAAGGAAGGACAATGTCCTCATTGATGTGGAAAGATGACACCACCAGATGACAAAAAAGAAGGAGACGGGCACGAAACCGCCTTATCCTTGTGTAGGACCAGATAAGGAGACCTACAAGACAGAGCCGCCAACTCAGACACCAGCCGGGCGGATGTGATGGCCACCAGGAAAGCCAATTTCTGCGAAAGCAATTGCAGAGAGATTTCCCTGATGTTCTCAAAAGGCAGCTTCTGAAGTACCAAGAGGACCAAATTGAGATCCAATGGCGCCAAAGGCGACCGTACCTGGGGGACGACATGCCGAACCGCCTGCATGAAAGTACGGATCAACTAATGCGTCGCCAAAGGACGCTGAAAAAAGATCGCCAGAGCAGAAACCTGACCCTTGATAGTGCTCAACGACAGTTTCTGGTCGAGGACCTTCTGCAGGAAGGCCAGAACCCGAGACACCGAGAAGGAGCTTGTTATAGCTAAGGGTCGCATGGATTCCACTCAATATCAGCAGATTCTTGAGAATAATGTTGAAGAATCAGTCACAAAGTTGAAGTTACGCCAGGGCTGGAAATTTTAACAAGACAACAACCCAAAACACTGCTCAAAATCTACTCGGGCATTTATGCAGAGGAACAAGTACAATGTTCTGGAATGGCCACCCCAGTCCCCAGACCTGAATATCATTGAACATCTGTGGGGTGATTTGAAGTGGGCTGTCCATGCTCGGCAACCATCAAACCTAACTGAACTGGAGATGTATTGTAAGGAGGAACGGTCCAAAATACATTCATCCAGAATCCAGACACTAATTACAGGGTATAGGAAGTGTCTAGAGGCTATTTCTGCTAAAGGAGGCTCTACTAAATATTGATGTGATTTTTCTGTTGGGGTGCCCAAATTTATGCACCTGTATAATTTCGTTTTGATGCATATTGCGCATTTTCTTTTAATGCAATAAACCTCATTTCACTACTGAAATATTACTTCAGTTATTTGATAGATCAAAATGCTGATCCAAATATTTATAAATGACAATCAGCAGTAAAACTGCTATAGGGCGGACGGCAAGTGGTTAATAATCGCAATATGTTAGGATTTCCATTTATTACTAAATTCCACAAATTAATACTATTATTAACTGAATATTAACTTAGATTTGTTACATTCAGCTGGAAGTGCTGAACAAAAGAAATCTATCAGACAGACAGTACAGATGGATGATTTCCCCACTGTCTATATAAGAACACTTAAACATCTGACCGGGTACAGCTGCTGTTTGGCCAAAAAATTTCCAGCTAGTGGTTTCAACTTTCTCAGAAGCAAGTCTGGGAGGGCCGACCACTGAGCTAGATTCTTTATGGTGATCTTTGAGAAATAATATCTTCACATTAAAGAGGAAGAAAACCCAGATAGGGTTTACTTCCTCAATATAACCCTGTAAAGTAGAAGCATAATGGGCTACTATGCATCGCATAGTAGCCCATTATGTGCCACTTACCTGCAAACGAAGCCTGCGGCATCCAGCGATGTCCCCACTCCAGGCCGCGTCCATCTTCTGCTCCTCTTCCTTCCGGGGCCGCGGGAGCCGCCAGTCACAGCACAGGGTCAGTGGAGAAACGGCACGTCGGCACATGCAAAACACTGCATATCTCCTGAACCGTGCAGGTTCGGGAGATATGCAGTGCACCTACAGGTAAGCCTTATTCTAGGCTTACCTGTAGGTTAAAGTGGTTGTCACAGGTTGACAACCACTTTAAAGGCAGCTAGAGAGGTGAGTGATAGCTTGTTTAAAAGCTTTACTGCTTGGTAAGAACATTTAAATTTGTTTAATGTCTTGGCACAAATCAAAATTATAAGTCATGAACAAAGCAAACATTTCTCAGTATACATTGGTAAGTAAGAGAACAGGAGGTAGAAAATATAACAGCAGCATCTACGGCTGTTATAGTGTTAAAGAGTTATGGACAGGCAATGTATTCAGATTACCTGACCAATATGAAATCCTTCAAGTGCAGTCACACGTTCTGGCAATTTCTTGTTGGATGTGTTTCCCAAGCCCAGGCGGCCGTAATCTCCATTTCCAAAGGTAAAAAGCTTTCCATCAGCTGTCACAACTGCAGAATGTTTGAAGCCACAGGACATCTGGAATGTGATTTAGAAAGAAATATGTTTTGGTAACATTATAACATCTGTTATATTTTAGGTTTTATAGGTCTGTACTTCTAGAAAACATACTGATCTAGAATAGCTAAATGCATACCCATAACTTGAGTAAAGACAATGACTTGTCTTAAGGTGTAAGGAGTGCCTAGGGCTTCAATCTTCAAGAGTGGTCACACAATATTTCATGTCTACACACACAGTTAATGCCTTGCTCATGGGGCCCAATCCACTTGTTTAGAGGCACAATGACACGATCACAAGAATGGTCACAATTATGGGTGGAAACGTCTTTCACTTTGTCACCATGACTCATGTGTCCTTTGCTGCTGACTAACGTCACATTATTTCACCAGTTCCGTTGCCCATCTGTTGTAAAGGAACCAATAAGCCTGCAAGGAGGAGCCACTGAAGAAGAGAGACATTTTGACCTGTAAATTCTATATCCTGAAGTACAGTACAGGATACAGGCATAGTATTCATATGTCATGGGTTATAGGTGTGAACCTTCAGAGGACATAGCCTATCAGAACCTCCCATATAACCTTACCCCACTCCAGGAGTCATCAGTTTTGTAGCGAGCAATGGAGAGTGAACCAAGAAATGGAAATGAGGGCGGTCGGTGTCCTGTACTGTACTCCAAAATATTGAATTGACATGCAAGTCAAAAATCCTCTTATGTTAATGGTACAATACAGGAAACAGAGTATTCACACACCATGGAATGACCACAAGCAATGAATAAGAAGGGGGCAGGTAACAATGAGGCAAACAGAACTGTGCCAACAGACTCAACAACAAGGGTCACAAGAACTTCATAATGTCGCTGCAAGAACCTTGCAGCCAAAAGCTGCAACAACAGAAGATCGAACGTCACCTAATAAAACTTTGACAATGTATGAACAGAAAAACAGGTGTGGCCTTACACAACTAGGCTACAGAGGCATGGTGCTGAAATGCCCACAAAACTCCCACCAATCTGGTGGAATGGGCACTTAAAGGTGCAGGAGGAGATTCTGGTTCTAGAATGTAAGCTCTTGCAATCAGATTCCTTATTCATCGTGCAATGGTGGACTATGAAGAGGGTGTCCCTTGGAAGGTCCCAAGGACAGGATAAAGAAGATTCATCCATATGTTTGGAGCAGTAGTGTTGCGGTATACTCTAAAGGATCTGACTACATCCAGGCAATGAAGGGTTTCCAGGCAATGTAGATTTCCTTTGTATGCTTAGAAGCAGGGCATAACGATAGGAGAACTATGTCCTCACTTAGGTCAAATGCTGAAACCACCTTCAGAAGAAAGGATGGCCTTGGGAGTAAGACAACCTTGCCCTTTTCATTCCCTTCTGCATCCTCTAGGACTGGCATATCAAAATTCAACACAAGGTGAGAAATGGGAATAAAAGAAGAGATAAGGCATTTTTGGGCCATGGATGAAGATGGCTGTATTAAGGCCATAACATGTCACAGGAAATGTGACAGATGCAGAGAATTTTGCTTTAGCTAAATAGGTTGCTTGTTGTGTGCCTGAAATAGAGCTAGAATCATATGCAGAAACCAATGTTAAGAGTTGGTTCTTGCTCTTGTTCATGGGATGCGTCGTCAGGCCTTTGGCAGAGGGAATGTTTGGCTGCGATTTACCATTGTTCTTTTGCCTGCCTGGTCTCCGTCATAGCTGAAAGTGAGTGTATTCCCCAGTGGGGTACTCACGGAATGGGGTACAGAGAATAGGTTAAACATGTCCACAAGGAGTATGTGGTAGCTGAGGTGCAGACTATCATTCAATGAATTAATGTGGTGAAATGGCAGAAGGAAGTGCCTGAATACCTTATAGGGGCTCTAGGTGTAAGTGGCAGTAAAGTGTGCGACCAGTGGTGTGATGTAATACCTTGTCATCTACCTGAAACAAACCTCTGAATAGTTGAGTTTTAGTGCTCAAGTGTGATAAGTTTACAGTATACTGCAAGGTGAATACATTCCAAACATAGTTCTGTTTTCACAGTATCGGTCAGAGATACAGGGTGACCCTGTCTTACCTGTCCACAATACTGGACAGTAAATAAGGTCCAGGCTTCACCTGTCAGTGGGAATACTCCTGAGGGGGTCTTCAGGAACTAGATTGCATAGGGATGGACCCTGGTCCCGTATAGCTCCCTGAGGCAAGCTGACTCAACAGGTTACAAGTGTCAAGGTGAGCACCATTGCAGGATCCAGTGCCTGAAGCAACATTATAGGCCTATGCTGGGTCTACGCTGGCATTGGAAGAAAGAGAAGGGTTGATTGACGAACCCGAAGAAAAAAAAAATAAAACAAATTAACCTAAAGGTGATTTTCTCTGTGATGGAGAAAAGGTCCATCACCTTCAAACACTAGCACAAAACTGAAGACTCTCAAAGTGTGGTAGGGTTATAGAGGGGGTGCCAAGGGGATGCTTTACCTGTGTCTAATAACCTGAAGGAATATGCCTGTAACCCATGGAGTATGAATACTCCACCATACTACCAAGGGCTCTCCACACTTTAAAATGAACCTGGGAAAGACGAGAGCCTCTCAGAGTATTCATAGCTATAGTATTAAGAAAAGTGTTAGAAAGAGGTTATTAATAGTCAAATACGTTATCAGGAAAAGAGGCTGAATTGAGAAGAATCACAGAAAGGGGAACATTTAGTAAAACTTCCTGTGTACATCCATAGTACCAAATGAAAAGTGTGTGTGTGTACCTGCACCACTTCTTCTCCTTGTAATGCCTCAATCTGTCTGGGTCTCCTCTGACGGTCACTATTTCCATGTCCCAGTTTGCCATAATCTCCATCTCCCCAGCTGAACACCTCTCCACTCTCTGTCAGTGCCATGGAGTGTCCATCTGAGCCACAAGAGGTCACAAGCTGTGTCACCACAAATCCTGTTATCAAGAAAAAAAAAAAACCTGGTTTGAGAATTTACATTTTTGCACAACAAATTTTAAATACAAATTCGTTTTTTTGTCTGAATTTCTTTGTAATTTGGCTGCTTAATATTTTTCATAGATGGTGTTCGATATTTTCTGCTTTGGGTGTTCTGTGTCTTTTCTGTTTAAGGATGCATTTTATTTAGAAAGAAAAAAAAAAACCTGGATAGAACATTGATTTGGTTTTTAATGTGGTCTCCATTAAGTATATTACCCTCAGTACTTGTACTGATTACTGATGTCAGCCAAAACCTGACAAAGGATCTAACTCTTCCCCCACTTTATCTAAAACAAACAAAAAAAATGGTTCTGGAATTCTCTATAAATATTAAGCATTCAAGGCTGAACAAATGAAGCTTAATAAAAACCTAATTATATGGTCAATGCCAGTATGTTGACTTATACATCTGCAAGTGGTGTACATGTGTATTTCAGTGGTCAGTTACACTGGATGGAACATTGGCCAGCCCCCGAAGATAAAAAACAAAAACAAAAAAACACCACATCTATGGCTTGGCTGGGTAATCCATCAGAGATTAGGCTGCACTGCAAAGTGGAACTATTGTCATACCCTGCAATGCGGAGATGACAGTCAGTACATGAAGGTCATCTGAATTGCCTTGACCAAGGCGACCGTAGCTCCCCTCTCCACAGGCAAGAACAGTACCATTAGCTTGAATAACAAAGGTACAATTTTGACCACAGATAACCTGAAAATAGTAGAGAAAATTGCATGAGTAGAACAAAATGACATGTTAGCTATGTAATATTTAATTTACAGAATGATGATTATTATTGTTATTAACCTATACCTAAAATTGGGTTATTGAACTTTACCTAGAATGCTTTAAGAGGGGTACACAATAATTTATTTTTAAAACACATACAAAAGCAAACACAGAGGGAGGTGTGAATAAACTTACAGTCTTGGAGATTGTTAAAAGCCCACATATTTTAAAAAGCAAAGCTAGTTTACTGCAGCAGGAGGAAAATATCCTTTATTTTCCACAATACGTCTCTGTACATGAATAGTGTGTCATTTTTTTCTGCTACTGCAATACCTGCTGTGCCTGGGAGAAGGATGTGGCTGCTGATGGAATCATTACATTCCTGCCAGCTTCTGCTAGTTGTCCATGGCGCCCAGCTCCCCACAGGTACACATCACATTTGCCTCCAAGATGCCAGTCCTGCAGAGTAACAATTAAAATTGATGTTCACTATACAGAGAGATGCGGCACTACAATAAAAACACAGGTCAGCATATGGACATCATTCAAGTTTAAAGTTCACAACTGGCAATAGTTCAACCTTCTTTGCTCTAGTATTTTTAATATAGTGTTACTTCTTTTTGTTTCTAAGGCTCCTTTCACACCAGAGCCGCCTGAGCGTTAGCTATGGCGCCGCTATTCGGACGGCGGCGGTGCGCTTTTACCCCCCCACAAGGGGTTAAACAGGGGTTAAAAGTGCCGGTTTGCAGAGCACTCAAATCGGTGTTCAGGCGCTTCGGGAGTGCTGCCCCATTGTTTTCAATGGGCAAGGGCAGTATAGGAGCGGTGAATACACCGCTCCCACACCGCTGTAAAGATGCGGCTTGCAGGACTTTTTTTTACCGTCCCCGCAAGCGCAACGCCCCTTCTTGGTGTGAAAGGGGTCTAAATGTTCAACTTCTCCAAATGTAGGCATAGACATGACCATAGTTTGAACTATTTCCAATGAAACTATTGCCAAATTGTGAACCATGGTCATGTCTATGTGTACTTTAAGGCTATTTTCACACTGCAGCCGTCTGAGCGTTAGTGGTAAAACTACGCTAATTTGCAGCGCTTTGGCGCCACTATTCAGACAGCAGCGGCGCGCTTTTAACCGCTTGCCGACCGCTGGTTGGCAACAGAGTGGCTCTGTAACGCAAATCGCCGTCATACGACGGCGGGCGCGATACAGAGCCACTGTGAGCGAGGCGCGCGCGCTCACTGTGTTCGGGGGGGGGGCCAGGGAGCGGGTGCGGCGGCTTCGATTGCCGCCGGCTACCCGCGATGCCCCCCGGAGCGAAGGAGCGGAGGTCCGTGTAAGTAAACACGGACCTCCGCTCTGTGTGAGGGGGAAGGGCTGTGATCACAGCCTTCCTGTACATGAAGGCTGTGACCACTTCCCTTCCCCAGCTAGGCAAGCCCCCCTACAGTTAGAACACGCCCAGGGAACATACTTAACCCTTAGCGCGCCCCCTGCAGGTTAACCCCTTCACTGCCAATGGCATTTACACAGTAATCAGTGCATTTTTATAGCACTGATCGCTGTATAAATGCCAATGGTCCCAAAAAAGTGTCAAAATGTTCCGACATGTCCGCCCAAATATCGCAGTACCGCAAAAAAATCGCAGATCGCCGCCATTACTAGTAAAAAATAAAAAAAAAATAAAAACCCCAAAAATGAATTCTCATCCTCCGTAAACGCGACCACTTTTGCGCAAACGAATCAATAAACGCCGATTGCGATTTTTTTTATCGCAAATATGAGGAAGAATATAAATCGGCCAAAAAAAATGTTTTTTTATATTTTTTTTTGGATTTGTATTTTAGCAAAAAGTAAGAAATTTGGGTTTTTTTGCAAAATTGTCGCTCTTCTTTTGTTTATAGTGGCGATCAGAAATGACGCAGAGGTGATCAAATACCACCAAAAGAAAGCTCTATTTGTGGGAAAAAAAAGAACGCCGCACGACCGCGCAATTGTCAGTTAAAGCGACGCAGCGCCAAATCGCAAAAAGGGCTCCGGTCCTAAAGCTGGAAATCCTTCCGGGGCTGAAGTGGTTAAACCCCCCCCCCACAAGGGGTTAAAAAGGGGTGTACAGCCGCTTTGGGAGCGCTGCCCATTCTTTTCAATGGACAGGGGCGATGTAGGAGCGGTGTATACACCACCCCATAGATGCGGCTTGCAGGAGATTTTTTACTGTCCTGACCATTATAGGTATTATTCTCACTTACTCTTCTAACTAGCTCAAATCCACTGCATAGACAGCACATTACAACAGCTCAGCTTGAGGAAACTATTTGTTAAAACATATAAACATGGAGCAACGGGACTACATTTTACACTTTACAAATCTCCTCTAGGCTTTAGGAATCTGGGTGTAAATTACTGACCACATGGGATAGAGTCCCATCTGGTCTCCATACCAGAGACTGCATAGAATGTTTCTGGAGAGCTGATGGCTCTCTACCTTGCAGATGACCCAGAACCATGTCTTTTGCATCTTAGCCCACTTTCCCAACAGTACGCCTTCTCAGTGTAGCTAGATCCTGTATTCTGGCCAACTGAAAATCCCTCCCTCATCCGCTCGATTGGTCAATGGATCAGGAAGGTCAACGATATAATGAAAATGGAAGAGCTTCCCCCTTTCTCTTAGACAGCAGAACAGTTTTCATAAGACATGGTTCTACTGGATCCAATTTAACTTCTCAAATAAATATAAAAGTTTAAGAGGAGCCAACATTTTCTAGGAGTGTCCCCGGGGTTTATTATTGTACTGCCTCCTGCTCCCTACCCCTCTCTTTTACCTGCCTAACACCAACCCTCCCCCCTTTCCTACTCTATTCTCCCTTTTTGCTCCTTTATTTAGCCTTTACAGTTCACTATTTAAACTGAAAAATTCAGCGGGGACTTATTTCTCTTCCCCGCTGGCAACACATCTCTCACTTTCTACCAGTAAGGTCTAACACCACGGGCATGGCTCCAGAACTCTCTTTGACGGAAAAAATGTTTGCAGAAATTACACTACTTGATATGCATTACCAATGTTACCAAATGTTATCACTCTATACATATCCATCCTACTGACTCAATGCCTGAGTGTAATCTTTGTACTCCATGCTGTGGTCATTCACAAATATAGATTTAATAGCCACATATAAACACACCTCTGGTCTAGAAGTGGCCCAAGCCATAATTTGTTCATCTGTCCCATTCATCCATTTGCTGTTATCCTGTTTTGTAAAAGAATATACAGATATGATAATTTTTTGCATTGAAAGGGGAACAGATATTTACACAGTAAAGTTGAAAAAAGATACAAGTCCATCTACTTCAACCAATAGAACAAAAACTTCTCCATGTACACCATTTTATACCCACAGCTGATCCAAAGGAAGGCAAATTGAACTTCAAAAATACATGGTCCAATGTGCTCCAGCAGGAGAAAAAAAAATCCTTGCTGATTCTCCAAGAGGCTATTCGATTGTCCCTGGATCAACTACCCCTGGTACCTTTAAATATTAGTATTCAGCTATAGTGCTACATGCAGGGCGCCGGATGCATGGATTTGAATGGGTTTTTTTTATTGAACATTACAATGGATACAACTAGTTAAAATAGTACATCCGAATGCTTAAACCAAACCGAACTTTGTAAGCCTGTAGATGTCAATTTACATAATACCCTGTGTGGGGAACTGTGTGTATGTGTGTGTCTCAAATGCTTTTGCAAAGTCCAAGAATCTAGCCACTCCTTTGTCTAAGTTTTCTAAATAACTTCTATAAATTACTTTATTTGTAATATAACATTTACAACAGTAAACTGGCATTATATTCACCTTTAATAAAATCATAATTCATAAATAAGGATATAATACATTTCTTACTGGCATAGTAATTTTACTGCAGTGGTCATGCAGGAAACAAGTTTGGCTCCTACCATTATAAGTCTTAGCTCTTCCTCAGGTACTGGCTCCAGGTCAGGAACACTGAAAGATGCTGGGAAAAGGGCACCTCTGGCCAAGGCCTCAGCAGCTTTGATGGTAGTAGAGAAACACTCCAGCCAGGCCCACTCAGCATGGTTCCAGGAGGAAGGTTCTGGTGGCGCCAAGCGGTGGTGAGGAGGGATGGGTGGATTGCACAGAAGCTGTTCAAGGTTTAGTCCCACAGCCAGCGATGCTAAGCACTGCATATATGGGCTGTGTACTAACTGATCTCCACACACAACATAGGGCTGAAATAAAACAGATGACGGTCAAAGGAACACTAAAATACACTCACAATATAACAATATACCGTTGAGGATTTTTTTATCAGGATTTTTAAAGAAGTATATTTGTTGTTTATCTTAACAGGAAGTTGCCTGAGGCCTGAAAAGGACAGAATACACTGGGTAAGTCAGATGATCAGGGCTTGTTTGTCATTCTCCAATCATTTCAGATTTAAACTACAGCAATATTTAAAGTATGTGTGCATTTACATATTAAATACGTTGTATTAGAATAGGAATTTGCCTGAAAAAAGGATTACCTAATTATGGCGTAACTGATTAATTTTTTTTTAACCACTTTAAGACCGAGCCTCTTTTTGGAGTTCGGTGGTTTTCAGTTAAAAACTGTTTTTTTTTTGCTATAAAATTACTTAGAACCCCCAAACATTATATATTTTTTTTTTTCTAAGACCCTAGAGAATAAAATGGCAAAACTTTATGTCACACCGTATTTGCGCAGCGGTCTTAAAAGCGCGATTTTTTAAAAAAAAAATTCAGTTTTTTTAGTTAAAAAATAAGACAACAGTAAAGTTAGGTCAATTTTTTTCCATATTGTGAAAGATAATGTTACGCCGAGTAAAATGATACCCAACATGTCATGCTTCAAAATTGCGTCCGCTCGCGGAATGGCGACAAACTTTGCAACATAAAAATCTCCATTGGCGACGTTTAAAAAATTCTACAGGTTAGCATTTTTGTGTTACAGAGGAGGTCTAGGGCTAGAATTCTTGCTCTCGCTCTAACAATCGCGGCGATACCTCACATGTGTGGTTTGAACACTGTTTTCATATGTGGGCGGGACTTACGTATGCGTTCGCTTCTGCGCGCGAGCTCGCAAGGACGGTTTACTTTAAATTTTTTTTTTTTTTTTAATTATTTATTTTACTTTTTAATTTTCATTTTTACAACTTTCTTTTTTTAAAAAAAATTTTTGATCACTTTTTTCCTATTACAAGAAATGTAAACATTCCTTGTAATAGAAAAAAGCATGCCAGGACCTCCAAAATATGTAAAGAACATTATCCTTTTTTCACTAGTTTTTAAAAAAAATTTTTTTCTTTCAACATTTTTACTTTTAATTTTTCATTTTATTTATTAATTTTTTTTTTTTTTTTAAATTTCATTTGGCAGGAACGCTCGAGCGCGCGTCTTCGCTTGCGTATGCATTCAGGGCGGGTGTATACTTTTGTCACAAGTTTGGTGTGTACACTCCATAGCGGCGCTAACAATCTCGCTCTCGTTCTTAAGATCGGGATCTGGAGGAGACATTGTGTTTTTACGATTGGACATCTTAAAAAATTTGCAGCGGTT
>BLSH010211970.1:1828039-1851730 GCA_018402905.1 Glandirana rugosa | reverse complement strand
TCTCCGCCGCTGCCGGCGGGTCCGGTAAGCGGCAGAGATGACCGGAAAGCGGCGGGAAGGGGGGGGGGGGGCACCTCTCCCGCCGCTGATAAAAGTGATCTCGCGGCGAATCCGCCGCTAAGACCACTTTTATCTTGCAGGCAATCGCCTGCAGAAAAAATAGATACCGGGGTTATGGTAGCTATCTGCTACCATAACAACGGTATTCCACTTCAAAGTACCGCAGTCAAACGACGTACGGCGGTCCGGAAGTGGTTAAACAATTGGTTTATTAATAAGGTTTCAGTTTCTCATGCTCTTATCTATTGCAGTTTCTTCAAACATCCAGAATTACTCTTACACAACCGCAAAGTATAGCCAGACGCCCACATCCGGACACAGTTTGCTCCCAACGGGGTGTCTGGAAACTGGGATCATGGCTACTACCACCAGTAAGATATAGACATAAAAGAGCATGTTTATTGAGTGATACAAATATGTTCTTTTTACTTATATACAGCAACTATATGTAAAATCCAGCATGTTTTTATGACTATCACATCTGATAGAGGTTTGAAAATGTTGTTTATGACGGATTGTAACTTTTACGTAATATCTTGTTTTGTAAAACTCTCAATAAAAAAATATGGAAGAATAAACGGTTTACCTATACAGTAGGTAGAATAAGGCTTGCCTATAGGTAGTGTAAATATCTCCTAAATGTGCACAGATTAGGTGATATTTACATTACATGCAGCCAGTGACATTACTGGTGTATGCGCTCGGAAGGAACAGCCACCCATGCCGTTCCTTCCGAGTCCTGTGTCGTGAACAGTGCAGGGGGTGACATCATCGCGGCTCCGTGTAGTCACAGAGCCGGAGCCGGTGAACCCGGAAGCAAGATGGGTGAAGATGGAATCGGCTGTAGCGCTGACATTGCTCCGCTGGAACAGCTTTGTTTAAGGTAAGTTTCACATAATGTGCTAGTATGCAATGCATACTAGCACATTATGCCTTTACCTTGCAGGGGGAAAAAATGTCTGGCAGTATGCAACTGCTTAAATTTCACAGAATAGAATTAACTAGGCACTGTGTTGCAAGAATACAGGTCAACAAATGGGGTGAGAGATTAATAGTTTTTTGGTCACCAACTACACATCTTCACAGGGATTCTAACGCACAGCTATACAAAAAACGATATATATATATATATATATATATATATATATATAAATAAAAAACAAAATGAATCTCAGCAGGTGACGCTATACAGTACAATTATGTCATCATTGTAAATACCTTCTCATATGCATATTGCTCCTGGAGCATGACAGGAAGGCGCTCTAAGAAGGTCTGCATACAAGGCGCCATGTTAAGGCCCACTATGCCTTGTTGTTTGAGTGCAGTCCTGCAAGTTGCCAAGATGTGATTCGAGGATATCCACTCGGGGGTGCAGTTCACCACTAGAACATCCTATAAAAGTATAATAAACCAGCATGTGTGAATTGTCAGATAAGAATACAACCACTGACAGTTATTCACAGAACAAATAAAAAACACATAGATTGAAAAAAAGATACAAGTCAATGCATTTCAACCAATAGGAAAATAATTAAAAAAAAAAAATGAAAAACCTCCATATACACAATCCTATATCCGTAGTTGATCCACAGGAAGGCAAAAAAACAAAGCATGATCCAAATCCTTTCCTGATCCTCCAGGAGACTATCTGATATTCCCTGGACAATTACCCCTGGTGCTATTACCTAAAAATGCGAGCATCCAGTTATATTTTGT
The DNA here is from genome assembly GCA_018402905.1 of Glandirana rugosa. Lineage (NCBI taxonomy): Eukaryota > Metazoa > Chordata > Amphibia > Anura > Ranidae > Glandirana > Glandirana rugosa. Next base: position 1,849,954 of record BLSH010211970.1, on the reverse strand, counting down.
GCACTTAGAAATGCATCTATCTCTTTTTTACAACAATGAGTTGGCTAGAACTAGTTCCTAGAATTAGTTCCTGATGGAGTCTATCCCACTATTCCACGGCTCTTACTGTGAAAAGGGCTTTCCATATGCTGAGGTTAAATCTCTTTTCCTCCAGATGTAAAATGTGCTCCCCTCCCCCCTAATGACCTGAAAGTGAATACAAGTTTACTTCATAGACCACTTATGTAATCATACATGATGATCATATCCCCCAAATAACACATGCACCCAGCAGCGCACGCTGGAAATCGCTGACTGTGTAGACAGAGACAGAGACCTGTCAAATCACCTGTGTGAATGTAGCTTAAAGTGACTAAACAACAATAATCTACATATTTTTGGCTATGATTAAGGCTACATGCTGAAACGTGCATGCCCTGTATTTTTTTGTACCACATCTGTATTAAAGTAGTTGTAAAGGCAGATTTTTTTTTTTCTTAATGCATTCTATGCATCAAGATAAAAAAACTTCTATGTGCAGCAGTTCCCCTAATACTTTGCGAGAGCACCATCTCTATCCCGCGATGTCCACAAATGCCTCGGCCGTCCCGGACTCTCCCTCCTGATTGGATGAGACACAGCAGTGGTTCCAAAGGCTCCCACTGCTGTCAAAGCCAGTTAGCCAATCGGGAGGAAGACTGGGAGGGCCGAACCTCGGCTTTGTGTCTAAATGAACGCACAGAGCTGTGGCTCGGGTGCCCCCATAGCAAGCTGCTTGCTGTGGGGGCACTAGACAGGAGGGAGGGGCCAGGAGCACTGGCCCCGAGGAGGATCTGGGCTGCTCTGTGCAAAACCATTTCACAGAGCAGGTACCCATAACAGGTTTGTTATTTTTAAAGAAATAAAAACAAGACTTTTGTATCACTTTAATAAATGTATACATTAAGAAAGATTCAGCTGCCAGCTTTCTTTTGTCTACCTAATAATCTACATATGACCCATTAGGATACTGTGTAGTTGATTATTACCCATATGAAATGGAGAAACAGGTTACCTTTGAGCGGTTTGAACAAGCAGCAACTCCAACATCCGGAATCCAAACTGTGGTAGTAACAGCCCCAGAACCAGTTACTACAGACTGTAAGACACAGCCATCCTAAACCAAAGAAGAAAAAAGAGAGCATTTTTAGCACATTCAGTAGTGCAGATAGTAATAGCGAGCTGCAAAGATTTCCGATGTGGTATGTTATAAGTGTACATTATATAATATGAGTGAGCTAGCCATTGGGTCAAATAATAAAACATATCTCACCCTTAAAGACCAAATATTCATTAAGCCACCAAGTCCACCAGACACAAGAGCTAGACCATCAGGGCTGAAAGCTACTGTTCGTACTGGTGTTATGTGCCCCCGTAACTTATACACACATCGGGCATCCTCTGGTTTCTTAAACTCCTAAAATAGAAAAGAATAAGGCTGAAGTAATAGATTTACAGCAAACTTGGCACCACAGGTACAGATAAAAGTTCTGTTAGCTGGACTTTTAAATAAAGATGATTTAAGGAAACATACAGTAAAAAAGCAGCAAACAGGTGTACAAAAAAATAAGCTAAAAATGTTAAGGGTGCCCACATATGCAGAAGAGAATTTGGCCAGGCACACATGATAAGATCGCCTTCAGTTGCATGTGTTCTATGAACAGTGACAATTAGTTCAGTCAAATTTTTCTGTTCATGTGAATGGAGAGGGGAGGGGGGAGGAGATAAGCAGTGTTGGTGGAAGTTGCTGACACTACAACAGTATTTTACATGTTTTCGCAAAGAGTGCCCAGCCAACATGGTGTGAAAAATCGCATAAAGACATTAAAGTCCAACGCCAGGAAATATTCAAAATGATCCCTTGCAGTGGAGCTGTGCCTGTACTGCAGGGGTTAATCGATTGTTTTGTCTAGGGGAGAGGAGAAACCGTTTTATTTCCCCAAGCAGGTGACACTCCCCATGCTCCGATGGTGAACTGACCCTCAGCGTCATCCTGTCTAATGCAGGGCTACGCTCCCTGCTTTGATGTTGATGATGTCAGGACCCTAGACCAATGGCGCTTGGGGAAGACAAAGCTGTGGGGAATGGTCTAGCTGCAGGGAGAAGCAGAGGATTCAGTAAGTAAATAATTTTATTTTTTTCCCCTAGACCAAAATGAGCAATTAACCCTTGAACTGCAGGCACAGCCCCACTGCAAGGGATAACGTCTTAGCTGTACAAATGGCAACCACCCCAACCCCTACAACTGGCCTTTGCAGCAAGGAGCACATGTAAGGGCAACGCACATCAATAACTAACAAAAATTCCCATTTCACTTACCAGTTAGCCTGCAAAATAAAGACAAATTGACCCCGTCTAATAGTTCACGTTAAAAACAAAGGGTTTAGTGGCACACATTTGCAAACATATGTGTAAGCCGCAGTGGCCACATCAAGGGACCTCAGTGTACTGCATTCCTAACTATAATTTTGAGAGTCTACCAAGTTGGAGCTCATATATAGCAGTGGACAGATTAAGGACCTTATCTTAATCTATCCACTACTATATACAGCATGTGCTCCAATGTGAGACTCTCAAAATTATAGAGTTAGGACCGCAGTACACTGGGGTGCCTTGATGTGGCCACTGCGGCTTACACATACGTTTGCAAAGTGTGCAACAAAACCCCTTGTTTTTAACGTGAACTGTTGGGGTCAATTTGGTGTTTTTGCAGGCTAGCTTGTAAGTGAGCTGGACATTTTTGTTTGTTTTTGATAGTTTTTTAAGTTTAGAGCATGGCTTTTTAGCAATAATAGCACTCAGAAGGCATAAAAAGCCAACTGCTTACAAAACAGACTTGTCTAGCAGTGTGATCACTTACCTTACAAGATGAGTGTTCCCTCCATCCTTCTTGTGATGCTGATTTGGACTGAACAGTTTCTAGTGAGGCTTGTGGAACTGTCCATACACATACCAAACCATTCTGACACCCCCTAAAATTAAACACAATATGTAAAAAAAAAAAAACAAATGGATTATTTCTGCAAGGCAGTGTATAGCTGGAAGGGCAGAATTCACAGTCTTAATGTCAGGCCTACAAACAGAACTCCATTTAGCTAAAAATCAAAGAAAAAACATCCTTTTAACTTTACAAGCAAATTGATTTCACCAGTGAGGAATAAGTGCACCTATTTCCACTCTCCCTCTTTACCCCAGGAGGCAGAGCATAGCTTATACTATACCTATAAGATGCGGTAATCAGAATTCTACCAGCTGTATTACGCATGCACATCACTGGTTCCATTAATTTCTATGGAAATCCTATTGACAGTCTGATAGGTTGGCACATTGAATGGAGGCTACAGTGAGCATGCTGCTGTACAGCTGGGAGGATTACTAATGTTTTCAGCTGGAGGCTGTGCAGTGTCTGACCAGCCCCACTATTTGGCTCTCCAGACTGCATTACTGCAGGCAAGTAAAGCTATGCCAAGGGTGTCTGGGGATGAGGGGCAGAAAAAAATATGCGCACTTCTACTTTAATAAAGTGGCCTTCACAGTGCTTTCTAAGTTATATTTATATTACATAAGACCAGCACTAAGTCTATGCAAACATAATTTGGACAGATATAAAAAAAACATAGATCACGGACATATGCTAGAGTCAGCAATTTATATGCACTTTTCAGGAGTCAGTGAAAGGCTCATGAGAAATATACTAGTTATGCGTGTAAATGTGAATAAGCAGTACAAAAGACACTCACGTTCCAAGCATGAGCTGTGGGCTGTCAGCTTTCCCAGGCAACGCACACCAGGCTACTGTGTTGACATATGATGGGTGTGGGAGGCTGTAGAGGGTTTTCCAGCTGCCACCTGTGTTTCCCCATATCTTAACAGTGTCCTCTTTGGCACAGGTTAGTAGCAGCTCACCGGCTGGATCCCACTTTACACTCACAAACATCTCCTAAAAACAAGAAATCAACTTATTGCATTGATGGTGTCATGGTACATATGAACCTTTGTAAATTTTAAGGCCTCTACATGTAAACCAAAAGGACAGATTAGATTAACCACTTGCCTACCAGGCCAATTCTGACACTTCTCTCCTACATGTAAAAATCATAATTTTTTTTTAGCAGAGACCCTAGGGAATAAAATGGTGGTCGTTGCAACTTTTTATCTTGCACAATATTTGCGCTACAATTTTTCAAACGCATTTTTGTTTTTTTTGAAAAAAAAAAAAAAAAAGCCACCAGCAAAAAAAAAACCCAGTAAAGTTAGCCCAATTTTTTTGCATGATGTGAAAGATAATGTTACGCCTAATAAATAGATAGCCAACATGTCACGCTTTAAAATTGTGCACACTCCGTGGATGGCGGCAAACTTCGTTACTTGAAAATCTCCATAGGCAATGCTTTCAAAATGTTTACAGATTACCGGTTTAGAGTTACAGAGGAGGTCTAGCTCTGGAATTATTGCTTGTGCTCTAGGGTTCACGGTGATACCATACATGTGTGGTCTGAACGCTGTTTACATAAGTGGGCATGACCTATGATACAGCACGCGGGGGCGCTTTAATTTTCTTTTTTTATTGTTTATTTTACTTTTATTTTTCTATTTTGACGCTTTTTACATTTTTTTTATCACTTTTATTCCTATTACAAAGAATGTAAACATCCCTTGTAATAGGAATAGGACATGGCAGGTCCTCTTTACAGCAAGATCTGGGGTCTACAGGTCCCCACATCTATCCTCTAGGCTGAGGAGAGAAAAAAAAAAAAAATGTTCCCGGCGGCACATTTTCAATTGCAGAGGCCGGGCGTGACGTCATAACATCACATCCGGCCTCCGAAAGGTCATAGAGACTTCCTGGGACCATCTGGCCTGCCAGATTCTCTATGGTCAACTTCCGGCACCGGCCAATTCCTTCTCCGGCTTGACGATCACACGGGCGAGCCGTTAGAAGCACCAGAGGGCAGCTGGGGAGGGGTGGGAGACGCCACCTTCCACCACCTGTAGAAACAGCCGCTATGATTGTTTTTACGGTGCAGGGAATCAGCGGCTGTAAAAGATGATATCTGAATGCCTGTAGCTGCAGGCATCATTCAGATATCACCACTTAAAGTCTGTGATGTCATATGACATTGTGCGGGTGGGAAGTGGTTAATTAGAAAACAAAACCTTAGGCTGGCCATATAACAAATAGTTCTTTTTCATTCAGCCTATGGGCTGAACACAAAAATACCTCTAATACCTTCCTCTATTGGTGCTGTATGGATAAATCTCACATTGCAGACGGCAGTTAAATCTCATTAAATCTGACTGGCAGACAATTTTTTAGCTGGCTCCTTCAATTTTTCTGCATCAGTCTGTTTAGTGAGATTTCAGGTAACAATAAAAACAAAGTAGCCAAGTCAAGTACAAAAAGGGAACGGTCATCAAAGTCAACATATATGAGAATGGCGACAATAACAAATAAAAGGAAGCAGAGTTCAGCCAAGATCCCATGGAAAGTCCATGAGTAGGAATGAGAAACTGCGCCAAGATGGTCAACTATGAAGAGTCCCGTGTAATAAAGCATGTTTGCTCCTCAATTTTTCAACTGGGGAAAGTTGGACAGAAAGTGGCCGACAAGGCCACACACTGAGCAGATTTTGGAACTTCACAGTGTATGGTCAGCCTAAAGCTGTATTTAACCCAAAACCAATAATTTAACTGGTTAACGACAGGCTCACGTACATTTAATGCTGCACTTTGGCAGCATAGTGCGAATCATCGTTTATAAACAGCGATTAGCGCAGGCGCGAGTAGCGGGCCCGCCGCACACTCCCTCAGTGTGGCCACAGGTCGGGCAGGCTCAATGTCCGCCGGCGACCCGTGATCGCCTACTACACAGGAAGAATGGGGAACTGGCGATGTAAACACATTGTTCCCTGTTCTGTCAGGCGGCATGACAGTGATCTACTGTTCCCTGTAATCGGGATCAGTTAGATCTGTCATGCCCCCGCCAGCCCAGCCCCTATACAGTTAGAACACAGTGAGGGAACACAGTTAACACGTAGATTGCCCCCCACAGGTTAACTCCTTCCCTGCCAATGACATTTATACAGTAAAATCAGTGGATATTTACATTTCTGATCACTGTATAAATGTCATTGGTCCCAAAAAAGTGTCAAAAGTGTCCGATATGTCCGCTGCAATATTGCAGTCACGATAAAAATCGCAGATCGCCGCCATTATTAGTAAAAAACCCCATAAATCAATACTCATAGTTTGTAAACGCTGCAACTTTTACACAAACCAATCAATATACACCGATTAGGATTTTTTTTTTTTTTACCAAAAATCTGGAGGAGAATACATATCGGCCTAAACTGATGAGTGCATTGGTTTTATTTATTTTGTATTATAGCAAAAAGTACTAGCAGATTTAGACAACTAATTGAAACCAAAATCCAGCTCCCTCTTAAGCAGTTACAGCAACAATTATTTTCCTTTTGGGATAAAAGTTTTACATAAATAAGTAAAAGTTGGCCATTGTAAGCACCTCAGTCAGTGGTAAATGGTTTGTTTCATCCCTCTTACTGCTACATCTGTAAGAGATGTAAATCACCAGGTGTAAAGAAGGGAAAGAAAGCCTAAAAAAGAAAACTAATGCAGCCGCCGCATCTAAGGATTGGTATGCTGCATTATAATAAAGGTTTGCTTTGGGGTTTAATATTGCATTAAGTGACAGCAGTACACATCTTACCTTGTGTGCGTCAATGAGAACCATTCCTCCTTTCTCTTCTGGCTCTATGTGTCCAATTAGTAACTTTCCATCAGCAAAACCAACAGCAAAAGGACGGTCTTCACTAAACCAAGTAATGCAGGTAACAGCCACTATCCAAAAAAAACAAAAAAACACACCAGATTCTATTAAAGGGGTTGTAAAGACAGAACATTTTTTTTTTACCTGAAAGTGATACTAAACCTAAAAACATTTTTTTTTTTAGCTTAAAGTGGATGTAAACCCTCCATATACTCAGTGAAGTGAACAGCCGCAGATGATACACAGAGATGAAACAAATCTCCCTACATAAGTTTTACACGTATATTTGCTGTCTTCACCTGTAAATATTCTTTAGAAAGTGCACATTGTGTTAACATTTTTCTCTTCCTGGTTACCTCTGAGAGTGGATCATTGGAATACAGCCAAAGACAGCTGATTGGAGGAAAGGCACACACCCCCTCTCCACATAGGCAAAGGAAGAAAGCAATGTACATAGCTCTGCTGTTAGACAACTAGCAGGGTGCTAATGTATTTATAGCAACCTCCCGGTCATGCACTTCTATCTCACATCTCGGAGAACATGTGACAACTTATCAGGCTGATAACAGAGCTACGGAGGAAGACACAGCTACGGGACATAGTTCTTCGACGAGAGATAAGAAAAAACACTGCAGATCTATGTGCCCAGCTCAAATTTCATGAATCGGGTTTACATCCACTTTAGTGCATTGTTTGCATTAAGGTAAAAAACTTTTTCAGTTTCCCTCTGTATCCTTAAATGTTCCATTTATCCAAGCTGCACAGCAGAAATTATGCACAAAATCCGTAACTGATGTATAGGGTTTGTTCATGCACAACATTCAAGCTTTTAGGATCCATTCACACTTGTGCGACTTGTCATGCAACTTTGAACATCATCTTTTCACTGGCACCCGTTTAAATTGGTGTGACTTAAAAAGGGTACCTGCACTACTTTGATCCAGAGAGTATAAAGTCGGAACAAAGTTGCGTCAAAGTTGTGCTCCAAAGTCACACTGGAAAATGTGCGACTTCGGAAGGGCGCTAATGTGAACGAAGCTTAAGGGTCCATGTCAATGGCCATTCTAGTCACATTTCAAGTTTTCCCCTTGAATACATGCAGCTGCATTCAAATTAAAAAACGCAGTGTTTGACCTGCTTTGCCTGTGGTTCAAATGCACATTAACAGGACATGCTGAGCTGCTGTGCCCAAGAGCTCCAAGTGCTGTTAATATTCTATTTAGTGCAGTTTTTAATGTACATACTAACTTTTACATACCTTCTTTCCTGTAACAGTGCTCAAGTTCCAGACGGTGCATGCTGATGGCATCTGTCACTTCAATTAGCCCCAAAGTTCCATCAACACGACCCACCAATAAAGACTCCGGCTGGTCACTAGCCCATCCTTCTCCAGGACTCTGCTCAGGCCACACGATGCAGGAGACCCAGTGAGGCTGAGTGTCCACAAGTCCTTTTCCACCTGATGAAAAAAGGGTTATACACTATATTATAGTAACCGTATTAAAAGGGAAATGTCTAGTCTAAAACATAGGAGAATATCTGTCAGAATCAACCTCCAGTTTAATAAACAGACAAAAAATATAAGATGGATATATATAAGATGGATGGTTAAACGGATACCATTGACTTGCCAGATGTTGATCGTCTTTTCCAGGGCTCCGGCCAGATAACGCCCACTAACACTCCAACACACAGGAGACAAGGATGGGTCAGGTTCCTCTGGGGTTCCCTCTCTAATAAAGAGAAAAAAAAAAATCTGGTTTAGGTTTTCCTATACATTGCTTGGAAAGCTGGAAACATCTCCAGACCCTGAAAAAATGTGGATGGCATGTTTCCAGCAATGTGCACTAACATGCTCCTGCATTCATCTGCCAACCCCTGCTACTTTAACACCTGCCACATCACTGAAGTTAAATGTATACTCACTCGTAAGCTTTGTGAAAATGTAGGTGTTACCCACATTAACAAAGATGCTATTTCAAGCTTGCAGTAAAGGATTGAACTTCGTGTTCCTAAACCCAGGACCATGCATTCACTATATCTGGTCTCCCACAGTACACAGAACATGGAAATGCAATTATTTTAGTAAATATAAACTGCTAAATACCTTTTCTCATCAGCAGTAGATAGCAGTCTTATGACTTCTATCAGTGTCCAGCTGAGCACGGGTTAAAGATTGTAGGAGTTTTCATTCTCCTCTGAATGTCCTATGAGACTGCATGACCCCTGACCCTCTGTCTGGACAGTGCAGATTGGCCCAGTGCCGATCACATGCACCCTCCCGAGGAAAAAAAAAAAAAGGAACTCTCTAGCAATACACACTAAGCTGAGCATGTGCAGAGTGCCCCCAATGCTCTGTGCCATCAGCATATGGATTGGGGACTGTGGAAGAAGGTCAGGATCAGAGAAGATAGGATGAAACAGCCTTTTGACACAATGAACAGGGTTAATCCCTTAGGTTCCACAGTGAGTATAATAAGCATGCTTTACTGCATATACAGACTGCTGTTACTGTTGTAGGTTTAGTAACAACTTAAATGCAAAAATGCATAGTTTATGAGGCAGTGGCTGTCAACTAAGATATAGGGGAGCTAGAGGGCCACACATCCAATCCTCCACATTGTGTAAAAAGGCTGTTTGATCCTGTCTTCTCTGATCCTTCCCTTAGTTTACTGTCCCTGATCCATCTGCAGGACATTTAGTGGCGTTTAGAAGCTGTTTGGCATTTCAAATGCCTCTGAACTGGCGTCTAAACCCATTTTTTTTTGCGTTCCAAAAAAAGCCTCTAAACTCAACTGCCTGGAAACAACCGTACATGATCCTGTTAATGTACTGATAAGATAACAGAGGAGAGTTCAGGGGCAGCTGAAAAAAACGCCCAAATGCCTCTAAGGGCTTGTTTGCACTTGCTTTAAAAACAGGGTGTCAGACAGGCTTTGTTAAAGTTCTGTTAACACCAGTCAAAGCTCATGTCACTAAATAAAATGGTTAGCTTACAGTCCTGTTTACAACTTGCATTGGCTTTGCTTCGCATCAAAAATTATACCCCATGTAGCTTTAGCCAGGCTTCAAAGCCTCTCCAACGCCTCCATAGAAGTCTATGAGGAAGCTTGTTTGAAGCTCGCCTGAAACACCTGCGGCTTTTCAGAGGCTGTAATTCTGCTTTAGCTTCACTTTGTTTTGGAGAAATTGCAGGTGTGAGATATCAACCAACGCACAGGGCATTGGCGAAGCTTCAACAACGCTTCAAAAGTGTATCACTTAAGCCTTGATGCCGTGTTGAAGCCTCACTGAAGCCTCTTCAAAGCACCGCCAAAGCCTCAAAAACACATTATAAAAGCTTGTTGAAGCTGTATGAGCTTTAATGAGCGTTGAAGCTGAAGCAAGTGTAAACTAGCCCTTAATGTCCGTTTACCAGCAGCAGTGTACCAGAGGCCTTAGAGACACTGAGCTGGAATTCTACCTTATAGCGTGAAAGTGCAGAGTTAATCAATGCTATGTAGTTATCCAGCAGATGGCAATACTAAACAATCTCGTGACTGCTGGAACAGGTGCTAAATATTGTGTTCTGTGATTTAAAAAAGAAAAAAAAAAAAAAGAAGAACCAAAATAAATCTACGTTCTCCTGTGAGAAAAGTTACAAATACAGCCCTGGTAATATTTAAATTAACCGCTTCAGATCCACCCTAGGGTGACACCTGTGCGCCAGATCATTGATGTTAAATTTACTATATAAGCAGCTGCATTATTTAGAGATATTATTAGACATCAGCACGGCGTTTAGCACAGTATTTAGTTGTATTTTTTTTTTTTTTACTGGTAATGGCAGCGATCAGCGACTTATAGCACGACTGCGATATTGCGGCGGACATTCTGACAGTAACTGACACTTTTTTGGGGACCAGTGACACTAATACAGTGATCAATGCTAAAAAAAAAAAAAAAAAAAAAAGGGATTTTATTAAGAACTTACCGTTAAATCCTTTTCTCTGAGTTCACTGACAGACGCAGCCCTTCATTGACAAGTGGGGTTTATGCTTATCCTACCAGTAGACTAGTCAAATAGAAAAAAAGCAAGCTGACCCCTCCCAGGGGGCCGTCCTCACTCCAGCATATAACCCCCCTGCTCTGTATAGCATATCAGTTCGTAACAAGCCGTACAAACGCAACACAGAGGGGTGGGTGCTGCGTCTGTCAGAGAACTCAGAGAAAAGGATTTTACGGTAAGTTCTTAATAAAATCCCTTTATCTCTTACGTTCACTGACAGACACAGCCCTTCATTGACAAGTGGGGATGTCCCAAAGCAGTGTCATTCAAGAGGGGTGGGTAAACAACAACAACTGTACCCAACAGAATCCTCTCAGGAGCCATCATCCACGCCTAAACCGCTGCCTGTAAAACTTTACGGCCAAAAGCAGCATCCGCAGATGCTGACACATCCACTTTATAAAACTTAGCAAAAGTGTGCACCGAGGCCCAAGTAGCCACCTTGCACACCTGGGACACCGAAGCTTGGTGTCTGAAAGCCCAGGAAGTACTAACTGCCCTGGTGGAATGAGCTGTGACTGGAAAAGGAGGGACTTTGCCCCGAACAGTATACGCATGAGTCACGGTCTGTCTGATCCAACGGGAAACAGTAGCCGACGAGGCCGCAAACCCTTTGCACGGTCCTTCCGTCAGCACAAAACGCATCAGACTTCCGAAAAGAAGCTGTAGCCGCCAAATACACCCGCAAAGCCCTCATGACATCCAAAGAATGTAACTCAAATTCCTTGGGATGCGACGGGTGCGGACATAATGAAGGGAGAACAATATCCTCATTAATGTGGAAAGAGGAGACCACCTTCGGTAGAAATGAAGGGGAAGGTCGCAAGACCGCCTTGTCCTTATGAAGGACCAAGTAAGGAGACTTACAGGACAACGCTGTCAACTCAGACACCCGCCCAGCGGATGTAATGCCCACCAAGAAAGCCACTTTTTGCGACAGCAATTGTAGGGGAATATCCCTGATTTTCTCATATGGCGGTTTCTGCAGTACAGAAGTACCAAATTCAAATCCCACGGCGCCACAGACGACCGTATCTGAGGAGCCACATGGCGTACACCCTGTACAAATGTGCGTATTAACGAATGTGACGCCAAAGGCCATTGAAAGAGAATCGCCAGAGCCGAAATCTGACCCTTGAGAGTACTCAATGCCAATTTGTTATCCAGGCCCTGCTGCAAAAAAACCAGCACCCGGGACACAACGTAAGAGCGGGGGTTCCAACCCCCCGCCTCACAGCAGGCAATATAGGCCTTCCAGGTGCGATGATATATCTTGCGCGAAGTACACTTGCGCGCCTTAAGCATGGTAGGGATCACGGAGTCAGAGACACCCCTATCCCACAACACCTGGGACTCAATAGCCAAGCCGTCAAAGCCAGCGAGGGTAAAGCAGGGTGCAGGATGGGTCCCTGCGACAGCAGATCTTCGTGCAGCGGAAGACGCCAGGGAACATCTGTCACCATCCGCACCACGTCGGCGTACCAAGGGCGCCGAGGCCAATCCGGAGCTACCAGGATTTTCGGAATCCCCTCCGCTTCTACCCTGCGCAGGAGCCGCGGTAGAAGCTTGATGGGAGGGAAGGCGTACAGGAGCCGATCCCCCTGATCCAGCGTCTGGCAACTGAGAAAATCCGCCTGCCAATTTTCTACGCCCAGAATGTAAATGGCAGAGATTGGTGGCACGTGAAGTTCTGCCCAACGCAGAATGAGGGCCGCTTCCGCAGCCGCTGCCATGCTCCCCGTTCCACCCTGATGGTTCACGTACGCCACAGACGTGGCGTTGTCCGACTGAACCCGAATCGGGAGGCCACGCAGCCCTACCATCCAGTGGGAGAGGTAGAGCCTGATTGTCCTCAGCTCCAGCACATTTATCGGAAGGCGGGATTCCTGCGCCGACCAACGGCCCTGAGCAGACAGCTGCCCCAGGACCCCCCCTCAGCCCGATGGACTGGCGTCCGTCGTGACTATCGACCACTTCAGGGGAAGAAACTACTTCCCCAACGTTAGAGTAGGGACCCAAAGCCACCAGGTCAACGATCCTCTGGTCTGATGATCCAATCTGATCAGCCGGTCCAGAGACAGCGGAGACTTGTCCCACCTTGACAGAATCGCACGCTGCAGGAGCCGAGTGTTACTCTGGGATTAAGGTATCGCCTCGAAGGCTGAAACCATGAGCCCCAACACCCGCATACAGAACCATAAGGAGGACCACTGGCGTGACAGCAGGGTTCACACCACTGCTTGCAGTGTTAGTAACTTGGCCGGAGGTAAGAACACTTTCGCCTGCTCCGTGTCCAGAATTAGACCCAGATATTCCAGTCGACAAGACGGGGTCAATGTCAATTTCTGAAGGTTGATCAGCCAGCCGAAGTCCTTTAACGAGGCCATGGTGATAGCCACATTCTCCTCCAGGGCCGAAGCAGACTCCGCTCGCAGGAGCAAGTCGTCGAGGTATGCTACTACTGCAATGCCTCTCTGCCTCAATAGAGCCAGCACCGGAGCCACCAGCTTGGTGAACACCCGAGGAGCCGAGGCCAGACTGAAGGGAAGTGCCACAAATTGATAATGTAGATCCCCCCGCAAAGCGCAGAAAGCGCTGGTGCCGGGGACAAATGGGAACATGAAGATACGCGTCCCTGATATCCAGAGACGCCAAGAAGTCCCCTTGGTGCAGGGCGGCCACGACCGAAAGGACAGATTCCATCCGGAACTTTCGCACCCTCACAAAGTGGTTTAGCGCTTTCAGGTCCAGAACTGGCCTGACCCCACCCTTATTGGGTACCACAAAGAGGTTTGAATAGAAGCCGCGGAACCTTTCCAACGGAGGTACAGGCACAATCACCCCTTGTTCGGAGAGCGTCTGAACAGCCCCTAGGAGAGCCTCTCGACGCCCCTGAGGGAGTCTCAAGTTCGATGGGAAGAACCTGTCTGGGGGTAGAGTGCTGAACTCTATCCTGTATCCGGAGGACACCACTTCTTGCACCCATCGGTCGGAAATGCGGGCAGTCCACCTGTCTGCGAACCCCAGAAGTCGGCCCCCCACCAAAGAAACGGGTGGGGGCAACCCATCATGCGGAGGAGGACTTATCCTCCGCCTTTTCGCTCTTGCGTTGCCAGGGCCGTTTACCGGATCCCAAGGCAGACTTGCCGGGCCTCGAGCCCTTGCCCGCTGCACGAAAAAACCTCTTCTGACCCGAAGAATCAGGACCCTGCTTACGGCGGAACTCCCGCCGCCTGGGCTCCGGGAGGAAAGTACTCTTCCCTTCGGTGAAATCTTTAATGATTCCATCCAATTGTGCCCCTAAGAGCCGACCACCCTGAAAGGGGAGGTCCACGAGGCCCTTCTTAGACGCGTGGTCACCCGACCAACAGCGTAACCACAGCACTCGTCTAATAATGACTGCGAAAACAGACATCTTAGACAGCATGGGAAGCAGGTCCAAAGCTGCGTCACACAGGCACCGAAGACCCTGTATCACATGGTCTGCTCGCTGTGACGCCTCAAGCGAGCTCCCGCAGCTCAACTCATTGTGCAACTCAGTCGCACACTCGGTAAGGTGTTGCGACACCATGGGCGGTCTCATGGCCGACCCTGCCAACAAGAACAGTGCCTTGGATACCGCCTCCGTCTGCCTATCGGCCGGATCCTTAAAAGAGGCAGACCCCTCCAAGGGGATGGTCGTTGCCTTATTCAGGCGAGCCATCAGAGGGTCCAATGCGGGGGATGCCCACTTCTTCACAAAACTATCCTCAAAAGGGATAGCGTACAGCGAAACGTTTGGGCAAAACAAAGGAATTCTGTGGACGCTGCCATTCCTTATAGACCAGCTGGTCAAAGAATTGATCATAGGGATAAGCCCTAGGGGACCTATGTGGCTTAAAAGACCCACAAACATATGCACACTCCTGCGACTCCCCGGCTTGGTCCAGTCGCAGGGACGCACGGATATTGGCGATCAGGGTGGCCACCAGAGCCCGTTCGCGCGATGCCGAGGCTCCCTGGTCTTCCTCGCCATCCGAGAGCTCCACGGGGGGCCCCATGACCACAGAGGCCCCTTCCGGTTCAAAATCCTCCCCTGATGGAGGGGGGTGGACTTTTTTTTTTAGACACCCCCTTAGCACTACACGGCACCTCCCATGGAAAAAATTCCCCCAATAGGGATCTTAGCTGATCCAGGGGAACTACAGGCCCCAGCGCCGGTTGCACTTCAACCGACTCCTCCTTGGAAGGACTCGCAGGTTCAGCCGCCATAGTGCCACCGGAACACTGCTAGGCCAATAGGCCCTGACACCCCCACAATGCAGCCCCACAGATCAACCGGGAGACACCCAGGAGGATTGCACCCACCGCTACCAGCACCCCAGGGAGAGCCCAGCTATACTTGCGGTTAGTGATTGCCCTTTAAGCGCTCCCATTAGGAGTGCATGCTGCCAGTCAGGAGCCCTCGCCGCCATGTGCCACCCACGCTGTCCAGAGTGAAAGAGGAAGAAGCGGCGTCGGCCGCAGGTTTTTCATCCACAGGCACATCAAACATGTCCGCCGAGCGGTCTCAAGAGGCCAAAACCTGTTACACAGGCCGCGACTACGGCAAAATGTCCGCTGATCCGACACAGGCCAAAATAGCCCACAAAATGGCCGCGGCTATGGCAAAATGGCGGCGGATCGCCGCATGGCGGCTTTGAGAGCACGGGGTGCGGTGCGGGGGAAGGGGGGTGTAGGAGGGGAGCAACCTCGAGCAAAGACACCCATGGTGATCTGTAGCCCCAGGGACCCTCCACCGGCTGGACTAGTCCGCTACAACAAACAACCAGCCCCCCCTCCGCACATCGGGGGGGAGAGGGGGTCACTCACCAATCCAACGGGCATAGCGGGTAGCCACCCGGTTGCAGACCTTCCTCCCATCTGGCGGAGAGGGATGCTGCAGGCCAAGCGCGCCTGGACGTGAGCAGAGCCCGATCACTGGGCGCAAGCGGGGGACACCCACTGGCCTCCCCCACGGAACGGGAACGATGCGGAGGACCCCGCCAGTGCTAAGGGTAGCTTGCATCAGTCAGCCGCGCTGGGGAATGTTCAGGATTCGAGAGATCCTCTATGCCCCAGCCGGCTACTTGATAGCAGTCTTCAATCAGAAAGCTTCCAAAGAAAGAACAATCTGTGGAACCACAGGTCCCAGCAGGGAACCAGGTCTAACTCCTTGCACTAGGCATAATAAAACTGATATGCTATACAGAGCAGGGGGGTTATATGATGGAGTGAGGACAGCCCCCTGGGAGGGGTCAGCTTGTTTTTTTTTCTATTTGCCTAGTCTACTCCTGGTAGGATGTGCATAAACCCCACTTGTCAATGAAGGGCTGCGTCTGTCAGTGAACCTAAGAGAAATATACATTGTCCTAATGACACTGGTTGAGAAGGGGTTAACAGGGGCGATCTAAAGGTTAACTGTGTGCCTAGCTAGTGTTTTACTACATTATGTGAGGTTATTTTACTAGGTGAAGAGATGGAATTTGTGTCCCTGCTTTAGCCAATATACTCTATGCATATTCAAAATATATTCTAAATGAGGCGATACTCCATCCCATATACACTCACCATCGACATGTATACGAGTGTTCCAGTTATTGACGGGTTAATTACATACTGGGTATATGCAAGTTTTGCTGTAAGAACTATCTCTGTGATCGACAGGCTTCATTACACTATGGGATGGGGCATCGCCTCATTTAGAATATATTTTCAATATGCATAGAGTATATTGGCTAAAGCCCACAAAATGTGGCCGTTTCAGATATGCTGACAATTCCTCGTAATTGGGGAAATAAGGGTTAACAGCACATACGGATGAAACACACTAGTAGTCATTTAAAGGGTTAAGAGCGATGTCGTCGCTGGCAGGAACTGATCACGGCGGTATAGGCTTACTGTGATATCCCGTCTATGATGTGAATTGTATTTAAGACAAGTTGCTGTGCCGTATAACTACCCCTTGTGACCAAGTTGGAAGTGACGAAACGTTAAGGGAGTAGCTATACGGCAACTTGAGAGGAGGCTGAACGTCCATCGCTTGTCGGATCGGATTGGGAGACGGGGACCGAACAGCCAATTAGTAACTATTGCTCTGTTTGTTTTTACCAAATGTAAGAGCATAAAATTTTAGAATAAAAGATCCATTTTATGAGACAGTGTTGCACTATGAGAGATTTTATGCTTTGTCTCCCTATATGAGTGTTAGCTTGTCTGTGATTAAACAACGGCTGAGGTAGAGGGAAAAGATCATTGCTTGACATGCTGATTTAAAGTGTATTTCTGGTAAGCCTTATGCCATATGGGTGACCATTGGATTGATTGGAGCACTGGTGGTGGAAGCGAACCATCTCTTTTGGAGTGAATGTTCGAAACACATACATTTCACTTTCACACAATTTTGGACTGTGTTGGGCTGTTTTTTTGAAGTAATTTGATGAATTTTCTTATATGCACTTTGGAATTTTTACACGCATGATTACAATATATTGCACATTGTTCTAGTATTATTTAAAAGTTTGCACTATTTTTATTATCACATATATGCGCTGCTGTGAAATATTATGAGATATACGGTTTTAACAATACTTTGATGTTAAATAAATAAAACTATCCCATAGTTTGTAGAGTCTATAACTTTTGTGCAAGCCAATCAATATACGCTTATTGGGATTTTTTTAACCAAAAATATGTAGCAGAATATATATTGGCCTAAATTTATGAAGAAATTGATTTACTTGACTTTTTTTATTGGGTATGTTTTATAGCAGAGAATAAAAAATATTGGTTTTCTTTTTGTTTATTGCGCAAAAACCAACCAACCAAAAAAAAAAAACCACCAAAAGAAAGCTCTAATTGTGGGGGAAAAAAGGACGTTGTGAAGGGGATTGGGGGGGGGGGGTGTAAATCTTCCGTAGGTCAAGTGGTTAAAAACGAATCTCTCAGCCATATATTTAGCTGAATAAAAAACATAAGCTACTCACGGTTTCTGGAAGACGCATGTCTGCTGGAGGGAATACTGGTTTCTAGACACCGTCCACACTCGGACAGTCCCATCACTTCCACTAGTGGCTAGTAACATTTTCTTACTGCTCCACACAGAGGTGATCACCTGAAAGCAGGGAAAAAGAAAATCAGTCAAAATGAATCCGAGTTGCATATAATTTTCAAGTCAACATAAAAATTATAATGTAAAATGTACCGGACTGTTTAATTATTTCCTGTAGATCCTACATTTTGTATAAACTGAAGGCAATTGTGTTATAAGCACAAAAATATCTGTTAGCAGGTTTAGATGGAAGCTGCCATTATCAGACTTCCAGGCTGTATAATTGCTCTGTAGCTTTGAAACTGAAACAGCTGCATTGTGAATGCCATTACTGTCTTGGAACTACATTGCAGCAAACCGCAATTTTCATCTGATGCTTCCCACACAGGTACTTTGATTTAAAAGGCATTCCTGTAATGTTAGGAAATGGACACCAGTAGGCCATACTGAAAGCCAGGGACTATGGGGACTGGCTACACTTACAATCAGGGAAAAAAAAACTACACACTAAACACAGTTCATCATAATATCCTTAAAGAGACTCTCATGAGAGAATAATGGAGACCGCCATTACTGCGCTCTCCTTTGAAAATGCCAGCTTCCTGGATGCAGTGCTATTGCTTTGGCGTCAATGCTGCCTGAGTCCGCTGACCTAGAAAGGGTATAGAGATACTGTATGAAATGCAGAGGCTTTTCTGACCATGGTTTACAGCATGCTTGTTCCAGGTCTGTAAATTAAAAGTACTCAATTCAGATGCACACTGTCAACAAGCATTTTAAAAAGGAGGCCAGCAACTGCAGCCACCATATTTCTTCCATGACCATGTCAATTTACATCCTCAAGAAATCGTACACGATACCTCCCAATCAATCGCCCAGAGAAACAGCATCTAGTATGTGATCCTGTTGAAGAAAATTGAAATTCACCCTGTTCTGATGTGCCTCCAGTTTGGTGAAAGAACATTTCCGCAAGTCTCCAGCCATATCTGCAAGAGTCTGTGGTGCAGTCTGATTGTCCCGATCATGAGCAGCAAGTGTACGTACTAACTGCTGAGCAGCCCATTGGCGATGTTGAGAGGACAGCCGGGAAGAAAGGCAACACGCAGCCAGAGCATTGGCCAGTTCCAAAGGACCTAAAGTAGAACAGACGAAATAAAAGATAAATGAAGTACCGTGTAAAGACCACCATTTTACATATCTAAAGGCATCTAGGCAAGGAAGAGAAAAAAAAAAAAAAAAATCATAATTTTAGGTTTGTGGTTTTGAAAAACTTTTCACCACCATGCTACAATAACGAACGGCTTCTCTTACCTCTCTTCTCCATTTCTGCTTTGTCGTAATTTGGTCGCAGTTTAGCTCCTTTGTCTGCTAGAAGTGCAACCAGTGCTTGTGTTACTACAAAGTTGGGTGAAGTAACAAGTTTATTTTCTTCTGCAATTCCACGCAAAAAACTAGGTAAGAATTTCCTTTGCACTGGGTCATCCACCGTTGTTAAATTCACACCAGTTGCTGCGGATATCAAATTCTGTAGAACACAGACAGCAAAAAGACTATTAAACTGGGACACAAAGAAACTCAAGTTTTACAACAGACAACGTTAAGGACATGCATTGCTTTTTTCAGAAATGTCTTCCAAACCATCCTAAAAACCTTATGGGAAAGGGCTTTTAAGAATAGCTAGTGTAAAAAAAAAAAAAAAAATATAGGCCAAACATCAATACATGTTCCTAATCTGGGTAAGAAGCTTATGTTCTCAGCTTTAGGCTAGGGTTGTTACTCAAAGAGACAATGTGGGAGACTTTCTAAAGCTGATCCACACAGAATCTGGTGCAGCTGTGCAGAATAACCAATCAGCTTCTAGGTTTTAGCCCTTGTTCACATTGGCACGATTTAATAGGTTAAATTGAAGCATATTGCAGGCAATAGGAGCGTCCCAATTGGTGTGGCGTTGACTTTGAGGCACCCTACCGATTTCTAAAAGTAGTTCCTGCACTACTTTTGGCGACTTCAGGGGCGATTTCAATAGACATCTGTGCATAAACCGGCACAGATATCTTTCAAGTCGCCCCCCGAAGTCGGACTGAAATGCGGCTTTGATGAACTTCAGATGAACTCGCAGTTTCAAAGCCATTTTCAGTGTTAACGAGAGCTTATTATCAAAGCTTAATTGAATAAGCTAAGGTTAAAAGCTGATTGGTCACTACACACAGCTGCAGTAAATTCAGTGTGCATCAGTTTTAGTAAATCTCCCTTAATGGAGCTCTTGCTCTATTGCAGTGTGGGGCTTCTGGGTAGAAGAGGGAGCACATACAGTAACCTCCCATATGTGACAGTGCTTGGGCCTGAGCAGCCAACTGTGAAGCCTGAACATGGGGGGCAGTAACAACTACCTGGGTAGGTTTCAACACCATCCAAGACTGACACATACCCAGTAAAGTTGCCACATCATCCCTTTAATCCAGGACACATATTAATTACACAGGTTCTGTGGTTGATTAAGGTGGTAATTAAACTCACTTGGTGCCTTATCTGCATTAAATTAGCCTGAGAACCTGTGTAATTCATATGTGTCCTGGATTAAAGGGATGATGTGGCAACCCTAATACCCAGGGTGGACTCTTGTTGCAGGGAGTGCAGAAGAAAAAACACTATTCTGGGTGGATGAGCTACCAGGAGACATGTTCAGTTGGCCCTAAAAGGATCTCCAAGTTTAAGGCCTCATACACACGGGCGTTTTGTTATGCCACGTTTTTGGGCGTTTTTTTGCTGCTCTCCATGTTATTCAATGGCCCTCTAAAACGCTGACGTTTCTGAGCAGTAGAAGGCGTCGGCGTTAGTGAGCTGTAGCTAGAACGCAGGACCAGTGCGTTCTGAAGCTGCAGCGTCATGGCGTTTTTGACGCTGAGCTGGCAAAACGCTCAATAACGTTGCCCAACGTTGTATACACAGCGTTAAGCCTCGTCAGGCGTTCTATTCATAATCAATGGTTCCCTATGGGAGCCCATTGATTTGAATAGAAGCTGCACCAGAAGTCAGATCACAGTGTTCCGACTCACGGCGCGACTTGTGTGCTAGGTGTCTTAAAGGGGAACCCCCGCAAAAAAATTGCGTGGGGGTTCCCCCCCCCAAGAGCATACCAGGCTCTTCGATCTGGCATGGATTTTAAGAGGTGCCCCCACGCCAAAAAAAAAGGCGTAGGGTCCCCCCAAAATCCATACCAGACCCTTATCCGAGCACGCAGCCTGGCAGGCCAGGAGAGGGGGTGGGGACGAGCAAGCATCCCCCCCCCTTCTGGACCGTACCAGGCCGCATGCCCTCAACATGGGGAGTATGGGTGCTTTGGGGCAGGGGGGGCTCTGCGCCCCCCACCCCAAAGCACCTTGTTCCCATGTTGATGGGGACAAGAGCCTCTTCCCGACAACCCTGGCCGTTGGTTGTCGGGGTCTGCAGGCGGGGGCTTATCAGAATCTGGAAGCCCCCTTTAACAAGGGGGCCCCCCACCCTATGTAAATGAGTATGGGGTACATCGTACCCCTACCCATTTACCTGGGGGAAAAAAAGTGTACAAAAAAAAAAAAAAACCACTACACAGCTTTTTAAAATATTTCATTAAATCCGCTCCGGCATCTTCTCCCCGGCTCTTTTGAGGGGTCTTCAGCTCTTTTGCTGCTGTCTCCCCGGCTAGCTTCTCCCGCCGCTGCTTCTTCTTCTCCTTCTGGAGATGTTGACTCGTCGCTCTCTTCCACTCGAATGCCGTCTTCCTCTTCTTCTTCGTCGCCGCCCTCTTCGATCGGCCCCTCTGTCGTCGTTTTCTCGACTTCTGGGGAGTTTTCTCGGCCCCTCTTCTACGGCCTCGCCTAAATTACTTTATAAAATTTTTCGACACATCACCAAAAAAAAAAAAAAACATGTGAAAAAAAGGGGGTCCATTTACCCATCCCCATGCTACATGGGGTATGAGTAAATGTATCCCACCCCCCGGGGGAACAATTT
>BLSH010211970.1:1793263-1827784 GCA_018402905.1 Glandirana rugosa | reverse complement strand
CCCACCCCCTTTCCTGGCCTGCCAGGCTGCGTGCTCGGATAAGGGTCTGGTATGGATGTTGGGGGGGACCCTACGCCGTTTTTTTCGGCGTGGGGGCTCCTCTTAAAATCCATGCCAGATCGATGAGCCTGGTATGCTCTTGGGGGGGGACCCCATGCAATTCTTTTGCGGGGGTTTCCCTTTAATACACCTAGCACGCAAGTCGGATCACCGTGATCCGACTTCTGGTGCGGCTTCTATTCAAATCAATGGGCTCCCATAGGGAACCATTGATTTTGCATAGAGGCAGAAAACGCCGCAAAAAGCTAGCGTGAAAAAACGTTCATTGACGTGAATGCAAAACGCCAAGCAAAGCGTCAGTTTTTTTCCCTGAGATCAGGCCCGGCATTTTGCTTATTTTTGTGCAAACGCCCGTGTGTATGAGGCCTTAGGATCATGAAGGATTTTAAGGGCATGCTCTGTAATTCTAATCATTCCTTCCCTATGTAGTAAGTCCCTGACATGGAACAAGAATGCAAAACAGAAGCACAGAGCAAGGTTTAGGATGAGACACGCTGAACCTTCTAATTCAACCACTTTAGCTCCAGGCCTTTTCTGGCACTTTTTGTTTATATGGAACAGTCAGTATTTTTTGCTTGAAAATTTCTTAGAAGAGATAGATGAGATAGAATATGAATATATATATTTTTCTTTTTTTAAAGCAGAGGGCCTAGAGAATAAATTGACAGGTGTTGCAATTTTTTATGCAGCACGGTATTTGCACAGCGATTTTTCAATATTTACAATACTTTCCCAAATTTACCAGATCTTGTTACAGGGCTCCTATGCAGATTCACCACCATTCATTTCAAAATGATAACAGGAGCTAAATGTATCCCAAGAAAGGGATTATCGAATTGTGTCCAGATGGTATCGCTGCCCTACTATTCTACATAAAATTGATCCTACCATACCAGATGCATGCTGGAGAGGTTTACAGGCCCCGGCAACATGACTCACACATAAGGCACGCGCCCGCATATTATTCCTTTTTGGGATTAAATACTAAACCTATATGATAAACTTGTTGGGGACAAACTCCCAAACGAACCTCGCATAACCATACTTTCAATGTTGCCGGGCTCCTATAAACAAATAAAAAAAAAAAAAGGGATTTTATTATAACTTACCGTAAAATCCTTTTCTCTGAGTTCACTGGCAGACGCAGCCTTCTTATGACACGTGGGGTTATGCTCATATCACTAGGAGTAGACTAGGCAAAAATAAAACAAAAGCATAGGTTGGCCCCTCCCAGCGGGCCGTCCTCACCTTAGCATATAATCCCCCTGCTCTGCATAGCACATCAGTTCGTAACAAGCCGTACAAACTCAACAGAGGGGTGGGTGCTACGTCTGTCAGTGAACTCGGAGAAAAGGATTTTAAGGTAAGTTATAATAAAATCCCTTTTACTCTTCCGTTCACTGACAGACGCAGCCTTCTTATGACACGTGGGGACGTCCCAAAGCTGTGCCAATAAAGAGGGGTGGGCAAACTATAACAACTGTACCCAAAAAAAAAGCCCTCTCAGGTGGCGCCATCCGCGCCTACACTGCCGCTTGTAATACTTTGCAGCCAAAGGCAGCATCCGAAGATGCTGAAACATCAATTTTGTAAAACTTAGTAAACGTGTGCACCGAGGCCCAAGTAGCCGATTTGCACACCTGAGACACCGAGGCCTGGTGTCTAAACGCCCAGGAAGTACTAACTGCCCTGGTGGAATGAGCCGTGACTGGAAACAGGGGAACCTTGCCCCGAACCTCATATGCATGAGTCACGGTCTTCCTGATCCAACGAGAAATGGTAGCTGACGAGGCCGCCACGCCTTTGCGCGACCCTTCCGTCAGCACAAATAAAGAATCAGACTTCCGAAAAGAAGCTGTAGAAATCAAATACACCCGCAAAGCCCTCACCACATCCAAAGAATGCAGCTCAACCTCTTTGGGATGCGACGGGTGCAGGCACAATGAGGGAAGAACAATATCCTCATTCAAATGAAAAGAAGAAACCACCTTCGGAAGAAACGAAGGGGAAGGTCGCAAAACCGTCTTGTCCTTATGAAGGACCAAGTAAGGTGACTTGCAGGATAACGCTGCCAACTCAGACACCCGCCTAGCGGATGTGACAGCAACCAGAAAAGCCACTTTCTGCGACAACAGTCGCAAGGGAATGTCCCTAATCTTTTCATATGGTGGTTTCTGCAGCACAGAAAGCACCAGATTCAAATCCCACGGCGCCAAGGGCGACCGTATCCGAGGAGCCACATGACGTACACCCTGTACAAATGTACGGGTCAACGAATGAGACGCCAAGGGCCGTTGAAAAAGGACCGCCAGGGCCGAAATCTGACCCTTAAGCGTACTTAACGCCAGGTTCTTGTCCAGTCCCTGCTGCAAAAAAGTCATATATAAGAGCGGGGGTTCCAACCCCCTGCCTCACACCAGGTAATATAGGCCTTCCAGGTCCTATGATAAATGAAGTACCTTTACATGCTTCAATCATAGTAGGGATCACGGAGTCCGAGACACCCCTATCCCTCAACACCTGGAACTCAATAGCCCAGCCGTCAAAGCCAGCGAGGGTAAAGCAGGGTGCAAGATGGGCCCCTGAGACAGTAGGTCTCCGCGAAGCGGAAGACGCCACAGAACATCTGACACCATCCGCACCACGTCGGCGTACCAAGGACGCCGAGGCCAATCCGGAGCTACCAGGATTGTCGGGATTCCCTCTGCTTCTATCCTGCGCAAAACCCACGGTAAAAGCTTTAAAGGAGGAAAGACCTACAGTAGCTGATACCGACCCCAGGGTGCTACCAGCGTGTCCAAGGCAACCGCCAACGGATCTCTTGTTCTGAACACAAAGGTCTTTACCTTGTGATTGAACCTGGAAGCCATGAGGTCTACCTCTGGCATGCCCCACTTGAGGCAAATCTGGCGGAACACTTCTGGATGTAGGGACCATTTCCCCTGATCCAGAGTCCGGCGGCTGAGAAAGTCTGCCTGCCAGTTTTCCACGCCTGGGATGTAGATTGCGGAGAGAGCTGGCACGTGAAGTTCTGCCCACCGAAGGATCAGAGCTGCCTCCGCGGCTGCTGCCGAGCTTCTTGTTCCGTCCTGATGGTTCACATATGCCACTGCCGTGGCATTGTCTGACTGAATCCGGACAGGGAGGCCTCGCAGCCTTTCCGACCAACGGGACAGACAAAGTCTGATCGCTCTCAGTTCCAGTACATTTATTGGAAGGCAAGCTTCCTGCGCGGACCAACGACCCTGGGCAGAGAACTGACCCAGGACCCTTCCCCAGCCCGATAGGCTGGCGTCCGTCGTTACTATCGACCAATTGAGGGGGAGAAAACATTTTCCCAACTTTAGAGCCGGAGCCCGAATCCACCAAATCAAGGATCCTCGGGACTGATGATCCAACCTGATCAGTCTGTCTAGGGATAGGGGAGATTTGTCCCATTGCGACAAAATCGCCTTCTGCAGGAGCCGAGTGTGACTCTGGGCGTAAGGTATCGCTTCGTAAGCCGACACCATGAGCCCCAACACTCGCATACAGAACCGTTAGGAGGACCACTGGCGTGATAACAGGGTTTGCACTGCTGCCTGAAGTGTCAGGAGCTTGTTTGGTGGTAAAAACACCCTTGCCTGCCCCGTGTCCAGAATCAGACCCAGGTATTCCAGCCGGCAGGATGGAGTCTACAATGACTTCTGCAGGTTGATTAGCCAACCGAACTCCTCTAACGTGGACACTGTGATTGTCACGTTCTCCTCCAGAGCCGCAGCAGACTCTGCTCTATGCCTTCAGGTCCAGAACTGGCCTGACACCGCCTTTTTTGGGCACCACAAAGAGGTTTGAGTAAAACCCATGAAATCTTTCCACCATGGGTACCGGTACAATCACCCCCTGTTCGGCAAGCGCTCTAACGGTGCCTAGAAGCGCCTCCCGATGCCCCTGAGGGAGTCTCAAGTTTGTGGGGGAAGAACCTTTCTGGGGGCAGAGAGATGAATTCTATCCTGTACCCTGGAGGACACCACCTCCAGTACCCACCAATCGGTGATGCGGGCAGTCCATCTGTCTGCGAACCCCAGCAACCGGCCCCCCACCCGTGAGTCGGGCGGGGGCAACCCATCATGCGGAGGTTGATTTATCCTTCACTTTTTCGGATTTATGCTGCCAGGGCCTTTTACTGGGCCCAGCAGAAGCCTTACCGGACTAGAAGCCCTTACCCGCTGAGCCGGGTGCCCGAAAAAACTTCTTCTGACCTGAAGAAACGGGGTCCTGCCTATGCCAAAAATCCCGCCGCTTTGGCTCTGGAAGGAAAGTACTCTTCCCTCCCGTGAAATCCTTAATGATTTCATCCAACTGCGGGCCAAACAGACGCCCTCCCTGAAAGGGAAGATCTGCAAGAGCTTTCTTTGAAGCCTGGTCGCCTGACCAAGAGCGGAGCCACAGCACCCGCCTGATAACAATTGCAAAAACAGACATTTTTGACAATATGGGAAGAAGGTCCAAAGCAGCATAGCATATACAGCGGAGGCCCTCTTCCAAATGTTGTGCCCGCTGCACCTCAGCCTGTGCACACTCACAAGTTAAACCAGTGTGCAGTATGCTCGTGAAGAGATTGTGCCACCATCGCAGCCGCTAGAGCCGGCCACATGGCCGACCAAGCCAACAAGAACAGTGCCTTAGACACTGCCTCCGTGCGGCGATCGGCCGCCTCCTTAAAAGATGGAGACCCCTCCAAGGGAATGGTCGTTGCCTTATTCAGACGGGCCACTGGGGGGTCCACCGTTGGGCAAGCCCATCTCTTAGTAAAGCTATCCTCAAAGGGGTAGTGAACAGCAAAGCTTTTAGGAAAAGCTAAGGAATTTGGTGGCCGCAGCCATTCCTTGAACACCGCCTGTTCAAACACCTGATCATAAGGGTAAGCCCTAGGGGACCTAGGGGGTTTAAGTGATCCATAAATATATGTGGACTCATGCGACTCCCCTGCTTGGTCAAGCTGCATGGAGTCATGGATATCAGTGATCAGAGGGGCCACTATCGCTTTATCACGCGAAAAAGGAGCCTCCTGATCACCTTCGCCTTCTGAGGGCAGTTCACCCTCTGATAGGTCCACAGGTGTGACCACTAAGGTGCTTTCTGGATCCGAATCCTCCCTTGAGGAATGGGGGGGGGGGGGGTGTGGGCGTTTTTTGGGGCCCCCCGCCCGGGGAAAGAACTCCCCAAATACTGCCCTCAGCTGTTCCAAGGACACCAAGGTTCCCGGGGTGGATTGTTGATCCGCAGGCACACCTGCCATAGCCTTGCCGGCCTCTGACATCCCAGCCTTCCAGCACCCCCACTGTGTGACCACCTCCTCTACCCCACCAATCAGCCAGGGAGACCCGGGAGAATTGCACCCACCGCTACCAGCACCCAGGGAGAGCCAGCTATACTTGCTGTTTTAAATGCCTCAGCACTGTGACCGGAATGAGCAATTCCAGTGCACTTCAAGAGTCTGCACCATCGTCTGCTGCCAGCCACGTTGTCCAAGTAAACCGGAAGTACTACTGCCGTTTATATCACTTCCTGTAACATCCAAGAATGACCACTGGGGGCCGCCAGAGGACAGGCTGACAACCACATGGGCTACCAAACAATGGACGCTGCCATCAACACAAGCAGAGCTTATATAAAAAATGTCGCGGACGAACTAACGGTGATCCACACCGAAAGGCGGCGAACCGCTTAATGCATCGCTCCGAACGGTCAGTGTAAGGTGCGGTACTCCGGGAAGCGCCCCACTAACAGGCCCCCACCGGCCGGCTACCACAGAAGCTGCCCAGGTATCCACTCTCCGCGCCCCTAGGACGGAAGAGGGGGTCTACTCACCAATTCAACGGGCGCAGCGGGTAGCCACCCGGAGCAGACTTACCTCCCCATAGAGAGGCATGCTGCTGGCCAGGCCCCTGGACAGGAACAAGCTAGTCACTGGGCTCTAGTGGGTTTCAGACACTGGCCGCCCGCACGGAACGGGCGATATGCGGCGGGCCCCCGCTAAGGGTAGCTCACATAGTGTCGGCTGGACTGGGGAAAGTTTTTGGATTCTAGATATCCTCTATATCACCAGCCAGCTTCTTGATAGCAGTCTTCATCAGAAAAAACCTTCAGGAGACCGCAGATCCCATAGGGAACCAGGTCTACTCCTTGCACTAGGCAAATTAAAACTGATGTGCTATGCAGAGCAGGGGGGGTTATATGCTAACTGGGAGGGGCCAACCTATGCTTTTGTTTTATTTTTGCCTAGTCTACTTCTAGTGATATGAGCATAACCCCACGTGTCATAAGAAGGCTGCGTCTGTCAGTGAACGGAAGAGTAAGCCCAATTCGCCATTTTCTTACAGCTGCGCTATCTATCAATGCTAGAGATTTTGGTGCCAATGGGCAATCTTCTCTTTAGGTGACTGGGCTTGTGAAATGGACAAGATTGAACAAAAAGAACATGGGATAATGAGAAGACCGAATCCCATACTGTTATGTGGACTGTGTGGCTATACTTCCGATTTTCCTCCGATTTTGAACTCCTTATAAACGGATAAAGTTGAGTGCTACCCTTGGGACCTCCCATGCATAAGCCACCCCCTCTTTTTTCTCCTCTTCTTCTCTCCCCCTTCTTCCTATTTTACTTTGCTTTCTGCTACCCTTCATTTTTCCCCTGGGTTTCTCTTATTTGTGGTGCTTTGCAATATATTAATATATTACCATGGTTTTCTTACCTACAGAGCCACTACATACTTAAAGTAAATATACCATGTTCTTTAACAATACGTTACTAATGATAGAGCTTACTTTCTATAAAGTATATATATATTTGTATTTTCATTGTACAGTGCCTTAAGGTCCTTTATTTTACCATGATCCTGTGATATTAGGTTTCTTATTATTGCGATGCCAATGTATACTTATACCTCCACTGGAAATGATCTAGCATTCTCTTGTTTATGCTTTGTACGGTTTTAACATTTAATAATAAAAACAGATTCAACATAAACCCCCCCTCAAAAAAAACACTTTAAAACTGCACACGTCCATACAATGGCAACAAACGATGTAAATTTTACCATCTATAGGTGACTGTAAGGAATCATCTGGGGCCACTGGAATGCCTGTGCGCGGGCACGCGTATGTGCCGGCATTGGCGCCAAAACGGCCATTTAAGCGGACAGCACCCTGCAACCAGTGCTGTAAATCCTACAGCATTTTGTGTACCTGAGCTTCCTGTTTACCTGCTACATGTATCTGTTCCTGTGACCTGGCTTGGCTTGACCCGGTTTGATCTCCGCCTGTACCAACCCCGGCTTTCCACGACCACCTGTCTGCCTGCTCCTTTGTACTTCTGCTGCCAGCCCGTTGATGAACTTTGCTCGTACCTGACTATTCTCCTGCCTGCTCCTCCTGTACTGCACCACCTGCCTGTTGCCGACCCAGCCTGTACCACCATTCTTCTAAACAGCACAAGTCCGGAAGTATCACTTCAGTTGTCACCGGTGACCAGCTCAACCCTCGTGCCATCCTCACTCCTGAACCACCTGTCTGCTCTACCAGGGGGTTCTTGAATCAGGGTCGCAAGAGAGGTTACCCCTGCATAAGTCAGACTCCACCGCCAGGCACGTGACAGCGACCCTTTAAAAGCCTTTACAGGTTACCACTTTAGATTTACACAGTAAGTCTGGTGCTAGAATTACTACCCATGATCTGACATTTGTGGTAATATCTCACATGTGTGGGATGATCAGTTTGCATGCGTGCTGGACCGAAGCTTGTGTTCGCCTTTGCGAGAGCACGCGGGGGATGGGGGCACTTAAAAAAAAAAAAAAAATAATATATATATATATATATATATATATATATATATTTTTTTTTTTTTATTTGTATCGCTTACATTTTTTTTTTTTTATCACTTTTATTGCGGTCACAAGGAATGCAAAAAACCCTTGTGCCAGCAATAGGCATGTAACAGGTACTCTTTATGAAGAGATCTGGGGTCTATAAGACTACAGATCCCTCCTCTGCCCTTAAAAGTATTTGGCCACACCAAGATCATTGTGATCAAATACTTCTCATCTTTAAAAATGGCGCCATTTACATCCAGGTAAACCAGAAGTGATGCAAGGCCATTGCTTCCAGTTCCATATATTAGAGACGAACAAAGCGGTTTGAGTCCTTGTCTCTATGATTAGCCGGCGGAAGTGTCAGCTGGTCAATCGGGTGTCCTGGTGGGACGGGACAGCCCAATGAAGCTGTGAAAGGTGGTAGGAGGGGAGGGTACAGGGTAAAAGCAATCCAGTGGCTAAGATTTCTTTTACAAGAGAGCTGAACATTGACTCTAAAAAAAAAACGGTACTGGGATGATGCCTACAGCTTCGGGCATCATCCTGGTAGAACCACATCAAGTGGTTAAAAACCATCAGCAACAGCAGCTCCTATATTTATATCCTCCTGGGTTTGCCAAGTCTCCTAACTTAATGGCTTTTGAATTCAGCATTTCTTTGTTCAGCACTGATCTAAAATTTTTTATTTGCAGAAACACATAAAAGTCAACACAAAACAACTTAGTAGGATATAAAGGTAAATCAGAAAATAACTGACCTGGGTACAAAGTTGAACAAGGAGTCGAGCTGCGCTAGGAGTGCTGGAAGCCAGGCAGCCAACAGCTGTACTCAAGTATGCTAGGCAAGAGATGGGTTTGCTGGTCTTGGTGTGTAGACCACGAGAGCGATCAGCAGAACTAGCCAAAGTGTTTGATGGACTGGTGGAAAGGCCAGCTCTACCTGCAGCAGCCAGGCACATGAGACGTACCAAAGTGCGGATGTCAGTTAGGCCAAGAGATTCCAGGCCCGCGGCAAGGCTGCAACTGGAACCACTGGAGGAGAAATGAAAACATTATGTATTCATACTGATCGGCATCACAGGTGAAACTTACTTTGTGGGAAGTGCAATACCAAAATGCTGCTGCAGAAAAATTAACTCAGAACTATTCATGTAATTTTGGTTCATTGATAATGTGGGCATGCACAATGGAAACCCACAAACTGTTATAACATTTTCTCCAGAAATCTTCTCTCCCCTCACGGCTAGTAATAATTCCCATCTGTGTCACCCATCTTATATGTACCCCCACTTATTTATCAGCGCAGGCAATGTACCAATCACAGGAAAGTAAAAAACACACCTAACAGACAGCAGTGAAAGGGCACGCATCACCATGGTACGTGCCAGCAGGACCTGGGCAGCAGCTATTACCCTTCGTAATGCCATCACACGATCATGTGGGTTTACGAGAGCTGCTGCCTGCTCTCCTAGTGTTATCCGGCCTGATGAGCTCTTTTCCAAAGCTCCTTGGCAGCCTGGAAGGGAAATGAGAAATGAATAAGTGGCAACAGTAAAAGCAGAGGACACCAGCACAGCACCTAAATATTTTTGGACACTTAAATTTTCACCAAAGCACAGACCGCACCCATCAAGAAATATGCCTCCTTCCCATTGGAAAAATAGAAGGTGATTTCAACCCATATCCCAAGGTACCTATTTGCATTAGTGTTTCCTCCATGCTGTTGGTGGCTGTTACCATGGCTACAGAAGCCCCCAGTGGGTCACTGTCTGGAAACTGCACTGGTTCAGGTACAATCCTACGGTCATTGAGGCCAAGGGGTCCAGCTAGAAGTTCAAACTCTTCCTCTCCAGTGAGTTTCTCATCCTCATCAACATCTAACATGTCCCAGTCTTCTGTATTTAGATTAATGACAGGTTACAATTCAACAGTAAAAACATATAATCACTTCATAATATTCAATATATATCTTAAAAATTGTATTTATATGAAATGTAAGCATCAGTAACATGTCTTATTTACCTTCATACACGCTGTCTTGCTTGCCAATCAAATCAGGGGCATGTCCTTTGTACCTGAAGCATAAAGTATTTCCATCAAAAAACTTACCCTACTACACTTCTGCTGTGATATTTCATAGTGAGTGTATTACCCAAATGTACTCAGATCAAATAGAAGACACAGGCTGTGAAAATCCAATGTACATCCAAATATGTAATGTGTAAAAGCGCAAAGAAAGTTGATAAATCGTTTATTTCCAAATACCTAGTAGGAAATGCCTTCCAATCCTGTGATAACTGGGCTACATGTCACACTGCCAGCTAAATCACCAAAATGCAACAGCTACTTTTCCTTATAAAAGGTTATCCCTCAAGGACTAAACTGCCACAGAATCATAATCGCTAGAGGGAGCAGCAATTGAGCTGGCTTGGGCACTGAGGGAGATTTAGCATTCCTGTTGCTGGCATGTTGTCACTGTTAACAGAATCGCTAGCCCAAGATAGGATTTCGATTGACTGGGATGTCTATGGAGTGCCACAAACTTCAACATCTTCGGCACACAACTTTCTTGGAAAAGTGTATGAGCCATGTTGGCTTTTCTCTGTGGCTGGTAGCCTATGGTTCCAGGAGATAGGATTGGGGCTGGCAAGAGTCTGCAATGAATAGACATGTATCTTTGGGAAACAAGCATATAACAGCAGAAGTATTGGACGCTGAATATTCCAGTGGCAGCTATTTTTCTGGGAGTGAAGTCTGGATTCAACAGTCTTTACTCTGGTAACGTACTCTACTACAGGTATGTATTCAAGCAGGGGTCTCAAACTGGCAGCCCTCCAGCTGTTGCGAAACTACAAGTCCCATAATGCCACTGCCTGTGGCAGTCATGCTTGTAAGCTTGTCAGCCTTGCAATGCCTCATGGGACTTGTAGTTTCACAACAGCTGGATGGCTGCCAGTTTGAGATCCTTGTATTAAAGCATATCACCTATACTGCTATTGGAACACAGTGCTGCTTACTGTATGTAGCTAATGCTACTACAGTATATTACAGCCCACAGAGTGGCAACCTAGTTATTTAATGGAAATTGTTTGTTTGGGCCATCCTAAAGCTGAACTTTCTTTTCACTAGAACTGAATGGAGTGATCAATCCCAGCATAGATCATACCTCTGTACCATGTTACTCTGTTTGCAGATGCCCTGATATTCTGGGTTTAATTATGGATTTGTATCATGTGAAACCCTGTATATCCTGCTGATAGACTCTGTCCCTTCCACAGCCACTTTCTGCAGCAGCTAGAGTCTATAACACTCCCCTTGTAGTATTTCAGAATCATAAATGATGCAACTTCCTTCACAGCTCTGATGGTGTGTGGGATTGAAAACATCCTAATTCGCATTGTCTCGCCCAGTCACACCAACTGGAAGAGCCCAAGTCCCGCTTCACAGATCACATCATTGTTCAAAAAGGAAGCCCCTTCGTACACAGCCTGTTCTGAAAGCTAACTGTGCTGCTGCTGGGCAGGTTTGAATGGATCACAATTAGAATTCAATCCTGCCCAGTTAAATATGCCGACCAGTACATATGAAGGAAACACCTTCATAATAACCTCCCATAGGCCTTCCTCTGTAGTCTTGCAGTAAACCATTATTCTTTGGCATTCTGCAAGACAGGAATGACACATTTACACCTTTCACCACCCACATGAATGCCCAGAAATATCCACAGTAACCCTAGGACCAATCCACATCAACTCATAGAACTGGCACAAGCGACTCCCATACAGAGGCTTGAAGGATCATGGGACATGTAGTATTAGGACTGGAAAAAGAAGGAAACAGGAAGTCCGAGAACTTTGAAATTTAGCCAGGAGGAGTGACATCAAAGACACAGAAAAACGCTGTATACAGCTAAAGGAGGTATGTTGCACACAAACTGACACTGGGGTTGTGATTCATTTACATGCACAATGCATTTGTTTTGAGGAAGAACAGCTGGAGTCCTTTTCTTAGAAACGGAAGGCAAAATTCCCCTTTAAAGCGGTTGAAACGGTTTAAAAAAAAAAAAAAATGATCCTGTTCCTTTAAAGCATGCATAACCGCACAGTGCTTGTGCTGTGTAATTTGTCACTTTCTATCATTTAAAATACCTGGGTGATCCTGCCTGGTGCTGCCCTTCCCTCTATAAAATGACCACGTTTATCATGGCTGCTGATCCATGATTACCATGGTCAGTTTACCTTCCTCCATCATTCCGCTGTCTCTCCTTTTTTGCCTACCTCCATGCCTTGTCAGCTAGTCTCTGCCGATCTGCTCCCCGCCCCTCCCCTCCTGCTGCTAAAATAACGGTTTTCTTACTAGAATCCCTAGTGTTAGTGTAGCACCCTCTACTTTAGGTGCTAGAGGTGATAAGTTTGTTAGGAGTGGTAAATTTAGGCAGGCTTAGCTGTGCTAGGCCTGTTTGCCTTGATCCTGGGCAGGGGAGAGGCTGGTGACTCACAGGCAGTGACACCTCTCGGTTACCTCCTC
The DNA here is from genome assembly GCA_018402905.1 of Glandirana rugosa. NCBI lineage: Eukaryota > Metazoa > Chordata > Amphibia > Anura > Ranidae > Glandirana > Glandirana rugosa. The sequence goes on along the minus strand of BLSH010211970.1, from coordinate 1,815,345 downwards.
TTTGCTTCTAGAGGGATCTAGAAGAGAGGATGAGGAAGAAAGGTGGAGCTGTCAGAGGTGTTTGGGGAGCCCCGACCAATCCCAAACCTGGATTGGCAGGGGGCATGCCTCCCCAAATACTAAGGGTCAGCCCGGCCAGGGAGGAAAGTTCAGATGGAAGAACTGGGAGATGGAGCACTAGTTGCTTGGACCTTTGAGGGAGCCCCCAGTCTGGGTGGGTGAGGGGGTGAACTCGGGTCTGGAGGCTCAGTAGTGGAAAGGACCCCTCAGCACATCCAATGGTGTCATGGACAGTGGCGTTGGGTCGTTGCAGCCAGGAGGGCTGGCAGGGCCTGAAGAGGGACTGACTGGGAACAGTAGTCCAACGAGGCAAGCTAAGCACATTTTCATCACTATTTTTCCTATATAAGAGGGGTCCATGGTCCCTGCCTGTAATGGGCAGTTCACTGAGGCCTGGCCAGAGCCAGAAGCAGGCCTCGCCATGTGCTAGCTAAGCCGTAAGAAGCAATGTGCAGGAGAGAGGAACAGGAGTAGGCTGCAAGCAAGATTGTGCTGGAGGAAGAGAGGAGTGTATATACCAGAGTGTACAGAGTGTTTATACTTTGTCCCATTAACCACTTCAGATCCGCGCTGTAGCCGTCAATCGGATCTGAATTGCCGGGAGGCCATCAATAGACGTCCTGCCCTTTGCCCGCTCCAGGCTCGCTCTCGCAGCTGCCGGTGCCCACGGGTTGGGCGGACTCAATGTCCGCCAGAGACCTGCAATCCTTTCACAGAAAGCCAGAACAAGGAACCGCCGATGTAAACATGGCGGTTCCCCGCTCTGTGAGGGGGGGCATGACAGATCTATCCCTGTGATCGGGATCAGTTAGATCTGTTATGTCCCTGTCAGCCCCACCCCCAAACAGTTAGAGCACATACAGGTAACACATTTAAGCCCTTGATCGCCCCCTTAGTGTTAACCCCTTCCCTTTCAAATGTCAGACGTGTCCGCTGCAAAATCGAAGATCTCTGCCATTACCAGTAAAAAAAATAAAAAAATAAAAACGCAATAAACCAATTTCCATAGTTTGTAGGCGCTATAACTTTTGTGCAACCAAATCAAAATACGCTTATTGCAATTTTTTTTTACCAAAAATTATGTAGAATGCCGGGCTAAACTGAGGGATAAAGGGATTTTATTAAAACTTACCGTAAAATCCTTTTCTCCGTGTTCACTGACAGACGCAGCTCTTCATTGACATGTGGGTTATATGCAGATCCTACTAGGAGTTAACTAGGCAAAAGAAAGAAAGCAAGCTGGCCCCTCCCAGGGGGCCGTCCTCTCTTTCCCATATAATCCCCCTGCTCTGCTTAGCATATCAGTTCGTAACAAGCCGTACAGACAAACGCAGAGGGGTGGGTGCTGCGTTTGTCAGTGAACTCGGAGAAAAGGATTTTACGGTAAGTTTTAATAAAATCCCTTTTTCTCCTACGTTCACTGACAGACGCAGCTCTTCATTGACATGTGGGGATGTCCCAAAGCTGTGTCAGTAAAGAGGGGTGGGTAAACGACAACAACTGTACCCAACAGAACCTCTCAGGAGGCGCCAGTCGCGCCTACACTGCCACCTGTAAAACTTCATGGCCAAAAGCAGCATCCGAAGATGCTGACACATCAACTTTATAAAACTTAGTAAATGTGTGCACCGAGGCCCAAGTAGCCGCCTTGCACACCTGTGACACCGAGGCCTGGTGTCTGAAAACCCAGGAAGTGCTAACAGCCCTGGTGGAATGAGCCGTGACTGGAAAAGGGGGAACCTTGCCCTGAACCTAGTACGCATGAGTCACGGTCTGTCTGATCCAACAGGAAACAGCAGCCGATGAGGCCGCCAATCCTTTGTGCGGACCGTCCATCAGTACAAAAAGCGCATTAGACTTCCGAAAACAGTCTGTAGCCCAAATACACCCGCAAAGCCCTCATGACATTCAATGAATGTAACTCAAATTCCTTAGGATGTGAAGAATGCGGACAGAACGAAGGAAGAACAATATCTTCATTGATATGAAAAGAAGAAACCACCTTCGGTAAAAATGAAGGGGGTGGGCGCAAGACCAACTTGTCCTCGTGCAGGACCAAATAAGGAGACTTGCAGGACAACGCTGTCAACTCAGACACCCACCTAACGGATGTAATTGTCACCAAGAATGCCACCTTCTGCGATAGCAATTGTAAGGGAACATCCCTGAGCTTCTCATATGGTGGCTTCTGTAGCACAGAAAACACCAGATTCAAATCAAACGGCGCCATAGGCGACCGTACCTGAGGAGCCACATGGCGCACACCTTGAACAAATGTACGAATCAATGAGTGTAATGCCAAAGACCGCTGAAAGAGAATCGCCAGAGTCGAAATCTGACCCTTGAGAGTACTCAAAGCCAACTTTTTATTCAGACCCTGCTGTAAAAAAGTCAGGACCCTGGACTCCAACCCCCCGCCTCACACCAGGCAATATAGGCCTTCCAGGTGCGAAGATAAATCTTGCGCGAAGTACACTTGCGCGCTTTCAGCATAATAGGTATCACGGATTCAGCGACACCCCGATCCCTCAGCACCTGGGACTCAATAGCCAAGCCGTCAAAGCCAGCAAGGGTAAAGCAGGGTGCAAGATGGGTCCCTGAGATAACAGATCTTCGTGCAGCGGAAGACGCCAGGGAACGTCTGCCACCATCTGCACCACGTCGGTGTACCACGGACACCGAGGCCAATCCGGAGCCACCAGGAGCATCGGAATCCCCTCCGCTTCCACCCTGCGCAGTAGCCGCGGTAGAAGCTTTATGGGAGGATAGGCATACAGAAGACGGTACCGACCCCAAGGCGCTACCAGCGCGTCTGCGGCGACCGCCAACGGATCTCTCATCTTGCACACAATGTTTTTCACTTTGTGGTTGAACCGAGACACCATGAGGTCCACATCTGGCGTGCCCCACTTGTGGCAAATCTGGCTGAACACTTCTGGATGTAGGGACCATGCCCCCTGATCCAGCGTCTGGCGACTGAGGAAGTCCGCCTGCCAGTTTTCTACGGCTGTAATGTAGATGGCGGAGAACGCCGGCACGTGAAGTTCTGCCCATTGCAGAATGAGAGCCGCTTCCGCAGGTGCTGCAGAGGTCCTCGTTCCGCCCTGATGGTTCACATATGCCACTGCCGTGGCATTGTTCAACTGAACCCGAACTGGAAGGTCGTGCAATCTTTCCGTCCAGTGGGAGAGGTAGAGCCTGATTGCCCTCAGCTCCAGCACATTGATCGGAAGGCGAGATTCCTGCGCCGACCAGCGGCCCTGCGCAGACAACTGCCCCAGGACCCCCCCCAGCCCGATAGGCTGGCGTCCGTCGTGACTATCGACCAATTCAGGGGAAGAAAGGACTTCCCCCAACAATAAGGCCGGGGCCCGAAGCCACCATGTCAACGGCCCTCTGGTCTGAGAATCCAACCTGATTACCTTGTCCAGGGACAGAGGGGACTTGTCCCACCGGGACAGAATCGCTCGCTGAAGGAGCCGAGTGTGACTCTGGGCGTAAGGGACCGCCTCGAAGGCTGAAACCATGAGCCCCAACACCGCATACAAAAACGTAAGGAAGACCACCGGCGTTACAGCAGGGATTGCACCGCTGCTTGCAGTGACAGCAACTTGGCCGGAGTTAAGAACACCTTCGCCTGCTCCGTGTCCAGGGTCAGACCCAGATATTCCAGGCGACAGGACGGTGTCAATGTCGACTTCTGCAGATTGATCAGCCAGCCGAAGTCCTGTAACGAGGTTATGGTGATAGCCACGTTCTCCTACAGAGCAGAAGCTGACTGCGCTCTCAGGAGCAGGTCGTCGAGGTACGCTACCACCACAATGCCCCTCTGCCTCAGTAGCGCCAGCACCGGGGCCACTAGCTTGGTGAACACCCGAGGAGCCGAGGCCAGACCAAAGGGAAGTGCCACAAATTGGTAGTGAAGGTCTCCCACCGCAAAGCGCAGAAATCGCTGGTGTCGGAGACAAATGGGGACTTGGAGGTACGCATCCCTGATATCCAGAGACGCCATGAACTCCCCTTGATGCAGGGCGGCCACGACCGAACGGATGGATTCCATCCGAAATTTACGCGCTCTCACATAGTGGTTTAGCCTTTAGGTCCAGAACTGGCCTGACCCCCCACCCCCCCCTATTTGGGGACCACAAATAGGTTAGAGTAGAAACCGTGAAACCTCTCCAACTGAGGTACTGGCACGATCATCCACTGGTCGGAGAGTGCCTGGACAGCCCTTAACAGGGCCTCCCGACGCCCCTGAGAGAGTCTCAAGTTTGCTGGGAAGAACCTGTCTGGGGGTAGAGTGTTGAACTCTATCCTCTACCCGGAGGACACCACTTCCTGCACCATCAGTCGGAAATGCGGGCAGTCCACCTGTCTGCAACCCCAGAAGACGTCCCCCCACTTGAAGGTCGGGTGGGGGCAACCCATCATGCAGAGGAGGACTTGTCCTCTGTCTTTTCATTCTTGCGTTGCCAAGGACGCTTCCCGGCCCCTGCGGCAGGCTTGCCGGGCCTCGACCCTTTGCCCGCTGCGCCAGGGGCAAGAAAAAAAAACAAAAAGAACCCCAAAAAACCCCTTTTCTGACCCAAAGAGACAGGCCCTTGCTTGCGGCGGAACTCCCGCCGTCTGGGCTCCGGAAGGAAAGTACTCTTCCCTCCAGTGAAATCCTTGATGATTTCACCCAACGGTGGCCCAAAAAGACGCCCACCCTGAAAGGGAAGGTCCGCAAGACCTTTTAGACGCATGGTCACCCGACCACGACTGTAACCCGAAAATTCGTCTGATAATGACTGCACAAACAGACATCTTAGACAGCATGGGAAGCAGGTCCAGAGCTGCATCACACAGGTACCGAATACCCTGAAACAAATGTTCTGCCTTTTGTGACGCTTCCAGCATCCTGCCGCAGTCCAAATCATTTTGCAGCTCTGCCATACCATCAGACAGATATTGCGCCGCCATGGCAGACGCCAGGGCCGGTCGCATGGCTGATCCTGCCAACAGGAAAAGTGCATTGGACACTGCCTCTGTCCGCCTATCGGCTGGGTCCTTAAATGAGGGGGACCCTTCCAACGGAATGGTCGTCGCCTTGTTCAGGCGGGCCACTGGAGGGTCCACCCACTTCTTTACGAAACTATACTCAAAGGTGGTCAAAAAATGTATCATAGGGATAAGCTTTAGGCGACCTAGGCAGCCTAGCAGACCCGCAAACATATGCGGATGCTTGCGACTCCCCTGCCTGGTCCAGTCGCAAGGACGCACGGATACCAGAAATCAGTGCGGATACCAGCGCTTTTTCGCGCACAACTAAGGCCCCCTGGTCCTCTTAGTTGTCTGAAGGTACTAGCTCACCTTCTGAGAGTTCCACGGGGGTCCCTGTGACCCCCGAAGCCATTTCCGGTTCAGATTCATCCCCTGAGGAACAAGGGGGAGGCTGGCGTTTTTTAGGTGCCCCCAGAGAGTTGCTCGGCCCCACCCGCGGGAGAAATCCCCCAAACACTGCTATCAGCTGGTCCAGGGACACCAGGGTTCCCAGCGCAGGTTGCGCTGCCGCTGACTCCTCTTCAGAAGGCCCTACAGGGTCATCTGCCATCTTTCCACCGGACTGACAGTCAAAATGCAGAAAACAAATGATGAGACACCCCCACAATGTATCCACACCACCGCCCCACAGAACGTTAGGGAGACCCCAGGAGGACTGCACCCACCGCTACCAACGCCCCCAGGAGAGCCCGGCTATACTTGCTGTTTTGCCCACAATTGCCACTCCCAGCAGGAGTGCCTGAGGACTGCCATGAAGAAGCTTGCGCCGTCAGTAGTCAGCCACGCTGTCTCAGTCAAAATGGAAAGTAAAAACGGCAGCAGCACGTTTTTACACTGCATCCAGGGACTCCAATATGGCTGCCGAGGACATCCACAAGAGGCCAAAGGCTGTATGTGGACCGCGACTACGGCACAATGGCCACCAATGGCACTAGAGGGAAACATGGCCGCGGCTACGGTAAAATGGCGGCGATCTGCCACAAAATGGCGGATCGCCGCATGGCGGTCTAAAACTGCAGAAAACGCAGAATTTAAATGGGGTGTGGTGCGGGGGGGAAGGAGGGGGCGAGGGCACCCAGGAGGGCGCTAGCCCAGTGACCATCCTCCACCGGCGGCTAGAAGAAAAACACTAAATACGCCCAGCGCCCCCCCTCCGCGCCCCTAGGGGGGAAGAGGGGGATCACTCCCGACTCCTGATGGGCGTAGCGGGTAGCCACCCGGTCGCAGACCTTCCTCCCCAGCCGGATTATATGGGAAAGAGGACGGCCCCCTGGGAGGGGCCAGCTTGCTTTCTTTTGCCTAGTTAACTACTAGTAGGATCTGCATATCAATGAAGAGCTGCGTCTGTCAGTGAACGTAGGTGAAAAATGTGTTTTTTTTTTTTTTTGTTTTTTTTTGGATATGTATTATAGCAAAAAGTAAAAAAAATTTGTTCTGTTTTCAAAATTTCAAAAACTTTTTTCTGTATATAGCGCAAAAAATAAAAACTGCCGAGGTGATCAAATAGCACCAAAAGAAAGCTCTATTTCTGGGGAAAAAAAGGACGACAATTTTGTTTGGGTACAACGTTGCACGACCGCGCAATTGTCATTCGAAGAGTGACAGCGCTGAAAACTGAAAATTGGTCCGGACAGGAGGGGTCTTTAAGTGCCCAGTAAGCAAGTGGTTAAAGAACTGTTCTGATACACTGGGCATCCCATAAATCCCTTACCGATCCAAGTTGAATCCCCCTCAATAAAAAAACGAAAACAAAGCACAAATCTGTTCACTGTCTCAAGGGTGACTGGGGAGTGTGTGCTGGGCTGGGCAGAGGTAACAGGTGAACCACTATTTCCAGCAACCCCTATGGGGGCACCGCTACATTAGTTATGTGCCCCACTGTATGTTCTTTATAAAAAAACATGCCGCTTTATACCTTATTTCAAAGCGTCACTCAGCACTCATGTGACCACCCGTCGCTCTCCTCCTGGCTGACATTGGCAGGGGATTCTCAGCACATCCCGCTGTAGTTCTCGCATCAGGGGGGAGGAGAGCGGCGGGCAGTCACGTGAGCACCACTCAAATTAGGTGTAAACCGGCATATACAGAAAATACACTGGGGCACATAACTTAATCCAACACTGGGGATTCTAGGAAGAAAACAAAGTAGCTTTACAACCACTTTAAGAAAAAAATTATAAATATACAGGTTTTTGCGGGGGAAAAAATGTGTATTTATGATTTTTTTTTCCACAGGAACTTGGAAAGCACTGCACCCATGATTGATCCCTCCTGCATTCACTTACTTCAGGAGTCCACTATTACTTCTTAGTTCCCTAATACAATGTTCTTTTTGCTTTTTAAAGAGGAACTAGTGTCTATTCATTTTTTTAATTGTAACTGAAAGATTTGTTTAATGTAAATCTTGTTAGAATAATTATTGTAGTATTGATTGGTAGCTAGACTCATTGGTCATATATGACCAAAACAGAGGAACATTTTTTACTCAAAATTATAATGCGATTTGGTTATGGTGACATGTGACCTACCCATTTGTGTCAGGAGTAACGAATGACCAAAGATCCCCTTTAAAGGACAGTATGGTGCACAATGTGTAGAGGAAATATGGCAGTTTAGAGACTCACTTTTCTGAAGCAGTTGCCTTGCGCTTGCTCTTCAGGCCTAGGTACTTCTCCCGGCAGCTGCCACATAACAGGTAATAGGGATTCCCGCTGCCACACTCCCCACCGAACCAGCCATCAACATATGAGCCGTTGCTGCGGTACCCCTGGCGGTTGGCACTATGTCCACAGCCTGGGTGGTACCTCTTCATGTGTTGATTGAAACTGAGCACACTTGCCTCACATAGCTCACAGATAACTACCTCCTCTCGTTCATCCGTTTCACACACATGCTGTAAAGGAAACAATCAATTTCAATTGTGAGCATGAAAACCACAGCTCAAGACATAAGGTTGGGAATAGTTCAGCAGAACATGCACATTACTAGGTCTGAGATTAAGCAGCATTTTGCATGACATATACAAAAACTGGCATGCTGAGAGTAGGAAAAAATCCGGTTTACTATGCTCATATAGTAGACAGTAGTATAGTATTATATCGTTATTACTGTTCATGGAACCAAGGTCGCTGTTTATTACTAAAGCCCATAAATATTAGTATGCGTATTATTGCTTGTACTAATATAAATCAGGCTCATAAATAGCGTTCATATTCTCTAGCTGGAAGCTGCATGCATCGATGCTCTTCATCTCATGCTGGGGAATAAAGCAAGGGGTGAGGGATTAGAGCAGAGATGGAAGCAGCTCCAGCTGCTGTCACACACCCATGTTGGCCAGTCCAGTACCTCTGGGATCCACATTCCCAGAATATCATTATCGCTGGCTAACTCCTGTCCGAACATTGCCTCCATGGCTTCATCATCAAGGTCGATCTCAAGCTCCTCATCCAGATTTAGGTCATACAAGGCTCCAGGCTCTTGCTGCAGGGACACACCATCTCTCCGACCTTGGTTGCGATGAGCTTGGACAGTGCGGTACAAACCAGCTGACCAGAAAAAAAGAAGGGGGAAGTTAGTGTTTAGGATTATAAAAGTGTCACAACAATATCATATGCAGAACTGGAAAGTATACTTTAACTAATTACAATTAAAGGAGGTGGGTGAATGGTTGTAAAGTGAGAAGGTTTTTTATCTTAAAGAGGTTGTAACCTCCCTGGGTAATTTGTACCTATTAGGCAAGCCTATAATCAGGCTTACCTATAGGTACTGTAAATATCTCCTAAACGTGTGCCGTTTAGGAGATATTTACTGTATACTGCACTGATGAGGTCATCAGCGCATGCGCTCTGAAGAAACAGCCGCCCGTGCCGTTTCTTCAGGAGTCAGTGCAGTGATTGGCGACTGCATGCATGGGAGTGACGTCACGCGGCTCCAGCCAGTCACACAGCTGGGGTCTGCAGCCCCGGAAGGAAGACGGGCAAAGATGGATGCGGCTTGCAGCGGGGTCGGAGCAGGCTTTGTTTACAGGTGTCACATAATGTGCTAGTATGCGATGAATACTAGCACATTATTCCTTTACTTTGCAGGGAAGAAAGGAAAAAAAACCCATCAGGGTTTACTTCCTCTTTAATGCATTAAGCTAAAAAAAACCTTCTGTGTGCAGCCAGCAGCCCCCACTCATACTTACTTGAGCCCCATCTCTATCCAGCGATGTCCACGAGTGTCTTGGCCGTCCGGGACTCTCCTTCCCGATTGGCTGAGACACAGCAGCGGTGCCATTGGCTCCCAACTGCTGTCAAAGTCAGTTAGCCAATCAGGAGAGAGAGGGGGCAGAGCCGAACCGCAGCTCCATGTCTAAATGGACACAGGGAGCTGCAGCTCAGCTTAGGTGCCCCCATAGCAAGCTCCTTGCTGTGGGGACACTCAACAGGAGGGAGGGGCCAGGAGCACAGAAGAGGGACCTGAGAAGAGGAGGATCTGGGCTGCCCTGAGCAAAACCACTGCACAGAGCAGGTAAGTGGAACATTTTTTTTTCTATAAAAATAACAAACAAGACTTTACAATCACTTTAAGTTTATAAACATCGATCATCTCCAACCACATCATAGGGCAATGGCTGCCTTATTCATTTTCAAATCACATAAATATTGATTAGGTGTAGGCATGGGCATCTAACTGCTATAAGCCTTATTTACTCATAAATGTTTATCTCATAGGGCTCCTGTTCCTGTCCTCAGACACCTAATTGAAGTAATCAGCAACCTTGAGTTAGCAATATTTTAACTTGTGCAGTGAGCTTTGTGAATTGATTTATAACAGACAAAATACCTTGACCGTTGACAGAATAATTTGCTTGCGGTAGATCTAGTGCATCTTATATAAATAAGTAATGAATGCACATTAAGGAAATTACCACTGTTGCTGCACTTTGGTGAACTGAAACAAGGTGATTCCCCAGTGTTTTGTATTATTCCTGCTGCAGCTCACTGAACCCACCCCAGGACAAAATTATTTATGTAAAAAATAGTTCTTTGCACTTCCACATTACTGCTGCTACTGTTCAAATAAACAGGAGAAAGCACTAGCACTCTCATGCAATGAGGAATAACTTGGAGGAGAGATACTATTTTTATTATACAGGATTTATACAGAGCTTATTATAAGAGTTTGCACAGCGCTTTACAACATGGGGGCAGACAGTACAGTTACGATACAATTCAAAACAGGAAGAATCCGAGGGCCCTGATTGTAAGAGCTTACAAATGTAAGGCTCCTTTCACACGGGCGGCTGTTCTGCCATTGTTAAAAGCATGTTTTGTTATTTTGAAATTCCAAGACTCCAGGCACAACGATTACTTGCAGTTGTACATTGCGTTTAGCTGCGTTTACATGCAGCTGCGTTTAGCTGCAGTGGAACATTCTTGACATTTCTGATGTGCTTCCTGTTGATTTTCTTTGCTTGTTGCCGCTACTATCCGCAGGTGACACAGTGCACTAGTTTTATCTGCAGTTATGTGCAGATAGCTGCGCTACATCGTTCCTGCGCGCATTCAAATACATTTTTTCTAATCGCACATAATCGTCTGTAAGGAAACTGGCTAAATCAAGAGTGTGAATGGGGCCATAGGAAAGCATTGTCACAGTATAGCTGCGGTAGATAACTTAATCTATCCACAGCTAAAAGCTGAATTCTATCCGTCCGTGTGAAAGGGGCCTAAAAGTTATTTTGTTCACCCTCCCATTGGTAAGGCATATAGCCTTACTTTAGTGGTCAGCACTTCTGCCTGCCAGTATCCAAACCACAAACACTACCTACCTGAAGTCTGCACATTCTCCCTGTGCCTGAGTGGATTTCATCCCACACTCCAAAGACATGCTTGTAGGTTAATTTATTCCGATCTAAATTGGTCCAAGTATGTGTACAAATGTGAGTTAGGGACCTTAGATCGTAAGCTCCTTGAGGGCAGGGACTGATGTGAATTGCTTATATGTAAAGTGCTGCATACATTGTCAGTGCTATATAAATACCTCAAATAAATAATAGCTAATAGGCCCAGTGAACTTACCTGCCCTTGCCAACAGCGTCCTTGCTGCCAGATCAAACTTCTGTCTTTTAGTAACAGTAGACCTCCCTCTAGTCTGATGTCCACTGCTGGCTCCTGCATTTTCTGCCTGTTCCATGCTGTCTGGGCTATAAATGGAAGTTAATATTATAAATGCTTGAACTCTTAATATCATATTTACAGATCTGAATCCATATGTTGATTAATAACAAAGGGAACATTATTTAAACATTCTTTACTAGTAAATCAGCCAATGTACATGGTGCCCACAAATGGTTTCCAGTGAGTTAGGCAACCAGGATTAAAGATGATGTAGTTGTAGACATGCAATGCCTGTGCATATATGCAGTACCTGTGCAACCATTTCTATTTCACCCCACAAGATGGGGATCCTTTCCATCTGTGCTAAGTATCTATAGTAGATAGGATCCTGCACTGAACCAATCTGATAAGTGGGGTAGAGATTGCACTCGCAGTTGTGACAACACAACACTTTATTGGTCATCTTGACTTTGTTTTACTACCCAATGGGTCAAAGACAAACAAGCATTCAGCTAAGGAAGTCTGAAAATTCTAAACTAATCTTTTGTACTTGTTCCAGGTCAGTGACTCACCAGGTAGTACCACCAAAACCAGGCCCCACTGCTCGTACCTTCCATAACACATTAGCAACAGCATCTTCCATATTCCTATCTTTACATGTTCTCCTTAAACCTACAGCTCTGCCAAATGCACTGACATGGAAGTTCATGCATTAGACATATCACACAACCAAGAGTAGAGAACGGTTGTTTGAACTACTGTAGGTACTTTAACGCTGCAGAAAGGCAGTAATGTGCAAAGTGCAGAAAGTCCAAAACATGCATTTAGGTCTTTAGCTACACCTATGGTCAAGGTAGTAAACATAATACTTGTCTTTATTCAGAAAGCATTAAATAGAGCAGATTTTTTTTAATGAATCAGAGGCTCTCTGTGCCTTTGCTCATTAAATATCCTGTACGTACCTCTCACAAAAGCACTCTTCCAGCTCTGGGGTGTCAGTGGAGGAAATGTCTCCTGTGAAAACTACATCATTGGATTTACCCCCAGCTCCCGAAACAGAATCTCCTTGGCACTGCTCATTGGGCCTCCCTGAATATCTCTCTTCGTCATCTGGGTGTTCTATCATCCACATGGCCAGTACAGTGATGTTCTGAGGGTCAGCTTCTCTTGCACCTAGAAGGTAAACATATGCAGAAAACCCCAAAAAAATTACAAACCAAAACCTGGATTAACAAGTATCAGAGTCAGCAACCAACAGTATAACTAAGAACAGGGCTTAGTATTGTAAATATAGGTCTGTGCTCAAAAAGCATCTGATCACACTTTAGACTTTATGTCTCTTATTTTTCTAACAGTAATTTTGACATACTGATAACCGTCAAGTATGCAATAACACAAACATTTAAAAAAAGTAACCTCTATCTGTCCTTGCAATGGTTTGCTAATCAGATCTTGCAGACAAAATGTGGCCTGCAGTGGGTAACAGATTGAAGGCAGAAAAAACAATTACCAGTAGCTTCCATGGCTTTTTTGATCTGTCTGATGGAGAACCCCATTTCTAGAAGAGGCACAACCACAGCAGGAGGGGGAGGGGATGTGGACAGGCGGCTGCTTGGGTCCGACAAAGCTGTGGTGTCAAAGAAAAAAAAAAAAAAAAAAGAAATTAAAAATATTAATATTAAAATATAAATATACTATATCTTTTGCAAAGAAAATTATTATGAAAGAATAGTTGCAATGATCAATTTTGTTACAACTAATCCTGAACAAAGTTGTGCACTTTAGACAGGTGTACTGAAGAGAATATATTCACAGGGAATTAATGATACCACTAAAGCATATGGCACTTTGTAGGGTTAATTATCAGTTACTCATCCCCAGATGAAGTCACGTGACTGTGGCGATACGTGTCGGGATTGGCAGACAGCACACCGGAAGTGATGCGGGAGACGAGCTCGGTGCTCGTGGATGATACACTGTGTTCCACTCTGCTCTATGAGTGTTTTATTGTGAGTTTTTACAAATACATTTTAATTTACATACTACACTATTTGGGCATTCCCCTTCCTTCCCCTTTATCCTTTACATATGTCCAGGCGAGTGTGAATACCCGCAGAGGAGCATATCCCTGGATACCAAGAGGATGCTTCATAAAGAAATTTGAGATTGTTTATACCCTAAACCACCAGTTGTTCCTGCAAGGACCCACAGAGGATTCTGGAATCCTTGATCTTTTCATGCTGTTACCTTCGAGCAGTAAGGCGAGATGCCACTGCACACATAGGTGTCACTGCATGGAGTGAAGAGACACATTTTGTTTTATCAGAGATACACACACACACACACACACACACATATATATGTGGTGAAAGACTATAGCACAATACTTCACTTTCCTTTTTGGGATTATTTTTCAGAGACATTACTTACCTGTCACATGTTCACTTTGCGTTATGTACATTTATGTCTTCTTTATGATTCATATGAGCACTGATTGATTGATTACGCACGGTTAATGTCAGGATTAAAAAAAATTTATGCATAGGATCTGTCATTTATCAGTCACTGTGAGCAACATGTTAGTTATTGTGAAGCATTTCATCTGCATCTCTGGCTCACACTGCCATCTTTTGCATTATTTTAGTATTACTTTTAGCATAATTTGACACTTTCATTATTTTTATTTTAGTCTAACAGTGCAGCATCACTTACTTTGCATCAGTGAGTCACTATTTAGGCCAGGGTGCCCAACTTTTTGAAGAGCGAGGGCCATTTAAGTGCCTTTGTAACCAGTCGTGGGCCACAATGAGTGGAGCAGGTGAATGACAGGTCCGTGTCCACGCTGCATATACAGAGCGGACATGGACACAGCCCACTCAACTCTATGGGCCCTCCGATTCAATCCGCCCAAACTCTGGCTTTCCTGCGGGGTTAGCTGCACTTTGCTAGACGTCCATTATATCCTGCAGGTGTCATGCACTTTCTGAAAGCGCACCAAACCCGCATGTAATAACAGATGTCTATGGCTCTGTGCAGGTAACCAGCAGGTGCACTGCGCTGCACCTGTGGATCAGTTTGAAAGCAGCCCAGTAATCACTACAGAATAGATATTCCCATACACTCCCTGTGATTTTAGTAATAAACTTGCCTTTAATAATAGTATTCCAATTCTGGTATCGCCAGCTGTTGCTGTTCTAGGCAGAGTGCCATTTGGTTTCGCTCTGCCTGTGACCGGAGCTGGCGCTATACAGGAAGAAACGGCTTATGCGACTCTGCAGCCGATTGCTTCCTCTACCATCAGCTTCATTCACAACACTGATGCTCTGGGATGGAGGGTCAGCAACCTGCAATCTGGGCTTGCCGACCAGTCTTCCCAGAGTAGGAGGTCGCAGGCGACATCCGAGTGCTCCGGGGGCCACTGGTTGGGAACCCCTGATTTAGGTCTAAGAAACAAAACAAGGAAACCTGACAGGTAGTTCATTTCCAGCTTATTCGCTTCTCTTCAGATTACCTTGCTGCTATACATCAGCTTCTGGATCTACAAATGAGTTGATAGAATGTTGATTGAGGCTACAAAATGGCTGATATACATTATTGATATCTACATAAGACATTTCAGCCTTGTCTATTTCTTAAGCAACCCTTGCGGAGATTCTTCTTCATAATTCAGGGCATCCAAATATCCTTACATTATAGACCGTTAAATTATAACTTTTTTTTAGTTTGAGTGGAGAGGGATTAGAACACTTGGGGTCAGTTTTTATTGCAGTCTGTGCCCCCGTTAAGGAAATTCACCCTCTCTATTTTACCTGTTTACCATGATCAATGAAAGTGAAAAAAAGTAAAAGAAAAAATTTTGTCTGTCCCCAGAAAAGTAATAGAGGGGAAATCTTCCAATGGGGAGCTTTGGTGTAGTTGTCTGCATCCAGTTACGTGCAATCACCTTTCAGGCAGCAAATATTGTCTCATGCAAAAATATGGTCAAAATTTTGTCCATGTCTCTGTCTGGAAAAAGTCTGAACAAACAGGATTTGTGGTCCAAAAAAACTTGAGATCCCATGTGGACACAGAGAAACCAAACCACCTGGTCCAAAACATTTGAGCAAGACCATGAAAGGTGGAAAAAAGTTCCTGTGTGCTGCCCACAAAGGGAGCACATGGAGCTAGCTATGTGAAAGTTTGTAGCAAAAAAGACACACTGGGGTCAGATGAGCTCTGCGTAAAATGTACATATGAGAGACCAATTATCAAGTATTTCCTCCCACTCATCTTCCTCCACAGAGCCCAAGTCGGGTTTCCACCTAATTTTGGCCCGGTAAGCCAGTTTAGGTGCAGAGGGTATATGTAGAGCATTATATAGTGTGGAAATCAACTTTGTAGGTTCTGAGCCTACCGTTACCTCTGTCAAGTTCAGGGGGGGCGTGTGTGTGTGTGCACTCCAGTGAACTATGCTCAAACCGCATGTCACAGCTGTATATATGGGCAAAACATAAAAACAGAAATATAAATTATGTTTATAAAGTTTTGGCTTTAGGTGAACCTTAAGTGCTCTCAGGTCATAAAATGTTTGTGGAAAAACATGTGCAATGATAAGTGAAGAATCTTTCTTTCTTCACAGGGAAAGAAGTCTTACAATGCAGAATTTATGAAAATCAATATGCCATGACCAAAAACCCACCAGCTACACTATCTTAAATATGGCAAATAGTATATAACCTGTACGGTTGGTGTGCCTCGATGGCTGAGAGTCTGGAGATGTGAGGCTCTGTCTTCTTCCTACTTCATCTGTGGGTGATGTGGGAAGTGATGTGATTGGTGGAGTCTGTGCACGACGGGTGGGCAGAACAGTAGTAGTAGGGTAGCTTGAAAACATTTGCCTATAGAAAAAAGTATAAAAAGAATTAAAATCGTTAATTGAGGACTTTCAGTAGGATCTCACAAAAGTGAGTACACCCCTCACATTTTTGTAAATATTTTATTATATCTTTTCATGTGACAACACTGAAAAAAATGACACTTTGCTACAATGTAAAGTAGTGAGTGTACAGCTTGCATAACAGTGTAAATTTGCTGTCCCCTCAAAATAACAACACACAGCCATTAATGTCTAATGTCTTTCTTTTTACATTTTTTTTGTAATCACTTTTATTTCAATTACGATGGATGTAAACATCCCTTGTAATAAGAATAGGGCATGACAGGTCCTCTTTACAGCGAGATCTGGGGTCTATAAGTCCCCAGATCTCGCCTCTAGGCTGGGAATCCTGAAATAAAAATATATAAAAAAAAGTTCAAACCAATATGCAGTGTCTAGTATTACAGTGACTAGTAAGTAATCTTGCACCCTTATTCTGACAAATTGCAGTGTTTTCGGTTTGATTACATTATTGAATAAAATGTATTATTATATTGTTGTTTTTTATAATTATTTATTATATTATAATTTTTGATTTCAGGTTTCAAATTTTATTATACCGGGATGTCTACTAGACTCTTGTGTGGACAGATTTAAGTGAATTATAGGCCTACAATATAAAATGCAAAATTTCCATGCCAAACAATGTACTGCTTTGACATTGTAAATACTGACATAATTATACCGCCAGGGAGGTTAATGATTATGGAGAAAAAGAACTTACTATTATGTGAACTAAAATCTTTACTCATTAGCCTTTAAAAGACATTATTCTGCAGATGTCAAATCTTTGGCTAGACAAAGATTTACAATCTCCTGACTAATCTGCCGTAAAGGATAAACTTGCCTTTTCAGAAAAAATAATAAATGCACATTTTTTTGCA
Organism: Glandirana rugosa; assembly: GCA_018402905.1. NCBI lineage: Eukaryota > Metazoa > Chordata > Amphibia > Anura > Ranidae > Glandirana > Glandirana rugosa. The sequence continues at coordinate 1,798,339 of BLSH010211970.1, read as the reverse complement.
GGTAAAAAAAAAGGGATTTTATTAAAACTTACCGTAAAATCCTTTTCTCCGAGTTCACTGACAGACGCAGCTCTTCATGACATGTGAGTTTATGCTTGTCCAACTAGGAGTTAACTAGGCAGGGAAAAGAACAAGCTGGCCCCTCCCACGGGGCCGTCCTCTCTTCCCACATAAACCCCCAACCCTGCATAGCTCAGCAGTTCGTAACAAGCCGTACCAAAAAGAGCGCAGAGGGGCGGGTGCTGCATCTGTCAGTGAACTCGGAGAAAAGGATTTTACGGTAAGTTTTAATAAAATCCCTTTTTCTCCTACGTTCATTGACAGACGCAGCTCTTCATGACATGTGGTGATGTCCCAAAGCTGTGTCAAAAGAGGGGTGGTTAAACAATAACAACTGTACCCAACAGAACCTCTAAGGAGGCGCCAGACGGCCTACACTGCAGCCTGTAAAACTTTACGGCCAAAAGCAGCATCCGCGGATGCTGACACATCATCTTATAAAACTTTGAAAAAGTGTGTACCGAGGCCCACGCGGCCGCCTTGCACACCTGTGACACTGAGGCCTGGTGTTGGGAAACCCAGTAAGTGCTAATAGCCCTGGTAGAATGAGCCATGACCGGAAAAGGGGAAACCTTGCTCTGAACAGAATACGCATGGGTCACAAGCTGTCTAATCCAATGGGAGACAGTAGCCGACGAGGCCGCCAAACCCTTGCGCGGACCTTCCGTCAGTACAAACAAGAGTCAGACTTCCGAAAGGAAGCTGTCGCATTCAGATACACTCGTAAGGCCCTTACAACGACCAAGGAATTTTTGTAACTCAAATTCCTTAGGATGCGAGGGCCGTGACACAATGAAGGAAGAATATCTTCATTAATGTGAAAAGAAGAAACCACCTTCGGAAGAAAAGAAGGAGGTGGACGCAAAACCGCCTTGTCCTTGTGAAGGACCAGATAGGGAGACTTGCACGACAGTGCTTCCAGCTCAGACACCCGCAAGCGGATGTAATGGCCACCAAGAAGGCCACCTTCTGCGACAGCTGTCGTAAGGGAATATCCCCGATCTTCCCATATGGCGGTTTCTGAGCACAGAAAGCACCAAATTCAAGTCCCATGGAGCCATCGTGGGACCGCACCCGAGGCGCCCCATGGTGCACACTTTATACAAAGGTACGAATCAGTGAATGCGATGCCAGGGGTCTTTCAAAAAGAAGCGCCAGAGCCGATATCTGGCCCTTGATAGTACTCGGGGCCAGCTTCTTGTACAGGCCCTGCTGTCAAAAGGCCAGGACCCTGAACACCACGTATGAGCGAGGGTTATAACCCTCCGCCTCACACCAGGCTACGTAAGCCTTCCAGATGCGGTGATAAATTTTGCGAGAAGTACACTTGCGTGCTTTTAGCATGTTAGGACTCACGGGGTCAGCGACACCCCTGTCCCTCAGCACCTGGGCCTCAAGAGCCAGGCTGTCAAAGCCAGCGAGGTAAAGCAGGGTGCAAGATGGGCCCCTGAGACAGCAGGTCGTCTCGCAGCGGGAGCCGCCAGGGAACGTCCACCGCCATTTGCACCACGTCAGCGTACCACGGACGCCGAGGCCAATCCGGAGCCACCAGGATCATTGGAATTCCCTCCGCTTCCACCCTGCGTAGCAACCGCGGGAGAATCCTGATAGGAGGGAAAGCATACAACAGGCGATACCGGCCCCAAGGGGCCACGAGAGCGTCTGTGGCTACTACCAAAAGATTTCTTGTCCTGGACACAACATTCCTTACTTTGTGATTGACCCGAGACGCCATAAGATCCACATCCGGCGTCCCCCACTTGTGGCAAATCTGGCTAAACACCTCTGGATGGAGAGACCACTCTGCCTGATCCAGCGTCTGGCGACTGAAAAAAAGTCCGCCTGCCAGTTTTCCACGCCTGGAATGTCAATGGCGGAAATCTCTAGAACGTGAAGTTCTGCCCAACGTAGAATCAGAGCTGCTTCCGCCGCAGCTGCTGGATTCCTTGTTCCGCCCTGATGGTTCCCATATGCCACTGCTGTGGCATTGTCCGACTGGACCCGAATCAGGTGACCCCGCAACCTCACTGTCCAGTGAGATAGACACAGCCTGATCGCCCTTAGCTCCGGCACATCGATGGGGAGGCAAGATTCCTGCGCCGACCAACGGCCCTGGGCAGACCGTTGCCCCAGGACCCCACCCCAGCCCGACAGGCTGGCGTCCGTCGCGATTATCACCCAATGAAGGGGCAGGAACGACTTCCCCCGGGTCCCGAAGCCACCAGGTCAGAGAACCCCTGGTCATAGTTCAGGGGGATCAGAAGGTCCAAGGACCGTGTAGATCTGTCCCACCGGGACAGAATCGTATGCTGGAGAAGGCGAGTGTGGCTCTGGGCGTAAGGTACCGCCTCGAAGGTTGAGACCATGAGCCCCAGCACCCGCATACAGAAACGTAATGACTGCTGGTGTGACAGGAAGGGTTGCGCCGCCTCCTGTAGTGACAGCCACTTGGCCGGAGGCAGATACACCATCGCCTGCTCTATGTCCAGAGTCAGACCCAGATACTCCAGGCGACGGGACGGAGAGATCGTCGACTTCTTTAGGTTGATCAACCAGGCGAAGTCCTGCAACGAAGTGATGGTGATCCTCACATTCTCCTCCAGAGCTGAGGAGGACTCCGCTCTCAGGAGCAGGTCGTCGAGGTAGGCTACTATAGTAATACCTCTCATCTTCAGTAACGCCAGGACTGGGGCCACCAGCCTGGTGAAAACCCGAGGAGCTGAGGCCAGACCGAAGGGGAGTTTCACGAATTGGTAATGGAGGTCCCCCACCGCAGGTGCAGAAAACGCTGGTGCTGTGGACAAATGGGGACCTGAAAATAAGTGTCCCCGATATCCAGAGATGCCAGGAAGTCCCCCTGATGGAGGGCGGCCACGACCAAACAAATTGATTCCATCCGGAATTTTTGTGTTTTTACATAGCGGTTCAGGGCCTATAGATCCAGAACTGGCCGGACCCCTCCTTCTTTGGTGACCACACCCCCTGGTCGGAGAGTGCTTGAACGGCCCCAAAGAGGGCCTCCCGACGCCCCTGCGGCAGTTTTAAGTTCGATGGGAAGAACCTGTCTGGGGGTAGAGTACTGAACCTATACTGTATCCGGTGGACACCACTTCCTGAACCCACCGGTCGGAAAAGTGAGCAGTCCACCGGTCTGCGAACCCCAGAAGACGTCCCCCCACCCGAAGCTCAGATTGGGGCAGCCCATCAGGCAGAGGATGTTTCGTCTTCTGCCTTTTCAGTTTTGCGCTGCCACTGCCGCTTACTGGGCCCCGCAGCGGCCTAGCCGGGACTATTTCCTTTTGCCACGCCAGGGGCGCGAAAAAACCTCTTCTGACCCGAAGAGACAGGCCCCTGTCTACGGCGGAATTCTCGTCTTCGGGGCTCCGGAAGGGAAGTGCTCTTTCCAACAGTGAAATCCTTAACGATCTCATCCAGATGTGGACCGAAAAGACAGTTCCCCTGGTAGGGGAGATCTGAAAGGCCTGGGGTGATGTTTGGTTCCACCCGGGGGAGAAACTCGCTAAAGACTGCCCGCAGCTGGTCCAAAAAGCCCCTTGCGCAGGTTGCGCTGTTGCTGAACCCTTCTCAGCAGGCATAGCAGGGTCCCCTGCCATCGTTTTTTCCCCCCGAATAGCGTGGGAATGCAATGAGAGAAAAAGGAAAAAAGCCTGCTTTGAGGCACCCCCACACTGCCGCACACCACCACCCCACAGAACGCCCGGAGACCCAGGAGGACTGCGCCCACTGCCACCAGCACCCACAGGGGAGCCCAGCTATACTTGCTGTTCGCTGCCAGTATGCACTGAGAACCGTCAGATGATCTGCGCCGTCAGAAGCCACCGTTCCAATAGAAAGTAAAAACGGCTGTAGCACGTTTTTACAGCATGCAGGGACTCCAATATGGCCGCCGAGGTCATACACTAGAGGCCAAAACCACCTGCAGGGGAACGTGCCTACCGCAAAATGGCCACTCTGAGCACTAGAGGGAAGGCTCCTTTAGGAACAGATGTCCGCGACCACGGCAAAATGGCGGCGATCCACCGCAAAATAGCGGCGGATCGCCGCATGGCGCTCAAAAATCGCAAAAAAGGGCGGAATGACCGAGTGCGGCGTGGTGGCATGGGGGGGTGGGGGGAGGAGGGACTCCAGGAGTACCGGGAACCCCACGGTAGTGGCTACCACCCCGAAAGCGTTCTGACACCCGTCGGCCCCCCCCCCTCCACACCTGAAGAAGGGGGGCACTCACTCACCATTCCCGTCAGGCGTAGCTAGTAGCCACCCGTTCGCAGACCTGCCGCCCCTGTCTGGGCGGGATGCTGCTGGCCAAAGTCGCCCAAACCGGACCGCAGTCCGGGACCAGGGCGCAAGAGGGGAGACCCCCAGGCCGCCCGCACGGAACGGGCACGATGCGGCGGGACCCCATACCCGGGGACTGGCTCGCATCGGTCGGCTAGGCCGGGGAAAGTACAGAGTCCTGTAACGACCCTCTATGCCCCGGCCGGCTTCTTGATAGCAGACTTCATGCTTCATAGATGTAAGTGATTAAAAAAGAAAATAAAAGAAATAAAAAGAAACGGTCTCAATCCGGACCGCACATCCCCTAAAGGAGCCAGGTCAACTCCTTGCAAACTAGGCATTAAAACTGCTGAGCTATGCAGGGTGGGGGGTTTATGTGGGAAGAGAGGACAGCCCCGTGGGAGGGGCCAGCTTGTTCTTTTCCCTGCCTAATTAACTCCTAGTTGGACAAGCATAAACCCACATGTCATGAAGAGCTGCGTCTGTCAGTGAACGTAGGAGAAATGTGCATTTATTATTTTTTTGTTGCAGGAGCCTGTAGAGCATTGCACCAGCGATCAGCAGATCACTGATGCCATGCAGGTCTTCTGTTTGGGTGGAGCCCTGCACGGCCACGTTAAAAAAAAAAAAAAAAAAAAAACGACAGTTAAAAAAAAAAAAAAAAAAAAAAATTGCACCGGCACGTCCCGAGGTGGGTTTGTCTTCTGGACGTACCGTAGT
>BLSH010211970.1:1740207-1790678 GCA_018402905.1 Glandirana rugosa | reverse complement strand
CCCCACCTCAAATACTTACCTGGCTCACACACAGCCTGGCTTGGGAGCACATCACGTGTATTATTTAACCACTTTAAGACCAAGCCTCTTTTTGGAGTTCGGTGGTTTTCAGTTAAAAACAGGTTTTTTTGCTATAAAATTACTTAGAACCCCCAAACATTATATATTTTTTTTTCTAAGACCCTAGAGAATAAAATGGGGGCCATTGCAAAACTTTATGTCACACCGTATTTGCGCAGCTGTCTTACAAGCGCGATTTTTTTTGAAAAAATTCAGTTTTTTTTTTAGTTAAAAAATAAGATAACAGTAAAGTTAGGTCAATTTTTTTCCACATTGTGAAAGATAATGTTACGCCGAGTAAAATGATACCCAACATGTTATGCTTCAAAGTTGCGTCCGCTCGCGGAATGGCGACAAACTATGCACCATAAAAATCTCCATTGGCGACGTTTAAAAAATTCTACAGGTTAGCATTTTTGCGTTACAGAGGAGGTCTAGGGCTAGAATTATTGCTCTCGCTCTAACGATCGTGGCGATACCTCACGTGTGGTTTGCACACCGTTTTCATATGTGGACGGGACTTACGTATGCGTTCGCTTCTGCGCACGAGCTCGCAAGGACGGTGCGCTTTAAATTTTTTTTTTTTTTAATTATTTATTTTACTTTTTAATTTTTATTTTTACAACTTTCTTTTTAAAAAAAAAAAAATTTGATCACTTTTTTTCCTATTACAAGAAATGTAAACATTCCTTGTAATAGAAAAAAGCATGCCAGGACCTCCAAAATATGAGATCCGGGGTCAAAAAGACCTCAGATCTCATTTTTAGACTTAAATGCATAAAAAAAGAAAAAAAAATTTTTTTGAAAAAAATGGCAGGGGAAAAAAAAAAATGTCCCCTTTAAGAGCATTGGGCGGAAGCGACTTGTGACGTAGCTTCCCCCCAGCCATGTTATGGAGCCAAGTGAGCGGCTTCAGCCGCTCACTCGGCACACGGACACTGGAGGGGACGGACCCGATCATCTCCGCCGGTAAGCGGCGGAGATGACCGGAAAGCGGCGGGAGGGGGGGGGCCCCCCCACCTCTCCCGCCGCTGATAAAAGTGATCTCGCAGCAAATCCGCCGCTAAGACCACTTTTATCTTGCAGGGAATCGGCTGCAGAAAAAATAGATACCGGGGTTATGGTAGCTATCTGCTACCATAACAACGGTATTCCACTTCAAAGTACCGCCGTCAAACGAGGTACGGCGGTCCGGAAGTGGTTAAAGAAAATAATGTGTGCATTTACAACCTCTTTATTAAAGGCAAAAGAAAAAAAAATAGTTGTTCTAGCATCCATAAGGGTTAAGTGTGTCCTAGGGTGGTGCATTCTAATTGTGGGGGGAGTGGACTGACTGGGAGTACAGAGAGATTGCTGTTCCTAATCACTAGGAACAGACAATCTTTCTGTACTCTCCTGTCAGAATGGCGATCTGCTTTGTTTACACATGCAGATCCCCATTCTGCCACTCTGTGGATCGATCGAGGGTGGCCTGCGGATATAGCGGCTTTCGGACCCGTGCATCAGATCCCCTGCCGTGCAGCGGGTGCGCGCCCGCAGTGTTTGTGCGCGAATCGATGTAGGGGTAAGTCGTTTCGTGCAATAGGCCCGCCTTGCCGCAGTATATCTGCAGTGGGCGGTCCTTAAGTGTTTAAACCACTCAGCACTGCTAGGCCTTATAAAAGTATTTTATGTTTACACATCCAACGCTTGAAACGGTTATACCAGAGGTAGTAGGCAGGTGTTCGGAAACTGTTTACTTGGTTAGACGATGCACAGGAATCATACAAAATGCTTCATAAGAACATTCAATAGTACTAAAGAGAGTGTTCAAGGTATGCCTACAATCTACACTATGCTTTTCTGACTGCAATGTATTGGTCATGGCATGACCCTTCTATCCTATGCTCTTAATGTCTTAAAAACAAAATGAGAAAAAAAGTCAAAGTTTAGAAAAGTTTTATAATAAATGGCGTTCGAAGTGCTGGATGAATACATTGCATCCGCTTAACATGAAGGTAATCTGCTCTGACAGGAAAGTCTCTTGCTGTACCTCAGCAAACTAAGCGGCATGACTCCTGGGGATTCCGATGCCGGCACAGTCTCGGTGTCGGTCACCGGCGTGGTGGCAGTGGTGGTGTCCTCCAAGGAACTGCTCATAAAGGACGTGGTGCTGGAAGCAGATGGGCTGGTGGTAACTGGAGTCTGGGCTTGCTGGACTTGGTCGCTTTCCTCTGCCTGCTGATCTAAATCTGGATCACAGATAATCCACAAAGAAATAGAAATTATGTGGAAAGATACTTCAAAAGTATAGTGGTTATACAGATCATTATAAATGTGTGTATATGAGAATATATATATATATATATATATATATATATACATATATACATACATACATACATACACGCACAGAAAATAGGGAGACGAGTTAGCTTCAAATACACATTAAGGGCTAAGCTATCCAATGGCTATGATGATCTCTTGTTATGGGGAGATGTAACCACTTGCCAGCAGTTACCTGAATAGACGAGTTACATTTGAGATTTTTAGTAGCTTAATAATTTGACTAAAGCAGGCCATAGACTAGTAGAAAAATGAACATGCTGTTGAATGAAAAACAAAAATCGAGTTTGCTTTTTCATATGATTGTGCGTTTATGGTTTCAAAATTTGCCCTGCTAAAACACCAGCTTTTTTTTTCTTCATCTGCATAACTAATGCATTGTATTGTGATCTCATCCATTTCCCTACTGTACACGTCATCTTACTACTCCCCTTGTCTAGTTAAAATTGTAGTACATGGGCAGAAACATTATTCATTTCTTACAGCAGAGTATTCCACTCTGCTTGTAGACATTATGGCACTTTATGTACTAGCCTTCCATTAGTAGACGTGAGGTTTCCTGGTCCTGGGAGTGCATTAGTACACAAGATGTAAACCATTTTCATTACAATGCAAGCACATTTTGTATAATCCTCTCTGCATGCAGACACATAGCTTGCTCTTGATACATGTATAAAAGAACTTTGACAGTTAATGTTCTTTTCCTTTCGGGTATTATTTCCTGGGCTCATTTGCATTTCATTCTAATTTTATCTTTTCATACGATTCCCCCATCAAAAATTAGAAATTTTGTTCATTTTTTTAATCCAATATATTCAATCATGCACTTTTGGTGCAGCATGAAAATCGCATGTTGCAGTGGGCGCACTAATGATGCCAAAACCGAACGATCTGTCTCATAGACAAGAATCTTTGTTTGGTTTTCTACTCGTCTAGGGCCTGCTTAAGATTTATCAGTTGCAATTAATCCCTAGGAGTACAGATTGATCACTAAAGAAATAGTTACCTATGGAGTTAGCTACACAAGTAGTAGGCCTCATGCACACAGGACATTTTTTGACTGTTGTACAGCAGCTGTTTTTAGCTGCAGATGTTTTTTTTCTACAGTCAAACTCTCCATCATGTTATCCTATGTGTTCATGCACACACAGGCTGTTATCAACTGTTTTTGGCTGGGACGTTTTTGAGCGGTAAAAAAAACCCCAAGACCAGTGGGTTCTGAGAGACGCTTGTCCCGGTCCCCAATGTTTTTGATCAATTGAGGGGGGGAAAAAAAATGCTGGCCCTTTAAAAATGTGAAAAAACGCTGGTACTAGAACACTAATAAAAGCTGAAAAAATAAGCTACTGACGGTTTAAGGACTTTTTTTTAATGTCCTGCGTGCATGAAGCCGTAATAAGCAGAATCTTGGGGTATACAATTGCACATGACTGCTGCATTATTCATTCGTTTAATACTTTGTGCTACTTTTGTAGCTTTTTCGATAGGAGCCCTTTGTTTTATTTTGTAATCAATTTCTTCTCCAATGAATTTAGAAGCACACATGAGCTACTAAAAATAACATGTAGTTCCAGCTTAATAACGCAGACATTCCATTTGGTGTAATACAGATTTACAATGATCCTGCCGACCCTTGGTAGCCCTGAAATAAAGGTCTAGCTATAATACATTTTTGTCCCTGCTGCTAAATACAAAAAAAGAAATCCCTCTAGTGAAGTAAAGAATCATCTAACACTCTGGCCAAGTAAGAGCAGCACTGAGCAGTAGAAAATCAGTGGCACTGGACAGAAATTACCTCTTGACATCACTGTGAATCCTTGTAGGTCAAACCAGATGTTTTGTACAAAGTGTACTGGTTGAGTAAGTAAAAACAACAATTATGTTTATGGATATAGCTAAAAAAACTACAGTTACATTTAAAAGTATACAATAAATACCTTGTCTTATCCTGCCACCAAACTGCTCTTCTAGAAGCCCATGAACCACCAACTTGTAAATCATTGCTTGTGCTCTCTCGAGATCAGCCAACCCCAGAGCTCTCTTTATAGGTGAACGCATAACCGCCCTCTTCACCATGTGACGCATCAGAAATTGCAGGGCAGCTCTCATTTCAACATCCTCATGTACCACGGGAGAACTGGCACAGTCTGAATTGTGACCGTTTTCAGCCAACACTTTGGGGATAAGTAAAAGTTCGGCATATTTACTGCAGCTAAGCAGCACTCCAAGAGATTTCATGGCTCCCAAGTTTATGTATGACAATTGCACAGCCCTGATTTCAGATTGGGCAATATCATGGCTTCTTGGTATGTGGTCATGACTTTTCCGCTTCCCATCAATAAGGTGATGCTGCTGATCAGTGGCTGCATTGTCTCCCAAAAGGCCAATTGATTCATTTTCTGATTTTGAAGTTAAATTGCTGCTGATTTTCTCCTCTGCTGTCCGATCTGTGTTCTCAGGATCTCCCTTCTGCTCCTGTTCTCCTTTGTCATCTGATTCATGGCGGTGCTTCTTTTCATGTCGCTTGGCACTGACTTTTCCAGGGTCTTCATGGATGCCTGTTAGGTACGTAAGGTCAAGCAGTGTGGAGGCAGTCAGCCCACGGAAACGAGCCACATCGAAAGGTGGGGGATCACAAGGTTCCAGATTGTAGAGAGGTGTGTCACTAGGCGACCAAAAAGTTGGGAAGCTTTGGTTGAGAAAAAAATTAGAACGACACAGGAAAAGGCAAGTGAGGGATAGACAAGAGGAGAATACAGGAAATTATGTTGATACAGTCACAGTTGCCAAGACACGGACACACAGGAAGCATATCAGAGCATTGCGGTGCCACAGAGATAGGAGCAGGGAAGAACGGTAGACAAGAGACACAGTGACATGGTGACAGAGAGAGGATAAAAGGAATGTTTAAACAAGCATACAGCTAAAGATCACAGAATAACAAACAGCAACATATGCTGGAGACATACTATATCTGGCCCAGGTGCTTGAACATCTGGGTTCATGAGGGATTTTACTGGCTATGTGTGAGAGGAATGCTTTAATAAAAACTGGGGAGAAACTTAGAGTTGTGTTTAATTTACACTTTAAGTATTCTAATTCAAATTGTAAAAATGTTGGTAGCTATTGGGGAGAGTAGATGCAATCACAGAGTATGAAGTAGGTAATCAGAAGTCAGCTATTCTTCTGCCTTTTATCTGCTCCTAGAATGAACATCAACAGAAGGCAGCATACATCTCTGTTTGCTTGATGTGAACAATAAAATAGTATGTCCTATAATCACATTATTCATATATACAGTGCTGTGAAACATTTAAGGCAGGTGTTAAAAATACTGTAAATGAAGAAGGCTTTCAGAAATAGAAGTGTTAAAAGTTTATTTTTATCAACAAAATAGAAAATTAAAAAACAGAAGAGAAATCAATATTTGTTGTAATCACCCTTTACCTTCAAAACAGCAGTAATTCTTCTAGGTACACTTGCACAGTTTTTGAAGGAACTCAGCAGGTAGGTTGTTCCAAACATCTTGGAAAACTACCCACAGATATTCTCTGAATTTCAGCTGCCTCAAATCCTTCTGTCTTTTCATGTAATCCCTAATCTTGTAATGTAATTCATGTAATAATTTATTCTGCAGCAGGACAATGACCACAAACATACAGCCAATGTCATTATGAACTATCTTCAGCATAAAGCAGAACAAGGAGTCCTGGAAGTAATGGTTTGGCCCCCACAGAGTCCTGATCTCATCATCATCATCGAGTCTGTCTGGGATTACATGAAGAGGCAGAAAGATTTGGGGCAGCCTACATCCACAGAAGATCTGTGGTTAGTTCTCCAAGATGTTTTGAACAGCCTACCTGACTAGTTCCTTCAAAAACTGCGTGCAAGTGTACCTAGAAGAATTGATGCTGGTTTAAAGCCAAAGGGTGGTCACGCCAAATATTGATTTGATTAAAAAAAAAATTCTGTTCACTCACTTTGCATTTTGTAAATTGATAAAAATAAACACAGTACTGTATATATACAGTATCTCACAAAAATGAGTACACCCCTAACATTTGTGTAAATATTTTATTATATCTTTTCATGAGACAACACTGAAGAAATGACACTTTGCTACAATGTAAAGTAGTGAGTGTACAGCTTGTATAACAGTGTAAATTTGCTGTCCCCTCAAAATAACAACACACAGCCATTAATGTTTAAACCGCTGGCAACAAAAGTGAGTACACCCCTAAGTGAAAATGTCCAAATTGGGCTCAATTAGCCATTTTCCCTCCCCGGTGTTATACAACTTGTTAGTGTTACAAGATCTCAGGTGTGAATTCCCCATTCAGGTGTGTTAAATTTGGTGTTATTCTCTCTCACTGGAGGTTCAAGATGGAACCTCATGGCAAAGAACCCTCTGAGGATCTGAAAAAAAGGGATTTTATTATAACTTACCGTAAAATCCTTTTCTCTTAATTCACTGACAGACGCAGCCCTTCATTAGACAAGTGGGGTTTATGCTCATATCACTAGGAGTAGACTAGGCAAAATAAAACAAAAGCATAGGTTGGCCCCTCCCAGGGGGCCGTCCTCACCTTAGCATATAACCCCCTGCTAGACAATAGCATATCAGTTCGTAACAAGCCGTACAAACTCAACAGAGGGGTGGGTGCTGCGTCTGTCAGTGAACTCAGAGAAAAGGATTTTACGGTAAGTTATAATAAAATACCTTTTACTCTTACGTTCACTGACAAACGCAGCCCTTCATTAGACAAGTGGGGATGTCAAAAGCTGTGTCAATCAAGAGGGGCGGGCAACTATAACAACTGTACCCAACAAAAAAAGCCCTCTCAGGCGGCGCCAGTCGCGCCTACACTGCCGCTTGCAAAACTTTGCGGCCAAAATCAGCATTCGCCGATGCTGAAACATCAACTTTGTAAAACTTAGTAAACGTGTGCACTGAGGCCCAGGTAGCCGCTTTGCACACCTGAGACACCGAGGCCTGGTGTCTAAAAGCCCAGGAAGTACTAACTGCCCTGGTGGAATGAGCCGTGACTGGAAAAGGGGGAACCTTGCCCCGAACCTCATATGCATGAGTCACGGTCTTCCTGATCCAACGAGAAATGGTAGCCAACGAGGCCGCCATGCCTTTGCGCGAACCTTCCGTCAGCACAAATAAAGAATCAGACTTCTGAAAAGAAGCTGTAGAAAACAAATACACCCGCAAAGCCCTCACCACATCCAAAGAATGCAGTTCAAATTCCTTGTGATGCGACGGGTGCGGGCACAATGAGGGAAGAACAATATCCTCATTCAAATGAAAAGAAGAAACCACCTTCGGAAGAAAAGAAGGGGAAGGTCGCAAAACCGCCTTGTCCTTATGAAGGACCAAGTAAGGTGACTTGCAGGATAACGCTGCCAACTCAGACACCCGCCTAGCGGACGTAACAGCCACCAAGAAAGACACTTTCTGCGACAACAACTGTAAGGGAATGTCCCTAATATTCTCATATGGTGGCTTCTGAAGCACAGAAAGCACCAGATTCAAATGCCACGGCGCCAGAGGCGACCGTATCCGAGGAGCCACATGATGTACACCCTGTACAAAAGTACGGATCAACGAATGTGACGCCAAGGGTCATTGAAAAAGAACAGTCAGGGCCGAAATCTGACCCTTAAGCGTACTTAACGCCAGGTTCTTGTCCAGTCCCTGCTGCAGAAAAGTCAGCACTCTGGACACCGCACAAGAGCGGGGGTTCCAACCCCCTGCCTCACACCAAGCAATATAGGCCTTTCAGGTCCTATGATAAATCTTACGTGAAGTACACTTGCGCGCTTCAATCATAGTAGGGATTACGGAGTCAGAGACACCCCTATCCCTCAACACCTTGAACTCAATAGCCAAGCCGTCAAAGCCAGCGAGGGTAAAGCAGGGTGCAAGATGGGTCCCTGAGACAGTAGGTCTTCGCGAAGTGGAAGACGCCACGGGACATCTGCCACCATCCGTACCACATCGGCGTACCAAGGACGCCGAGGCCAATCGGAGCTACCAGGATTGTCGGGATTCCCTCTGCTTCTATCCTGCGCAGAACCAGCGGCAGAAGCCTCAGAGGAGGAAAGACGTACAGTAGCCGATACCGACCCCAGGGCGCTACCAGTGCGTCCGTGACGACCGCCAACGGATCTCTTGATCTGCACACAAAGGTCCGTACCTTGTGATTGAATATGGAGGCCATGAGGTCCACCTCTGGCATGCCCCACTTGAGGCAAATCTGGCGGAACACTTCTGGATGTAGGGACCATTCCCCCTGATCCAGAGTCCGGCGGCTGAGAAAGTCCGCCTGCCAGTTTTCCACGCCTGGAATGTAGATTGCAGAGAGAGCTGGCACGTGAAGTTCTGCCCACCGAAGGATCAGAGCCGCCTCCGCGGCTGCTGCCGAGCTTCTTGTTCCGCCCTGATGGCTCACATATGCCACAGCCGTGGCATTGTCCGACTGAACCCGGACAGGGAGGCCACGCAGCCTTGTCGACCAACGGGATAGACAAAGTCTGATCGCTCTCAGCTCCAGTACATTTATCGGAAGACAAGCTTCCTGAGCTGACCAACGGCCCTGGGTAGAAAACTGACCCAGGACCCCTCCCCAGCCCGATAGGCTGGCATCCATTGTTACTATCGACCAATTGAGGGGGAGGAAACATTTTCCCAATTTTAGGGCTGGAGCCCGAATACACCAAACCAAGGATCCCCGGGACTGATGATCCAACCTGATCAGTCTGTCTAGGGATAGGGGAGATTTGTCCCATTGCAACAAAATCGCCTTCTGCAGGAGCCGAGTATGACTCTGGGCGTAAGGTATCGCTTCGAAAGCCAACACCATGAGCCCCAACACTCGCATACAGAACCGTAAGGAGGACCACTGGCATGATAACAGGGTTCGCACTGCTACCTGTAGTGTCAGGAGCTTGTTCGGGGTAAAAACACCCTTGCCTGCACCGTGTCCAGAATCAGACCCAGGTATTCCAGGCGGCAGGATGGAGTCAACGACGACTTCTGCAGGTTGATCAGACAACCGAAATCTTTTAACGTGAACACCGTGATTATCACATTCTCCTCCAGAGCTGCGGCCGACTCTGCTCTCAGGAGTAAATCGTCGAGGTATGCTACCACCGCGATACCCCTGTCTCAACAGCACGAGCATCGGGGCCGAAGGGGAGAGCCACAAACTGGTAATGCAGATCCCCCACTGCGAAACGCAGGAAACGCTGGTGCCTGTGACAAACTGGAGCGTGGAGATACGCGTCCTTGATATCCAGGGACGCCATGAATTCCCCTTGGTGCAGGGCGGCCACGACCGAGCGGATGGACTCCATCCTGAATCTTTTTGTCTTTACAAAGCTGTTTAGCACCTTCAGGTCCAGAACTGGCCTGACACTGCCCTTTTTGGGCACCACAAAGAGGTTTGAGTAAAACCCGTGAAACCTTTCCACCGTGGGTACCGGTACAATCACCCCCTGTTCGGCAAGCGCCCGAACGGCGCCTAGAAGCGCCTCCCGACGCCCCTGAGGGAGTCTTAAGTTCGAAGGGAAGAACCTTTTTGGGGGTAGAGAGATGAATTCTATCCTGTACCCGGAGAACACCACCTCCAGCACCCACCGATCGGTTATGCGGGCAGTCCCTCTGTCTGCGAAACCCAGTAACCGGCCCCCCACCCGAGAGTCGGGCAGGGGCAACCCATCATGCGGAGGTTGACTTATCCTTCGTTTTTTCAGACTTACGTTGCCAGGGCCTTTTCCTGGGCCCAGCGGAAGCTTTACCGGACTTGAAGCCCTTACCCGCTGAGCCGGGCGCGCGAAAAAAACTTCTGGCCTGAAGAAACAGGGCCCTGCCTACGCCGAAAATCCTGCCGTTTTGGCTCTGGAAGGAAAGTACTCTTCCCTCTCACAAAATCCTTAATGATTTCATCCAACTGTGGGCCAAACAGACGCCCTCCCTGAAAGGGAAGATCCGTAAGAGCTTTCTTCGACGCCTGGTCGCCTGACCAAGAGCGGAGCCACAGCACCCGCCTGATAACAATTGCAAAAACAGACATTTTTGACAGTATGGGAAGTAGGTCCAATGCAGTATCGCATAGGTAGCGGAGACCCTCTTCCAAGTGTTGTGCCTGTTGCACTTCAGCCTGTGCACACCCACAAGTCAAACCGGAGTGTAACGTGGTAGCACACTCGAAAAGAGATTGCGCCGCCATAGCAGCCGCCAGAGCTGGCCGCATTGCTGACCCAGCCAACAAGAACAGTGCCTTAGACACTGCCTCCGTGCGGCGATCAGCTGCCTCTTTAAAAGACGGAGACCCCTCCAAGGGAATGGTCGTTGCCTTATTCAGACGGCCACCGGTGGGTCCACTGCTGGGGAAGCCCATCTCTTAGTAAAACTATCCTCAAAGGGGTAGCAAACAGCAAAGCTTTTGGGTAAAGCAAAGGAATTTTGCGGCCCCAGCCATTCCTTGAACACCGCCTGTTCAAAAACCTGATCATAAGGGTAGGCCCTGGGGGACCTAGGGGGCTTAAGCGACCCACAAATCTATGCGGACTCATGCGACTCCCCTGCTTGGTCAAGCCGCATGGACTCGCGAAGATCAGTGATCAGGGCAGCCACTATCGCTTTGTCGCGAAAAGATGAAGCCCCCTGATTATCTTTACAGTCTGAGGGTACCAGTTTACCCTCTGATAGCTCCACGGGGGTTCCCGTGACCACCGAGGCGCTCTCTGGCTCTGGTTCCGAATCCTCCCCCGAAGAGGGGGGGGGGGGGGGGGGGGGGACATTTTTTGGGGCCCCCCAGAGTTGGGTCCCCCGCCCGGGGAAAGAATTCACCAAATACTGCCCTCAGCTGTTCCAAGGACACCAGGGACCCCGGCGTGAATTGTTGCTCCGCAAGTACCTTTGCCATAGCACTGCCGGCCTCTGACATCCCAGACTTCCGGCACCCCCACTGTGTGACCACCACCTCTACCCCACCAATCAGCCAGGGAGACCCGGAAGGATTGCACCTACCGCTACCAGTACCCAGGGAGAGACAGCTATACTTGCTGTTTCTTGATGCCTCAGCGCTGTGACCGGAATGAGCAATGAAAAAACACTCCACTTCAAGAGCCTGCCCCGCCGCGTCTGTCAGCCATGCTGTCCAAGCGAAAACGGAAGTACCTGGGGGCCGCCAGAGGACAGGCTGAAAACCGCATGGGCTACAGAAAAATGACCGCTGCCATCAAAACATGCCGAGCTACGGCAAAATGGCGGCGAACGAACGGTGATCCACCACGAAATGGCGGTGAATCGTCTGAATACAGTGCTCAAAATGGTCAGTGTGGGGTGTGGTATCGCGGAGGGGGACGGGAGATTACAACCCCAGATGCGTCCCCACTAATAAGCCCCCACCGGCCGGCTTCCTCAGAAGCTGCCCAGGTGCCGCTCTCCGCGCCCCTAGGAAGGAAGAGGGGTCCACTCACCGATCCGACGGGCGCAGTGGGTAGCCACCCGGAGCAGACTTTCCTCCCCACGGAGAGGGATGCTGCTGGCCAGGCCACTGGACAGGAACAAACCAGTCACTGGGCACAAGTGGGATCAGCCACTGGCAACGGGCCCTATGCGGCGTGTCCCCCCCAAGGCTAAGGGTAGCTCGCACAGACGTTGGCCGGACTGGGGAAAGTTTTTGGATTCTAGATATCCTCTATACCACCAGCCGGCTTCTTGATAGCAGTCTTCATCAGAAAAAAACCTCAAAAGAACGCAGATCCCATAGGGAACCAGGTCTAACTCCTTGCACTAGGCAATAAAAACTGATATGCTATTGTCTAGCAGGGGGTTATATGCCAAGGTGAGGATGGCCCCCTGGGAGGGGCCAACTTATGCTTTTGTTTTATTTTGCCTAGTCTACTCCTAGTGATATGAGCATAAACCCCACTTGTCTAATGAAGGGCTGCGTCTGTCAGTGAACGTAAGAGTAAAGAACTGTTGCTCAACATAAAGATGGCCTAGGCTATAAGAAGATTGCCAAGACCCTGAAACTGAGCTGCAGCATGGTGGCCAAGACCATACAGTGGTTTAACAGGACAGGTTCCACTCAGAAAAGGCCTCGCCATGGTTAACCAAAGAGGTTGAGGTTGTCTTTGCGAAATAGACGTATGAGTGCTGCCAGCATTGCTGCAGAGGTTGAAGGGGTGGGGGGGTCAGCCTGTCAGTGCTCAGACCATATGCCGCACACTGCATTAAATTGGTTTGCATGGCTGTTGTCACAGAAGGAAGCCTCTTCTAAAGATGATGCACAAGAAAGCCCACAAACAGTTTGCTGAAGACAAGCAGACTAAGGACATGATTTACTGGAACCATGTCCTGTGGTCTGATGAGACCAAGATAAACTTATTTGGTTCAAATGGTGTCAAGCGTGTGTGGTGGCAACCAGGTGAGGAGTACAAAGACAAGTGTGTCTTGCCTACAGTCAAGCATGGTGGTGGGAGTGTTACGGTCTGGGGCTGCATGAGTGCTGCTGGCACTGGGGAGCTACAGTTATTTGAGGGAACCATGAATGCCAACATATACTGTGACATACTGAAGCAGAGCATGATCCCCTCCCTTCGGAGACTGGGCCGCACTGCAGTATTCAAACATGATAATGACCTCACACACACCTCCAAGATGACCACTGCCTTGCTAAAGAAGCTGAGGGTAAAGGTGATGGACTGGCCAAGCATATCTCCAGACCTAAACCCTATTGAGCATCTGTGGGGCATTCTCAAACGGAAGGTGGAGGAGCGCAAGGTCTCTAGCATCCACCACCAGCTCCGTGATGTTGTCATGGAGGAGTGGAAGAGGACTCCAGTGAATCTGTGAAGCTCTGGTGAACTCCATGCTCAAGAGGGTTAAGGCAGTGCTGGAAAATAATGGCGGCCACACAAAATATTGACACTTTGGACCCAATTTGGCCATTTTCACTTAGGGGTGTACTCACTTTTGTTGACAGCGGTTTAGATATTAATGGCTGTGTGTTGAGTTATTTTGAGGGGACAGCAAATTTACACTGTTATACAAGCTGCACACTCAATACTTTACATTGTAGCAAAGTGTAATTTCTGCAGTGTTGCCACATGAAAAGATATAATAAAATATTTACAAAAATGTGAGGGGTGTACTCACTTTTGTGAGATTGTGTATATATATATATATATATATATATATATATATATATATATATATATACACACACACACACACACACACACATATATATATATACATACACATATACACACACATATACACACACACACACACACTGGATCTAATAAGTCAACACACCCCTGTTAAAATGTCAGGTTTCTGTGACGTAAAAAATGAGACAAAGAAATAGTTTCAGAACTTGTTCCACCTTTAAAAAGAGGAAGTAAACCCTGATGGGTTTTACTTCATCTGTGTTACCCTACAATGTAAAAGCATAATGGGCTAGTATGCATCGCATATTAGCCCATTATGTGCCACTTACCTGCATTGGAAGCCTGCGATGTGCAGCGAGGTCACCACTCCAGGCAGTGTCCATCTTCTGCCCCTCTTCCTTCCGGGGCCACAATCTCCAGCTCGGGGACTGGCCGAGGACGCGTGACGTCACTCCCGTGCGTGCGCGCGGGAGCCGTCAGTCACAGCACGTTCTGAGTGAAGAAACGGCACGGAGGCCGTTTCTTCACTGCGCATGTGCCCGATGATGTGGGCACATCACAGTACACTGTATATCTCCTAAATCATGCAGGTTTAGGAGATATGCAAGGAACCTACAGGTAAGCTTTATTATAAGCTAACCTGTAGGTTAAAGTGGTTGTCACAGGTTGACAACCACTTTAATGTGACCTATAAACTGTACAACTCAGGAGAAGAATAAACTGAAATCTTTTCTTTTTTTTTTTTTTTGGGGGGGGGTAAAAAATAAAAAATTAAAATAATGTGATTGCAGAAGTATGCACACCCTCTTATAACTGGGGATGAAGTTGTATTCAGGATTAAGCAATCACATTCAAACTCATGTTAAATAGGAGTCAGTACACGCCTGCCATCATTTAAGGTGCCTCTGATTAACCCCTAATAAAGTTCAGCTGTTCTAGTAGGTCTTTCCTGACATTTTCTTAGTCAAATCCTACAGCAAAAGTCATGGTTTGCGGAGAGCTTCCAAAGCATTAGAGGGATCTCATTGTTAAAACCTTTCAGTCAGGAGAAGGGTACAAAGAATTTCCAAGGCATTAGATATGCCATGGAACACAGTGGAGACAGTCATCATCAAGTGGAGAAAATATGGCACAACAGTGACATTACTAAGAACTGGACATCCCTCCAAAATTGATGAAAAGATGAGAAGAAAACTGGTCAGGGAAGCTGCCAAGAGGCCTACAGCAACATTAAGACCCCTTTCACTCCAGGGCCGCCCGAGCGCTAGCGGTAAAACAGCGCTAATTTGCAGTGCTTTACCACTGTGTATAGCAGCGCTTTGGCTTTGCTATTCAGGTGGCAGCGGTGCGCTTTTAACCCCCCCACAAGGGGTTAAAAGTGCCGGTTAGCGGCGCTTCCGAATCGGTGTTCAGGCGCTTCGGGAGCGCTGCCCCATTGTTTTCAATAGGCAGGGGCAGTGGAGGAGCGCTGTAAACACCGCTCCCACAACGCGCCAAAGATGCGGGTTGCAGGACTTTTTTTACCGTCCTGCAAGAACACCGTCCCAGTGTGAAAGCACTCCGGCGTTCAGGCGTTTTAAAGGTGCTATTTTTAGTGGTAAAACGCCTTGGTGTGAAAGGGGTCTAAAGGAGCTGCAGGAATATCTGGCAAGTACTGGCTGTGTGGTACACATGACAACAATCTGGGGAAGATATGGCACAACAGTGACATTACCAAGAACAGGACGTCCTTCCAAAACTGATGAAAAGATGAGAAGAAAACTGGTCAGGGAGGCTGCCAAGAGGCCTACAGCAACATTAAAGGAGTTGCAGGTATATCTGGCAAGTACTGGCTGTGTGGTACATATGACAACAATCTCCCGTATTCTTCATGAGTCTGGGCTATGGGGTAGAGTGGCAAGACGGAAGCCTTTTCATACGAAGAAAAACATCCAAGCCCGGCTAAATTTTGCAAAAACACATCTGAAGTCTCCCAAAAGCATGTGGGAAAATGTGCTCTGGTCTGATGAAGCAAAAGGTTGAACTTTTTGGCCATAATTCCAAAAGAGGTTTGGTGCAAAAACACCACTGCATATCACCAAAAGAAAACCATGCCCACAGTGAAACATGGTGGTGGCAGCATCATGCTTTGGGGCGGTTTTTCTTCAGCTGGAACAGGGGCCTTAGTCAAGGTAGAGGGAATTATGAACAGTTCCAAATACCAGTCAATACTGGCACAAAACCTTCAGGCTTCTGTTAGAAAGCTCAACATGAAGAAGAACTTCATCTTTCAGCATGATAATGACCCAAAGCATACATCCAAATCAACAAAGGAATGGCTTCACCAGAAGAAGATTAAAGTTTTGGAATGGCCCAGCCAGAGCCCAATTGAAAATCTGTGGGGTGATCTGAAGAGGGCTGTGCACAGGAGATGCCCTCGCAATCTGACAGATTTGGAGTGTTTTTGCAATGAAGAGTGGGCAAATATTGCCAAGTCAAGATGCACCATGCTGATAGATTCATACCCAAAAAGACTGAGCGCTGTAATATAATCAAAAAGGTGCTTTAACAAAGTATTAGTTTAAGGGTGTGCACACTTATGCAACCATATCATTTTAGTTTTTTATTTTAACTTTCCTCCACCTAAACAAATTCAGTTTGCTGTTCGACTGAGTTGTATGGTTTATAGGTCACATAAAGCCTAGGTTTCCACTATTGGGACCCCAAAGTCGTGCGATTTAGAGTGCGACTTTGCAGTGCAGCTTTGATTCAACTTTGCACCCACTGGATCAAAGTTGCATCAAAAGTCGGAACAAAGTAGTGCAAGAACCTTTTTTAGAGTTGCTGCGACTTTAATCGCACCAATTAGAACAGGGACCAAATACATGGATTTTGACTTGTCATGCGACTTCACATGTGTCAAGTCGCACAACTCCTCACAGTAGTGGAAACAGAGCCTAAAAGGTGGAAAAAGTTATTTAATTATTTATCTTTGTCTCATTTTTTTTACATCACAGAAACCTGACATTTTAACAAGGGTGTGTAGACTTTTTATATCCACTGTATATATGGTCTCAATTCTCACCAAAGAGCATACCTGCTTTCTTCCCTGTTGAAATTCCTATATACGTTTCCTGAGTTACGGCATACTAATTGATTGGAATATCACATTGCACTCTATATAAACCCAGTTTGCATTTGTTAAAACCCAACTGTATCCAAAAGATTATTTTATTTTTAACCAAAGTGGGGAAGGGTTAACACTCCTGTCAGGTTTTTCTTTCAGTCTGTATCCCACAATAGAGTTTTCCACTCACTTTTTCTGTGGCAATGATCCAAAAAAGGTATCAAATGGGAACAGAAGGCACATACTGAAAAGAAAATCTTACAAGGCAAACACTTTTCATTCTACAGGCTGAAGTAAAAGTGATTGTAAAAGGTTTTAAAAAAAAACAAAAAAACAAACATGTCATACTTACTTCCTCTGTGCAGCTGGACTTGCACAGAGCAGCCCGGACCCTCCTCTTCTGCTCTCCTGGCCCCTCCCTCCTTCGAGTGCCCCCCTCAGCCACCAGCTCTCTATGGGGGCACCCGAGCCGAGTCAGAGCTCCGTGTATCCATTCAGACACGGAGCCCCAACCCGGCCCGCTCTCCCCCCGATTGGCTGACAGACTTTGATTGACAGTTGCGGGAGCCAATCACGCCACTGCTGTGTCTCAGCCAATCAGGAGAAGTGTACTGAACGGCTGAGGGGATTTTGGACATCGCTGGAGATAGGGGGCTTAGGTAAGTGATTAGGGGGTGCTGGGGAGGCTGCTACACACAGAAGGTTTTTTGTCTTAATGCATAGAATGCATTAAGATAAAAAAACCTTCTGCCTTTACAACCCCTTTAACCAGTTCCTTATGCAATCTAATGTCAATTTGTCTGCTATATATCCACAATAAGTGGCAGAGAATATCTGCTCAAGTTATTGCAATCACTTTAGAGCTAGAACTATTGAAATTTGGTGAAAGCCAAAGTTTAGGGAGCAAATGTCCAGTCAACTGTTCTTACACAGATGTAGTCCAAAATGTAAACATATAATTTATATACTAGAATAAAAGAAATCAATTTGGTACCCAAGTACCGTTCATAGCTTATCCGCTCACTTAAAGTGGTTGTCAACCTGTGACAACCACTTTAACCTACAGGTAAGCCTAGAATAAGGCTTGCCTTTAGGTGCCCTGCATATCTCCCAAACCTGCACGGTTCAGGAGATATGCAGTGTTCTGCATGTGCCGACGTCATTTCGGCACATGCACAGTGAACGGCCTCCGTGCCGTTTCTCCACTGAGACCGTGCCGTGTCTGACGGCTCCCGCGCGCATGCGGGGGAGTGACGTCACGCATTTCCGGCCAGTCACAGAGCCGGAGGTCGCAGCCCCGGAAGGAAGAGGGGCTGAAGATGGATGCCGCCAGCACAGGGGACAGCGCTGGACGTCGCTGGCTTCGTTTGCAGGTACGTGGCACATAATGGGCTACTATGCGATGCATAGTAGCCCATTATGCTTCTAATTTACAGGGGAATGTAAAGGAAGTAAACCCAATCTGGGTTTACTTCCTCTTTAATGTATAAGTGGGGCTCTGTGGCATATAAAGACAGCTGTAAAGAAAAAAGATCGCACCAGAAGAGGATGCAATCCAAAGTATCACTTCAGTGAGCCTCAGGTATCTAGCAATGAATGCCCAGGGCTGAAAATTGTAAAATTGATTAAACTTTATTGATAAAAGCATTTTAAGTAGCAGGCTTGCTCTAAGTAAAAAAATTGACTGGACTAATAGGTGTATTTATACCATTCACAGCTAGAGGACGCCATGTCGCGACGAAGCTGGAGCTCCCCAGTGAAACGCGTTGACGTAATGCCTTTGCACGTCTGTCCCCACTCCACGCTCCCTTCCTCCATAGCTTAGACGGACCTGTGCTACAGTGTGCGTGGTTTCAGAACGAGAGGCCATACCTCTGCAGCCCCAAAACCATTCGGTGTCCCTGCTGGCTTTACAGAGATTCGGACACACCAGGATGGTGATCTATATAGCCCGGGAACGAAAGTGCTTTAACATCTGAACTGCAGATTCTTCCGCTTTAGGGATGAGCAACCTAGCAGTACGGAAGCCACACATGTTTGCATGACAAGTTTCTGTAGTCTGACATAAGGAAAAACAAGATTGGAAAGCCATGTGTAGCTCGCAAGTTGCCTGACATATCCAGGGATCCCACTGGCTCTCCTGTGGACACACAACCATGCATAGCCAATAATTGGCTTCTTATCTGCTTCCTATACACAGCCATAGTTCTAATTTACGAACTGTCCACCATAACCTGGATGAGAATCCATCTATTCCATACTGGACTGGTGGAAGGTATAGTTTTAGTCTTTTCTTTGGATTTAAATCAGTGTTTATCAATAAACTTTAATCAATTTTACAATTTTTAGTCCTGGATATTTTAGTCATTGCCAGATCCCTGAGGCTCATTGAAGTGGTACTTTGTATTGCACCCTCTTCTGGTGCGATCTTTCTTCTTTACAGTAGTCCAAAATACATCTCTTCCTGGCCAATGCCTTATCATACAGAAGATACTGAAAACTAAGGACATGAATGCAAGCAGTACCTATGAAGCTTCAGCACACATATGTACATACCTGATGGTAATCTCTGCCTCATCCCACTGAACCTTAGCAGATGTACTGCCTTCCTTCACAACACCAAGGAGAGTTGCATGCCGACCTGTTTGCTTATGAACACATCTGCCGCCCACTCTAAGTCCTGTGTCCACACCTCCAATGACAGCCAGAACAGGCCATACTTCCATGCAGAGGGTCTTAAGTTGTGTTTCCCCCAGCTCAGCCAGTCCATGTCTGCCATGTTTCCCTTTCTCCTCCTCTTTCTCATCTCGTGCTTCATGCTCTTCACGACTCTGGACAGAACGACTTTTCTTCAGCTTGCTTCCTACTTCTCTCAGACAACCTTTAATCTTCTGTAAGCGCTCCACCATTTTCTTGTTAATGCAATGAGTCCAGCGCTCAGTACGATGAAGCACTCTGAGCAGCTGCACACTGGATTCAGCTAAGACAGTGGCTACAGGACTACAGATAGGATCACCAGGTAGCAGATCTCTGGGAGTCCCTCTCATCTGCATGTCACAGATCTTCACCTACAATGTGGAAAACACAAATCCTGCAATGTAACATGCTTTATGCTTATAATCTTTTTTACTACAGGCTTTACTTCTAACAGTAAATTATACAAGAGAGGTCTACTATACCTTTTCTCCAGGGTTGCTACTGTAAAACATCACACAAGGGTATAATTCTGCTGCATCCACATCTTCAAAGGCCAACTTGGGCTCCTGTCATTGAAAATCAGGTTACATGACATACACAAAGGTTTATGCTGCATAAATACAATAGATTACCACTAAAATAAATTTTATATATATATATATATATATATATATATATATATATAAAAATAAATAATAAAAATCATTGGTCCACAAAATACAAACAAAAAATAAATCATCCAAAAAAGTAGTCAAAATAACTGTACACACTGATCAGCTATAAAGTTTTGACCACTGACGGGTTAAGTGAATAACATGGATTATCTTGCTACCATGGCATCTAAAAGTCGATGGGATATATTAGGCAGTAAGTAAACATATTGTCCCTGAAGATGATGTGTTGAAAGCAGAAAAATCAGCATTGCAGTTTGTTGTGTATGGGGCTGCATAGTCGCAGACCAGTAAGGGTGCCCACGCTGTCCACAGCCAAAAGCACCTACAATGGACATGTGAGCATCAGAACTGGAGCACGGAGCATCGGAAGAAGGTGGCCTGGTCTGATGGATCACATTTTCTTTTACATCATGTGGATGGCCAGGTCTGTGTGTGTGTGTCGCTTACCAGGGAAAGAGATGGCACCAGAATGCAGTACGGAAAGAAGGTAAGATGGCGGAGGCAGTGTGATGCTTTGGACAATGTCCTGCTGGGAAACCTTGGGTCCTGCCATTCATGTGCTTCTTATAGGCATGTACCACCTACCTAAACATTGTTGCTGATCAAGTATACCCCTCTATGGAAACAGTATACCCTGAGGAACACAACAATGCATTTGAAGTGTTCCAAATTCACAAGTTCTCAATTAAGTCTAGCACCTGTGGGATGTGCTGGAAAAACAAGCCCAATCCATGGAGTTCTCACCTTACAACTTACAGAACTTAAAGGATCTGCTGCTGACGGCTTGGTGCCAGATACCATAGCATACCTTCAGAGGTCTAGTAGCATCCATGCCTCAATGGGTCAGGGCTGTTTTGGCCTCACTCAATATTAGGTGGGTGGTCAATGTTATGGCTGATCAGTGTATATCACAAGCAGAATTAAACTTTTACAAAAATTGTAACTGTCTGAGCCACACAAAATTTTAAGAGATACAGAAGAATTAGCACTCAAAATTAAATAAAAGTGATACAGTAACCCCTCTCGTGTAGAAGTAATTTTCAAAAAGCACTATAGGAAAGTAATGTCTCCGCACCTCTCCATTCTTGCCAAAAGACACAGTCCGAGCCTCCATATCAAGCACACAAGTTATAAAGTCTCCCTGGGTAAAGCTGGGCAAAGTCAGAGTCTGTTCTCCATTATGATACAGGTTACCACTGTATGCCCGGTACAGCCACATGTCAGAGGTGGTGCGGTGGTTGAAGTCATGTACAGGCCACCGGGAAACACCTACACAGGTCCCCTCGTTGCCGCGATTTTCTTTCACAATGTAGAACTGTGTTCAAAGAACAACAATTATTTTATTTGCATTCCAAACCTGTATTATTGGCAAAACTTTTATTGTTGGAGTTTTGAGAATATATTACGGTAAATATAAAAGGATCCAATAAGACATAAAAATTTACAAAGCAAAATACAGCACATGAAGAAAGACTACAAACAGAAGAGGGGTGGTCAGAGCGTAATGCATAGAGCCCAAAGCTTGTGCCTCACACCATTCTGCCCCGATTACCCTATAAAATTTATACATTTTTCTATTTTTCTTTTTTACTTTGTAAAGGTAAAGATGGATGTAGCCATAAGACTCTGTTCGCTAAGAAAAATGGTTATTCAGCATAACGACTGCTAGAGTGAAAAATAACAGTCACATGGCTGAATAAAACTTTCATAATGGCATAAAACATGCATTACTGCTTAGGGGTTTGAATCTATTATCTACTGAAAATACTAGTTTCCTGGCTGTCATGATTCAGTAGCAATATAAAGGTTTTTCAAGTAATTAATGTTTATATATTGCATGCACATTGAATTCTACTTTTTCTTGTACAAAGGTTTTTATCAAGATAGAATAAAGTGAAGCACATGACAGTGATGATTGTATCAACAGAAAAATCATTAAAGTTACAAGGTTGTTCTCTGAATAAACATAAGCAGGAGAGTATCGAGTATAAACAAAATGTATGTCAATATTGCAACTTTGTTTTACAACCATCTTAGTCGAGTGTAGGCCTGATCAAAGATAAGGAGAATTAAAGCGGTAGTAAAGCCCTAGGGCTGTTCTTACCTATAGGTAAGCCAATAATAATGTAGGTAAAATGAATATCTCCTAGACCTACATATTCGACTCAGGCATCGGGGGCCTCGTTCTAAGGTAAGTATTTCATAATGTGTTAGTATGCGATGCATACTAGCACATTATGCTATTGTCTTGCAGGTTATTTTTTATTTTTTTCCCTCTTCTTGCGGGTTTACTACCACTGTAAACGAGCGTGAGGAACGAAGGAGAGAAAGAAAAGAAAAATGTAGAGATAGGATTCAGAGGGACTGAGGGGAGGTCCGCGGGATGGGGGGGGGGGGGACGACAAAAGCCCATTACATCGAGAGGAGCGCAATGTCAAATCGGGACAGTTGACTGTAGGCCACCCAAAGCTGCCAGACTCTCAAAAATTTTTGAGTATCCGCAAGGATGGACATCAATTTCTCGTTTTGCATAATGTTGTTTATGCGCCTCAAAACTAAGTGTAGGCGTCTTCCACGCCTTTGCGATGGTAATTTTAGCTGCAGTAAAAAGATGCGTTGCAAGCTGGCATTCAGGACGAAGTAACTATTATGGGCTTGCAGAGGAGGGCCTCGTAGGGGTCCCTTTTTAAATTCGTATGGAATAGATTGCGAAGTAGGGAGTATACTCTGACCCATAGTCTGCAGACCTTCGGGCACGTCCCCTAGATATTTGTCATTGTGCCCTCCTGAGAAAACCCTCGGAAGCAAAGAGGAGCATATGTTGGGATGAAACGTGCCAGTCTGGTCGGGGTATAATGCCACCGGTAAAACACTTTATATGCGTTTTCCAAGATAAGGACATTTTTGGAGGATTTAGAAATTGCTACTGTCATGGTTTGCCAGTCCTCTGGGTCCAGGTGTCCCTCGAGTTCCGCCTTCCATTGTAGATAGAACCCTACTTGGTCTTTTTTAATCAGTTGTGGTAAAAAAGTATTCAGACATTTGGCCAGAATTTTAGTCCGTATTTTCAGATCAGTATTGATGAGCGAGATTGGCCGGTAATTAGTCCAAGAGGAATGGTCACGGTCAGGTTTTGGAATCATCACTATGCTGGCGGTTAAAAGGTTTGAGGTGAACGTTTGGCCATTTTTTACGAAATTAAACATAGCCGCTAAGTGGGGGACCTATAAAATAATGGCGTAAAGCCATCCGGGCCTGGTATCTTACTCACCTTTAGGTCCTTGATACATTGTAGGATTTCGGATGTCTGAATATCCCTATCCATTAAGGACGCGTGGGCATCCAATAAGGAGGGTAGCGTTAAATCATTTAGGAAGGAGTCCAGATCCTGGGTGGAGGACTGATCGGGGGCTTGGTAGAGGGTTGTTAGATGATGGCGGGATTCATCCAGAATTCGTGTGGGATTACTAGTAAGAATATTATGTCGGGTGCGGAGGGCGATAGGGGTATATCCGGCACAAAAGGTCCGCAATCTATTAGCCATCATCGTATTAGGTTTGTTTGCCCTGGCGTACCATTTCTGTCTCGCCCAATGCAACGTTCTTTCAGCTTCATCGGTTAAACATAAATCTAATTCTTTACGGGCCTGGTCTAAGAGTTTACGATTAACAGGGATGGGGGACTGCTTGAAGGTTTGTGATGCTGACTCTAAACGCTGTTCTAGGGTACTCCTAGCTTGCATTCTCTCCCCTTTCCTTTTGGATGCTAGTTGTATGATTTGGCCCCGAAGGACCGCTTTATATGCTTCCCACAAAGTTACAGGAGAGGAGAACGAGCCCACATTTAGATGAAAATAATCTACCGGTGCTTTACGGATATCTTTCAAGACCTCTTCAAAAGATAAAAGAGAATCATTCATTGTCCAGGGAGAACATTGGGACTTACAGAACAGAGAATTACAGACCACCAAAACCGGGTCATGGTCCGACCAGAATGCGGCTAGCATGGACGTAGACACTACTAGCGGAAGGTGGTCGACACGTGGTTAATCCTGGAGTGTGAATGATGGGGGTGGGAGTAATGGGTGTAGTTTCTACCCGAGGGGTGGAGCTCTCGCCAGACGTCTAATACATTGAGATTTTGTAGAGACTGTAAAAAATTTTGGGCATCAGGAGAAGGAACTTTGCGTTCCGTGGGGTATTTTTCAAGGGTAGGGCTCGAAGTGACATTGGAGTCACCTGCCAAAAGGAGAGTGCCCCTCTAGTGGGTTTATAACAAAGAACAAATATGAGTGAGAAAGGGCCTGAGTGTATATTAGGAGCGTAGTAATTCAAAATGGTGACTTCAGTGAACTGAAGGGTAACCTGCAAAAGGAGGTACCTACTATTTGGGTCTGCAGTCAATTTACTGAAAGTAAAAGGGGTAGACTTGCGGAAGGCTATAAGTACACCTCTTTGTTAAGTTGGATCATTAGCTATGAAGACCTGCAGATACACAGCATCAAAATATTTTGGATATGATGAAGATGAAAAATGGGTTTCTTGCAGGCAGGCTATATAAACCCGTTGCTTCCAAAGGCATTTAAAAACGTTCACCCTTTTTTGGTAAGAATTGATACCCTGAACATTCAGGGACAACCAGTTTGGCGTCATTGTCTCGGAAAGAATTGAGTGGCTATTGTCCCACCCACCCAGCCCGGGAACCTAAGAGGAGCAGGAAAGGGGATAGGAGAAGACCGAGAGAAAAAGCTGGCCATAGAATTGGAGCAGGCCCAAGAGAATTTGATGCAACATATACATAACTAGCATAAATGCATCTGCTGGTGGGGTGAAATGCCCACCGAGAGGTTGAAAGTTGGCCATGGCGAATGCCTTAGTCAAGTGCAGGTACATGGGGGGAGCAGTGGTCCTTCAGAACCGCTCACCATCCTAAAACATATTTAGCACAAAACCCCAAATTAGTGAATGAGGCATTAGAGGTGAGTTCATGAGGACTAAAAGTGAATATCTGCAAGTAAGAAATAGACCCCCAGTCGCCCCCAGGGCGAGCGAGGAGTTAAGTATCGCTGCCTCCAAGCCTCCAGTATTACCATTATAAACTAAAGAAAACATTAAACTAACATTGGAAATAAAACAGTTCAACTTGTAGAGGTATTCCTGGTGACAAAAACATATCTCCTACTGCCACCGCATGGAGCCCGATGATTCCTATCTACCAGAGTTACATGTCAACAACCCTAAATCAACTGAAGCCCATCCCCTTCCCATAGGAGAACAGACCACTCTTGGGACCTGACACCCCCCCCCCCCCCACCATATAAGAGTCAGGGATCCCCCAGGACTGCAACGACCAAACTCATGGGGGCCACCGTACGCACTCCAAAGGCTGTTCTATAAAAATCTATGAAAACAGTTAACAGTGAGACCCCAACCTGATGGGGAACATGGACATCGCCACCCAGGGTCACCATCTCACAGGCGGGACGACCCATATCAGGACGAGAGCCAACACTCCCATACCGCATAACAAAATCAAGGTGGGAACGGGCAGGGTGTAGTTCCCAAAAGAGTCTACCTTTGCCCTCTGACCTGTATTCATGCTGCGAAACAGTTTCCACAGGGTATGATGTAAAAAATAAAACAAAAAGGAAAAAGGTCAATCCTAGGGTCACTGAGCCTTAACAGAAGTAGTCCCTGAAAGGACATCAAAAGGAATGACAATGTGTAGGGTGCAATTTAGTAGTGAGAGGTAATAAACCCCAAAGAATCAAGATACCACATCAACCCAGGGGGACTTTTTGAAAACGTTGAGCGGGAGGGCTGAGAAGATCCGGGTCGAGAAACTGATGATGATAGCTCTCCCTGGGAAGATGGTAAGTCAAGCTGCGGATCCTGGAAATGCCATCATAGGTCTGCTGAGAAGGATGCATGGAACTGGCGGCTTTGGTATGTGAAGGAAATTTTAAAGGGAAATGCCCATCTATATTTAATATTCTGGGATTGTAGGATCCGAAGGTAGGGTTTCAGACTTCGACGCTTTGCAATAGTCATTGGAGATAGGTCCGCAAACAGCTGGATCAGATTACCCTGAAAACATAAATCCCGTTGTTCCCTTGCGGCCTGTAAGAGTCTCTACTTGGTGCGATAGAAATGAAATTTAATGATAACATCTCTAGGCTGACCATCTGTCGGCTTGGGAGCAAGGGATCTGTGGATATGATCAAACTCCAACCTTTCCAGAGGTATCTCAGGGGCTAGTTCCTGGAAGAAAGCAGTGGCTGTACCTTGTAAATCTGCAATGACTGTGGGTATGCCGCGGAGGTTGTCCCTTCGGGCCCTATTTTCAGCGTCCTCCAGTTTATCATGCATGGTCTCCAGTTCAGGTGATAATTTGTCCACCTCCTCCCCCTGTGACCCTCAAGCACAGTGGTGGCCAAATCCATGCCGATTTCTAATTGGTTAGTGCGGTGGCCTATCTCTTTAAGGCCCCTCACCAGATTTGTGGATAATTTGCGGGAGGCCTGTGTTATCTCATCCTGCACAATGCAGCAGAATTTTGCCAGTAAATGGTCTGGGTCATTTGCCAGAGGACTCACCAGGTCCGTGGGGAACTGCTGGAAACCGTCTGCCGGGGAAGCAGGGCCTGCTGCTGAAAGCTGCGTGGAGTCATCTGGCTCCGGAGGCTCCGGCGCCATCTGGGAGGCAGCAGCATCAGCGTGCCTCTGGGAGACTAAGCCAGCCCGTCTTGCCCACTCCACAGCCCGATGCTCCAGGGAGCGCTGGAGGGGCAGAGCAGAGAGCAGGTGACTGACAGTTACCAGCTCTCTGCTCAGTGAAGGCTGAGAACTGAACAATCAGTGGTCTTTCATCACTCAGTTCTCAGTCTTAGAAGCGGCAGGGCACAGAGCATCGGATCAATGCTGCATCCACCTAGGTGAGTATGTTTTTTTTTCTAAAACTCATACTTCTCTTTTAAAACCCTTGTTTGTTTATTTCTTGCTGTATAGGTCACTGGGGAGATCTGTCCCACAGATGCACCTGGAACATCTTTACAAATGGAGGAGAAATTCCATCTTAAACAGAAGCTCTTGTTCAGGTGACCACTAACATTTGTATTTCTCATTACTTTCACTCTCGGTAACAATGGTTACCGCGACAAAAAGAAGGGTGAATCTCCCAGGCGAGGACACAGGTAACAATAACAATGGAACAGGATTCTAAGCCTACTTTCCAAAACTAGGAATATTATTTTGTTTTAATTATTTTACGTGTGGATAAGTCATTTTACTTAGGTCTGTAACAAAGAGATTTGTTGTAGAATATTGGAGGATTGTAGCGGATGCATTTTGTGCGCTTTGAGTCTTTTCACCCTTGGTGTGACTTTATTTATATCTGTGCTGCATAGTCCCTTTCATTTTGCAAAACAGAGAACAGCTTTTATTATTAACACTATATGGTGAGTGTAAATAAAGCACACAAAGTGCTGGAGCTGTACTATCCGGCAAAACTGAACGCAAGAAATCAGACATTAAATTGGTTTTACAGGATCAAGGTTTATTTTTTACCTTCATGCATTCTATGCATGAAGGTAAAATCCTTCTGTGTGCAGCAGCCCTCCCGGCACCTCTAATACTTACCTGAGCTCCCTCTCGATCCAGCGATTTGCACAAGAGCTGAGCTTCTCCCGGGTCTCTCATTCCCTATTGAGCCATTGGCTCCTGCAACTGTCAATCACAGCCAGTGGGCCAATAAGGAGAGAGCAGGGGGCAGGGCCAAGCCCCAGCTCTGTGTCTTAGGGACGCATTGAACGGGGCTCAGGAGTGAGCACAAACCAGTGCCCCCAAAGTAAGCGGCTTGCTATGGGGGGGACAATGGCTGAAGACAAGGGGCCAGGATTGCCGGCAGGAGAACCAAAGAAGAGGATCGGGGCTGCTATGTGCAAAACCATTGCACAGAGCAGATAAGTATGACATTTTTGATATTCATTTATTTTTTGCGTATGAGCCTTTAAAGAAGTTGTCAGCCCCTGACAACCACTTTAACTTACAGGTAGGCCTATAATAAGGCTTACCTGTAGGTTCCCTGCATATTTCCTAAACCTGCACAGTTTAGGAGATATACAGTGTACTCGCATGTACCCACGTCATCGGGCACATGCGCAGTTTAGAAACAGCCTTCGTGCCGTTTCTTCACTGAGATCATGCCGCCATTGGCAGCTCCAGCGCGCATGCACGGTGGTGACCTCACGCGACTCCAGCCAGTCACAAAGCCGGAGTCCGCGGCCCCGGAAGGATGAGGGGCAGAAGATGGACGCGGCCTGGAGCAGGGACATTGCGGGCTTCCAATGCAGGTGAGTGCCACATAATGGGCTAATATGCAATGCATACTAGCCCATTATGCTTTTACATTGCAGAGTAATAAAGAGGAAGTAAAAGACATCAGGGTTTACTTCCTTTTTAATGTCACTTTAACTTGTGTCACAGGAGAGACAAATACCGACTAAAGCTATAGAAAAAGAATGGTGCCTGGAGTTGGACTTTAAATAGTTAGTTCACCTTTACCAAAAAACTGACTATGCAGATGTCACTTATCTGCATAGGTAGTTTTTCTTGTAAGGGTAAACTATGCCTTTAATGTTTCAAAGGGAAGCCAAAATGATATTTTTTTTTTTTTACACACACAAACTTTAATGGCATCCCAGTCTTAGTCCGTAGGTTTCAATATTGAGTTGGTGCACCCTTTGCAGCTATAACAGCTTCAACTCTTCTGGGAAGGCTGTCCAAAAGGTTTAGGAGTGTGTCTATGTGAATGTTTGACCATTCTTCTAGAAGCACATTTGTGTGGTTAGGCACTGATGTTGGACGAGAAGGCTTGGCTTGCAGTCTGCGCTCTAATTCATCCCAAAGGTGTTCTTTTGAGATGAGGTTAGGACTCTGTGCTGGGCAGTTAAGTTCCTCCACTCCAAACTCGCTCATTCATGTCTTTATGGACCTTACTTTATGCAGTGGTGCACAGTCATGTTGGAACAGGAAGGGACCATGCTCAAATTGTTCAAAATGTTTTGTTATGATGGCTCCTTAAGAGTTCCCTTCACTGGAACTAAGAGGCCAAGCCCAATCCCTGAAAAACAACCCCATACCATAATCCCCACTCCACCAAATAATATGGACCAGTGCACAAAACAAGGTCCATAAAGACATGGATGAGCGAGTTTGGAGTGGAGGAACTTAACTGGCCAGCACAGAGTCCTGACCTCAACTCAAAAGAACACCTTTGGGATGAATTAGAGCACAGACTGCTAGTCAGGACTTCTATCCAACATCCGTGCCTGACCTCACAAATGCACTTCTGGAAGAACGGTCAAGCATTCCCATAGACACACTCCTAAACCTTTGGGATAGACTTCCCAGAAGAGTTGAAGCGGTTATAGCTGCAAAAGATGGACCAACTCAATATTGAACCCTACGGACT
Source organism: Glandirana rugosa (assembly GCA_018402905.1). NCBI lineage: Eukaryota > Metazoa > Chordata > Amphibia > Anura > Ranidae > Glandirana > Glandirana rugosa. Next base: position 1,761,153 of record BLSH010211970.1, on the reverse strand, counting down.
AAGACTGGGATGCCATTAAAGTTCATGTGGGTGTAAAGGCAGGCGTCCCAATACTTTTAGAAACCTAGTGTATACTGTACATTGACATCAGTCCCTGCCCTCAAGGAGCTTACAATCTAAGGTTCCTAACTCACATTCATATATGCACATACTAGGGCCAATTTAGATAGGAGACAATTAACCTACAAGCATGTCTTTGGAGTGTGAGAGAACCCGAAGTACCCAGAGGAAACCCACGCAGGCACAGGGAGAACATGCAAATTTCAGGCCAGTAGTGCCGTGGTTGGAATTTGAACAGAAGATCCTAGTGCTGCTAGGTAGAAGGTCTAACCACTTTGCCACTATGCTGCCCTTAACATGCAATAATTCAGATTTAGTAAACTAAAAGAAAACACATTTCCCATCTCGTTGATACTAAACAACAGTGTTTACTTTTTATTTGAAATCATTGGCTGCATATTTGTTCCAGACAAACCAAGTAAAAAAAATTGATGAGGAATAAAATAAAAGTCTGCAATACCAGCTCATACTTTTCTAGCCGCAGATTCTTTTTTAAAGAAAAAATATGATAGATTATTTTTAAAAGAAAATTCTAAAAGGACCCATGCCATGTCAAAAGAATGGAGCAAGAACATTTGGTGTGAAGATCTCTTCAGCAGGCTCCTGATGGCACAGGGGCAACAAATGGGTGATTCATGTCGCCCGCATCCACATCTGGGTGAAGAACCCCTTTAAAGAAGCCCAACAGTCCACAATCAAGTCAAACCCTTTCATAAATGGCTGCATACAACAAATTGACAATGAACGATTCCCTTCAGGAAGCCAAGGACCAATTATATACCTTCCACTGATAGCAGCCTGACGTTACTCCTGTTGATGCTAAGCCATAACCTTTGCCACCACTCCCATGAGTCAGAATCTGGCCATTTTCCACAAGGCAACATTGGGCTTTCTCTGGATCGAAGGAGACTTCTTGGATAGGTAGATCTTCTTCCTCCTCCTCAAGCTCACCCTGCTTCTGTGGAATAAAGCACACTGGTTACCTCTGACATATGCAAAAGAAAGCTTCCTGGGCTACTGTGCCTTTGAAATGTCAGTTTCAATTACCTGAAGTTTTGCTTCCTGCTCTTTTTCTTGATGAAAATGTTTAGCCTGAGCGATGGGTGTTTCCCACATACAGTCTGAGAGGAGAGAGAAAAGCCTTTCTATGACCTGCAAGATAAAAGAGAACAGTTATCCTTGTGGTACTATATTTCTTAAAAGGATATGTAAGGGTTCGCTTTTTAAAAAAAAAAAACAAAAAAAAAAAAACAAACCCAAATATGTCATACTTACCTCCTCTGTGCAGTTGGTTTTGCACAGCTTGGCCCCAATCCTCCTCTTCTGGGGTCCCTCAGCAGCACTCCTGGCTCCTCCTCTTCTCGAGTGCCCCGTTGGAGAGGCACTCTCTCTCGGGGTACTCCTGCAGGCACGATCCCGTGTCCTGCTGCTGCGTACATTGACAGACAGCAGGACTCAGCTCTGCCCCCAGCTCACACGTCATTGGATTTGATTGACAGCCATGGGAGACAATGGATCCTGCTGCTATCAATCTATCCAATGAGGACCCGAGACACCGGCTGGAGCGGGTGTGCTCATCCCTGTCCCTGGAACGATCGGGCTCAGGTAAGTAAAAGGGGGGCTCTGGGGGGGCAGCTGCAGTACAGGAGGTTTTTCACCTTAATGCATAGAATATGGTATAGAGGTATGGCTATAATCTGCTGGCAGTGATCGAACGAAAAAATCTGACAGGCTGGTTGTACTGAATTGTATCTACTTCAGTACAACCAGCCTGCCCAAGCATGGATCACAATTTGGCTGGTTCCTGCTAAACCATCCAGATTTCAATCTGTCTATGGCCAGCTTAACCACTTGCCGATCGGGCCATAGCCAAAGACGGATACAGCGTGGTAGGCTAATTCTGGGAGGGCGCCCATGGACGTCCTTCCGAACTCGCGCGCCCAAGTGTCCATGCTCGCCGATCACAGGACCCAGCACATCACGGATTGGGGTAAAGGGCCAATGATGGTGTGATCACAAGCCCGGTTCAGCTCCTCCCCTCTCCTCGCACCGATCATTACAGCGCGTGAGGAGAGGAGGAAGCAGGTTCAGCAGCGCTGTGGGCTGGATATGAAGTGCCCACAGCGCTGATCTGTGCCCATCACTGGCTCATCCATCCATCAACACAGGGCTCATCCATGCTCTATATATCCCTGGCATCCATCCCTGCAGGGCTCATCCAGGCTCCATACATCCCTAGCTCATCCATCCATTCCTGGCTCATCCATGCCCCATACATACCAGGCTCGTCCATCCATCCCAGGCTCATGCATGCTCCATCCCTGGCTCATTCATGCACGCTCATCCCTGGCTCATCCGTCCACATCCATGCTCCATCCCTGGCTCATCCATGCACGCTAATCCGTCCACATCCATGCTCCAATTTCTGAATCCTCCATCCACACTCATCCATGCTTCATCCCTGGCTCATCTATCCACACTCATCCCTGGCTCATCTATCCATGTTTCATCCCTGGCTCATCTGTCCACATCCATGATCCATCCCTGGCTCACCCATCCACATCCATGCTCAAATCTCTGGCTCATCCATCCACATTCATGCTACATCCCTGGATCATCCGTCCACATTCATGCTCCATCCCTGGCTCATCCATTCTCATTCATGCTCATCCATGCCACATCAGTACTCATCCATGCCACTAAGGTGCCCATCAGTGCCTCACAAAAGTGTCATAGGTAGTCAAATTAGATTTGAAATGTATGTCCCTAGAACACCTGATGGTGTTGGGCCTCTGTATCTGGCCAGGCTGTGTAAAAGTCTCACACATGCGGTATCGCCATACTCAGGAGGAGTAGCAGAATGCATTTTGGGGTGTCATTTTTACTATGTACTTGCTACATGTTAGAAATCTCTTATGCAAGGACATATTGACTTATAAAAAAAAAAAAAAAAAAAGTTTTCATTTCACATTTTCCAAAAACTTTTGGAAAAAAATGACATGTTCAAAAGACTCATTATGCTTCATAGAATATACATTTGGGTGTTTACTTTCCAAAATGGGGTCATTTTTTGGGCGTTTCCATTGTCCTGGTGCTCCAGGGCCTCAAGTGCAAGAGGTAGTCTAGAAATTAGATGCGTAATTTATGTCTCTAGAACGCCTGACGGTGCTCCCTGCATGTTGGGCCTCTGTATGTGGCCAGGCCGTGAAAGTCTCACACATGTGGTATCGCCATACTAAGGAGTAGTAGCAGAATGTGTTTTGGGGTGTAGTTGCAAGAATGCATATGCTGTGTGTGAGAAATAATCTGTTATGACAATTTGCGAAGAAAAAAAAAAAAATCTTCATTTTCAATTGTGGGAAAAAAATTACAACTTCAAAACACTCGCCATGCCTCTTACTAAATACCTTGGAATGTCTACTTTCCAAAAATGTGTCATTTGGGGGGTATTTGTACTTTCCTGGCTTGTTAGGGTCTCAAGAAATGAGATAGGCCGTCAGTGCATCAGGTGTGATCAATTTTCAATGATTGGCACCATAGCTTGTAGACTCTAACTTTCACAAAGACCAAATAATATACACTGATTTGGGTTATTTTTACCAAAGATAGGTAGCAGTATAAATTTTTGGGCAAAATTTATCAAGAAAAATTACTTATTTACTAATTTTATAACAGAAACCAAGAAAATGCATTTTTTCCCCAAAATTTTCGGTCTTTTTTCATTTATAGTGCAAAAAATAAAAAAAACCAGTGGTGTTTAAATACTACCAAAAGAAAGCTCTTTTTGTGTGAAAAAAGGACATAAATTTCATATGGGCACCGTGTTGCATGACTGCGTAATTGTCATTCAAAATGTGAGAGCACTGAAAGCTGAAAATTGGTCTGGTTTGGAAGGGGGTTTAAAGAATAGGTCCACCGCCTGCCACCGTTCCTTTAAAAATTAAAAGTAAGCAGCTGCACATACAGTAGCTACTGACTTTCAGCTTGAGGACACTTGCCCATCCTAGAGTCCAGCGATGTCAGCACCACCCACTGATCTTCAGATCGACAGGTCGTGTGCTGCTGCCGCCTCCTCTGCCGTGCATTCCCATTGGCGGAGGAGGAAGCCCGGCTGCTGGCGGCCGCAGCCCTGGGCTCACGGATGTGAGGAAAAGGACACCAGTCAAAAAGACGGGTGTCTTCTTCCCCTTCCCCCCGAAAGGTGCCAAATATGAATCCTGGAGGGGGAGGGGGGGGGGATCCGACTAGCGGAAGTTCCACTTTTGGGTGGAACTCCACTTTAAGTGCCCAGTGGGCAAGTGGTTAAAGATCTCACTGCTTTTCAAAACAAAAATTGCGTGAAAGTGTAAGAAATAGTAATGTTATGACAGATAAATCGGGGCTCCAGTGCCTTGGCCATATTCTATTCTGCCTTTGTTTGTATTTTATGTAACAATGGTTATGACAAATGGAAACCACAAACAAGCCAGGAAATTAGGCCAGAGTACTAAAGTAAAGAAAAAAGCAAGAAGCTGATACATACTGACGGCTAGTTTTATCAGTTTTTGTGCTGGCACTCTTTCTTCCCATGTAATAAGAATATGACATGCTTTTGAAATAACGTGAGGAATAAGCAACAAAAGAGCAACCAAAGCTTCTGAAAGCCAGAAAAAGGTGACTCAACAAAATATCACCGTCCAAATTTCAAGCTTACCTTCTATAAGAATAAAAGGTTATTAATTTCATAATAGTGGTAAATGAAACCAATTTAGAGGTAAAGAGGTGAAAATTGAAATTTCACCTCTTTCTGAAGGAACAGTTAGAATCTGCTAAAGTAGCATCAAGGAAAATGTTATGTCTTTTTTCTTAGGACATCAAGAGAGAAGAGAACCTATTCAAAAATAATGTGGACCTGTGGCTGCCCTTTAACTTCTATTAAGGGACACAACGCCAAGACTGAAGAACTGATGTCTGATGGGTGTAGTACAGCCCATGGGTGAAGAGCATATTTTTCTGTATCATTCAACCTCCAATAGGCAGGGCATAAACACCATGTACCAACTTTTAACTTTGTCTTGCCTGGGATGGGCAAGGTGACCGTGTTTCTTTAATAATCAAACTGGTTGAAAGGGGGAAAATAATAAAAACAACATTTATATTTTACTTTGTTAGCAAAGTGACCCATTCGTTTTCAGGGTTTTAAAAGCCATTACGTTCTCAATTAAATAATCATAAATCTAAGTATCACACCTGTGCCATCTGGTCATCTTCCACGCTAGATTCACATGCGGGTAATACAGCTTCCAGAACATGCAGGGCGAGGAGCCTGGTCCTGAGATTCCCTACAAGTGGAACACCTGTGCAAGGACATCAGTCATCATAAAATGTACCAACTACTTCAATCTCAATAGTTAAAAAACTTCAATGACCAGTTTTTTGGAACTAGCCAACATTTGAGTCTACTAGCTTCCTATGCACAAGCTAATCAGGCGTAATGACTAAATTAAGATGAGACAGATTACCCGAGCTGCACTTTTGAGAGGCAATATTCAGCAACACCTCTGTCCATTTAGGAGATGCCATCTTTGACTGGATAGCCTTGGAAGACACCACTCTGCGAAGGAAGACTAAAAAGTCGCCAAGATGAAGTTCAGCTGTGCGCTGTTTCCTAAGGTTAGCTGTAAAGAGAAATAAAAATAAAATTTAGATGGTGCGATGTCCCGGCAAACCTCTCATTTAGACAATAGGAAGCATTTTTTATTTTGGTAATCATACCTCTGTAGTCTTTTCTTTCACTTTCTCCAGTAAGATCTGCCTTCCTGTCTTCTTCCTCTTCTCCAAAGGATGGCATAACCCCAGCCTGAGACAAAAGGTTTTTCAGCTGGCTACAAAGCAGGTCAAGCAATGATTGGACCACTTTAGGGCTTAACTTATCTGCATATGCCCTAAAAAAAAAAGAAAAAGAAAAAGAAAAACAGAATAGTCAGTAAGCTGCCAAAATAAACTTTACATACTTAAAAACCTACAAAAACAAAAGGGATTATGTGTGTTGAACATAAAAAAAAAAAAAAAAAAAAGTATAAGTGTACTTATTTTATTTTTGCTATAAGTCACTGCAAAAGTAATCCCTAACTGGTGGTATTTATACAGAATTCTTAGGCTCGGTTCACACTGCCGCGACTTCGGATCCGATTTGTAAGACCCCAAGTTGCGTGACACGTGAAATCCCATGTTTGTCAGTGAGAGCTGTCTTAACCACTTGCCGACCGCCAACCGCAGGTTGACGGCGACAAGATGGTTTGATATTGCAAACCGCCGCCATATGACGGCGGCTGCGAGATCATGCACTGTGAGAGCGCGATCTACCCGCCGGCTACCCGCGATGCCCCCCCCGCAGTGAAAGAACGGAGGTCCGTGCATGTAAACACGGATCTCCGTTTTGTGAGATGGGGAAGGGCTGTGATCACAGCCTTCCTCTATATGGAAGCTGTGATCACTCCCCTTCCCCTGCTAGGGCAGCCCACACACAGTTAGAACACGCCCAGGGAACACAGTTAACCCCTTCACTGCCAATAGCATTTACACAGTAATCAGTGCATTTTTATAGCACTGATCGCTGTATAAATGCCAATGGTCCCAAAAAAGTGTCAAAATAGTCCGACATGTCCGCCTCAATATCGCAGTACCGCTAAAAATCGCAGATCGCCGCCATTACTAGTAAAAAATAAATAAAAACCCCAAAAATGAACTCATCCGTAAACGCGGCAACTTTTGCGCAAACCAATCAATAAACGCCAATTGCAATTTTTTTTATCACAGATTTGAGGAAGAATATAAAATTGGCCAAAACCGTTGAAAAAAAGGGATTTTTTGTATAACTTACCGTAAAATCCTTTTCTCTGAGTTCACTGACAGACGCAGCCTTCTTATGACACATGGGGTTATGCTCATCCTACTAGGAGTAGACTAGGCAAAACAAACAAAAAGCATAGGTTGGCCCCTCCCAGGGGGCCGTCCTTACCTTAGCATATAATCCCCCTGCTCTGTACAGCACATCAGTTCGTAACAAGCCGTACAAAACCAACGCAGAGGGGTGGGTGCTGCGCCTGTCAGTGAACTCTGAGAAAAGGATTTTACGGTAAGTTATACAAAAAATCCCTTTTTCTCTTCCGTTCACTGACAGACGCAGCCTTCTTATGACACATGGGGACGTCCCAAAGCTGTGCCAATCAAGAGGGGTGGGCAAAACCATAACAACTGTACCCAACAGAAAAACGCCCTCTCAGGCGGCGCTAACCGCACCTATACTGCCGCTTGTAATACTTTGTGACCAAAAGCAGCATCCGAGGATGCCGAAACATAAATTTTGTAAAACTTAGTAAACGTGTGCACTGAGGCCCAAGTAGCTGCCTTGCACACCTGAGACACCGAAGCTTGGTGTCTAAACGCCCAGGAAGTACTAACTGCCCTGGTGGAATGCGCCGTGATCGGAAACGGGGGAACCTTGCCCCAAATCTCATATGCATGAGTCACGGTCTTCTGTATCCAACCTGATACGGTAGCTGACGAGGCCGCCATGCCTTTGCGCGACCCTTCCGTCAGCAAAAATAAAGAATCAGACTTCCGAAAAGAAGCTGTAGAACTTAAATACACCTGCAAAGCCCTCACCACATCCAAAGAATGCAGCTCAACTTCTTTGGGATGTGACGGGTGCGGGCATAATGAGGGAAGAACAATATCCTCATTTAAATGAAAGGAAGAGACCACCTTCGGCAGAAACGAAGGGGAAGGTCGCAAAACTGCCTTGTCCTTATGGAGGACCAAGTAAGGTGACTTGCAGGATAATGCTGCCAACTCCGACACCCGCCTGGCGGATGTGATAGCCACCAGAAAGGCCACCTTCTGCGACAACTATAAGGGAATGTCCCTAATCCTTTCATATGGCGGCTTCTGCAACACAGAAAGCACCAAATTCAAATCCCACGGTGCCAAAGGTCGACCGTATCCGTGGCATAGGCCGACTGAACCAGAACAGGGCGGCCTCGCAGCCTTTCTGTCCAACGGGACAGGCAAAGCCTGATCACTCTCAGTACCGGTACCTATCTCGACCAATTGGGGAGAGGAAAGCTTTTCCCCCCTTTTAGGGCCGGAACCTGAACCCACCAAACCAAGGGTTCCCGGGACTGACGCTCCGACCTGATTGGCCTGTCCAGGGATAGGGGAGATTTGTCCCACCGCGACAAAATTGCCCTCTGCAGGAGACGAGTGTGCCTCTGGGCGTAAGGTATCGCTTCGCAAGTTGACACCCTGAGCCCCAACAGCGCGATCACAGGGTTCGCCCTGCCTGAAGCGGTAGAAGCTTGCTCGGTGTTAGAAACACCCCTGCCTGTACTGTGTCCGGAATCAGACCCGGGTACTCCAGCCGGCAAGCCAGCGTTAATGATGACTTCTGTCCGCTGAGCGCCCGACCGGCGCCTAGAAGCGCCTCCCGACACTCCTGCGGGAGCCTCAAGTTTGAGGGGAAGGACTTTTCTGGGGGCAGAGAGCTGCCTGCAACCCCCAGAAACCGGCCCCCCACCCGCCTCACGGGCAACCCATCATGCGGAGGCAGACTTGTCCTCTGCTTTTTCGGACTTAAGCTGCCAGGGCCTCTTGCTGTGGCCCGTGAACGCCTTCCCGGCCTTGCCTGCTGGGCCGGGCGCCCGAAAAAACTTCTTCTGACCTGAAGAGACAGGACCCTGCCAACGACGATAATCTTGTCACTTCGGCTCTGGAAGGAAAGTACTCTTCCCTCCTGTGAAATCCTTAATAATTTTATCCAACTGTGGGCCAAACAGACGCCCTCCCTGAAAGGGCAGATCTGCAAGAGCTTTCTTTGAAGCCTGGTCGCCTGACCAGGAGCGGAGCCACAGCACCCGCCTGATAACAATTGAAAAAGCAGACATTTTTGATAATATGGGGAGAAGATCCAAAGCAGCATGGCATATGTAGCGGAGACCTTCTTCCAAATGATGCACCCGCTGTACTTCAGCCTGTGCACCCTCACTAAACAAACTAGTGCGCAGTGCGGCAGCGTGCTCACGAAGAGACTGTGCCGCCATAGCAGTTGCTAGCGCCGGCCGCATGGCTGACCCAGCCAACAAGAATAGTGCTTTAGACACTGTCTCTGTGCGGCGATCGGCCGCCTCCTTAAAGGATGGAGACCCCTCCAAGGGGATGGTGGTTGCCTTATTCACACGAGCCACAGCAGGGTCCACCGCCGGAGAAGCCCATCTCTTAGTAAAGCTCTCCTCAAAGGGGTAGCGAACAGCAAAGCTTTTAGGCAAAGCCAAGGAACTTGGTGGCCTACGCCATTCCTTGAACACTGCCTGTTCAAACACCCGATCATAAGGGTAAGCCCTAGGGGACCTAGAGGGTCTAAGCGGTCCACACACATATGCGGACCCATGCGACTCCCGTTTGGTCCAGTCACATAGAGTCGCGAATATCAGTGCTTCCACTATCGCTTTATTCCGCGAACAAGGAGCTTCCTGATCCTCTTCGCCCTCTGAGGGCGGCTCACCCTCTGAAAGATCCACAGGTGTGACCACTGAGGCGCTTTCTAGATCTGAATCCTCCCCTGAGGAAAAAGGGGGGGGGGGGTGGGCGATTCTGGGGGCCCCTTGGAACGGGCACCCCTGCCCGGGGAAAGAACTCCCCAAACACCCCCTCAGCTGTTCCAAGGACACAAATGTTCCTGGGGTGGACTGTAGATCTGCAGGTACCCCTGCCATAGTATTTCCGGCCTCTGACATCTCAGCCTTCCGGCACCCCCACTGTGTGACCACCGCCTCTACCCCACCAATCAACCAGGGAGACCCGGGAGGATTGCACCCACCGCTACCAGCAGCCAGGAAGCGCCAGCTATACTTGCTGTTTGATGCCTCAGCACTCCAACCGGAAGAGCAATGCCCACGAACTACTGCACGCCAGGAGCTTGTTACTGTGTGTCAGACACGCTGTCCAAGCGCAAACCGGAAGCCCACTTCCGTTTTTAAGCACTTCCTGCACAAGGACTGCAATTCTCCCAAACGACCACTGGGGGCCGCCAGAGAGCAGGCTGAAAACCGCATGGTTATCAAACAATGGACGCTGCCATTACACACGCGCGGTCGGCCATGAATGAGCGGTGCTCCACAATCCAATGGCCGTGATCCGCCTAACACAGTGCTCCGGACGGTCGGTGCAGATTCGAACGGTTAGTGCAAAAGGTGCCTGCGGGGGGAAGGGGGAGTGGGGGGGAAGGCCTGTAACGGACCCCCACCGGCTGGCCACCACCCGAGCTGCCCCGGTGCCCACTCTGCATGCCCCTAGGGCGGAAGAGTGGTCCACTCACCAATCCGACGGGCGCAGCGGGTAGCCACCCGGAGCAGAGCTACCTCCCCGCAAAGAGGCATGCTGCTGGCCAAGCCACTGGACAGACGAACCAGTCACTGGGCTCTAGTGGGTTTTAGCCACTGGCCGCCCGCACGGAACGGGAGCTATGCGGTGGGCCCCCCTAAGGGTGCTCGCATAGTGTTGGCCGGACTGGGGAAAGACTAGGATTCGAGATATCCTCTATACCACCAGCCAGCTTCTTGATAGCAGTCTTCCTCAGATGAATCTTCAGGAGACCGCAGATCCCATAGGGAACCAGGTCTACTCCTTGCACTAGGCAAATAAAAACTGATGTGCTGTACAGAGCAGGGGGATTATATGCTAAGGTAAGGACGGCCCCCTGGGAGGGGCCAACCTATGCTTTTTGTTTGTTTTGCCTAGTCTACTCCTAGTAGGATGAGCATAACCCCATGTGTCATAAGAAGGCTGCGTCTGTCAGTGAACGGAAGAGAAAAATGTGTTTTTATATTTTTTTTTTTGAATTTGTATTTTAGCAAAAAGTAAAATTTTTTTTTTTTTTTGCAAAATGGTCACTCTTCTTTTGTTTATAGCGGCGATCAGAAATGACGCAGCGGTGATCAAATAATACCAAAAGAAAGCTCTATTTGTGGGAAAAAAAGGACACAAATTTCATTTGGGTACAACGCCGCACGACCTGGCAATTGTCAGTTAAAGCGACGCAGTCCCAAATCACAAAAAGTCCTCTGGTCCTAAAGTGTGAAATCCTTCCGGGGCTGAAGTGGTTAATTAGCACTACTGATGTCCCTCTGACTTTAGAAAAGGTTCCTGTACTACTGCATGGTGACTTCTATCCGCCTTGTGCCCATAGATTTAATGGAAGTCGCCTCCAAGTCGGATCCTCATCTATATTGATGTGATTTGGATCCGACATTACAGGAAGATTACCCAGTTGCTTCAATGTCGCATCAAGTCGGCTGCACTAAATAAATATAGATAACAAAATAACTTTCAATTACATTTAATTTAAATAATAAAAAGAAAATGATCAGTATGACCACTGACTTGGAACAACGGTGTGCATTTTATGCTTTAAAACTTGACACATCAAGTGAGGGAGCAACGCATGGAAACAGGTGAGTATTTCTCTACCCTGTATAGAAATTTTGTCTCTGCTGAGTTGTCACCAGCAACAGGGTTACTAGTATGCTATTGCCCTAGAAGATTAAAAATAATGTTAATCATGTTTCATGAATAGGAAAAGCAGCAGGTTCACTTTACCATAAGCTGGTTGTACTTTCTATCCACTTTGCTTCCTATCTACCCCGAGATGTCACCAGTTCACCCAATATACCTGTGTAAGTTATGAAATTTGCACAAAGCTATTCATTGCCCCCTCTCTCACAAGCACAATGCTTTTGAGTGATTTATTGTGACAAATGCATTGCGGGGATGCACTGTGGAAAATGAGCAGTAATAAATTTCTATGAATTTTAAAAAAGCCGTACGTTAATATTATGTGCACCTAATGTGCACTGAGGGGTCTTATAATAAAGTCTTTATTGTTTCTCAATTATGTAGTAAAGCAAGTACTACATAAGGGCTGTTAAATATATGGCTGAGACAAGAATAAAACATTTTTCTAGTTCTGTTCACTAAACTCTTTTGAAGGAAAAAAAAAAACTTGGCATTTTTGTGATACTCACCCTGTAGTAATTGCCAGGATCTGTAGCAGTCGGGTACTGGCTACTTTTAGAGCAGTGCTTAGCTGGGACACCCCAGACTTGGGCAGCAGCTGAAGAGGTTGTCCCAACATAGTCTCAGTGCCACATAACTGGGAAAGAACACTAAGCAGACCAGTAGAAATCGCTAGAGACACATCCACAGGCTGGTATCGCACACTAAGGGCAAAGACGGTTACTAATAGCAGACGCTGCTGTGCCTCTGAAGAAAATAAGAAGAAAGAAAGAAGAAAATATTTATTGCAGAATTGAAACCAATAAAGGCTAAATCACTTTGTAATGTCACCAGCAAGTTAAGAATTTATTAACCACAAAGAAAAGAAAAAAAAAAAAAAAACTTCTCCAAACATGGAGACACAGAGGAAGACTTACTGGTGTCTATTTAAAAAAAAAAAAAAAAAAAAATAATAATAAAAAGAAGAAAGGGGCAGCATGGAATTCACCCCTCTCTCTGTACTGCAGACTGTTAAATCCTAGGGAAGAGGCTCATGTACTCACCCACATGGTGCTTGTTGGCCTGCAGAGCTCGGTCTAGGGTAGCAGATAGTTGCTGGTAGATTTTGTGCACTGCTTTTTGGATCTCAGTCTGAATATTTCTCTTTGATGCACGTATTCCATCCTAATAACAAATTTAAGCATTTATCTGTTATGAAAACGTACAAAAAACATTGTGCTTCGCCATTTTCACTGGTTTTACCTGATAATGATGCAGATGGACACACTCCCCTTTGGAGCCTGTATGACCCACTGTACCCAGTCCAAAGCATCCGGCAAGAAATTGCAGTCTAACAGAAGTGAGGAGGGAAGAAGACTGAAAAGTGGCAGATGACTGTCGGCTGCCTAGGGTTTGAGCATTTCCCTTCTCCTCCATTCCAGACAACAGAACAAGGATTTGGTGCAAAGCTTCCAAACGCAGCTAAAAGGAAAACAAAAAACACGGTCTTAGATAAACACATAAGATTATTACGTAAAGCTGATCAATGTTTTTTGAAGTGGAACTCAGAGCACAAAGGTTTTTGAAAGTTTTGATGAGTAAAGAATTCCTACCCCTGCTCAGCTTTAGAGTTATTGTAAAGTCAAGTTTTTTTTTTTTTTTAAACAAAACATGTCATACTTTCCTACTTTGTGCAATGGTTTTGCAGAGCAGCACCGATCATTCTCTTCTAAGGTCTCCCGTCGGCGCTCAGGGCTCCTCTTCTGCATGTGCCACCATAGGAAGTTGCTTCCTATGGTGGCACATGTGTGACAGGATTTTGACAGCAGCAGAAGCCAATAGCTCCCACTGCTCTGATTGTGTCCAGTGAGGAGGGAGAGAGAGCTGCACTGCTGCTCTCAGGTACAGAGCTGGATTGAGATTGGGCTCGGGTAAGTATTTGGAGTTGGCTGGGGGAGGGGGAAGCTGACAACAGCAAGAATGCATTAAATTACTAAACCCAGGAACCTGCATTTACTATATCTGATCTCCCACAGTACACAGAACTTAAAAATGCAATCATTTTAGTAAATACCTTTTCTTATGAGCAGTATATAGCAGCCTTGTGACTTCTATCAGTGCCTGGTTAAAGCTTGTAGGAATAGTTTTTATACTGCACTGCCTGTCCTATCAGGATGCAGGACCCCTGACCCTCTGGACAGTGCTGATTAGCCCTGTGCTGATCACATGCACGGTCCCAAAAAAAAAAAAAAACTCTTGCGCTAAACACACCAAACTGAGCATGTGCATCCTGACTCCTAGAACTCAGTCTTATCCGGACTTATTTTAGGGGCAATGCAAGAAGGGGAGGATCTGTGCATACAGGATCAACACAGCCTTTTTACACAATGCAGAGGATTAACCCCTCAGGTTCCACAGTGAGTATAACAAGCATGCTTTACTGCATATAGTCTCAAAAGGAAGGGTAGGTGGCACTCCACGAATACATTTTAGCAGCTTGAAAATTTTATTCATCAAATAGCCATGTACAGGAAAGGAGGTAGACGCGTTTCACTCGTACACCACGAGCTTAATCATTACCTTGGTTGATTCGTGGAGTGCCGCCTACCCTTCCTTTTGAGTCTACATGCAATGCGGTGACGAGTCGGGGCGTGCGCCTACGTAGGTCTGGCTGTCGGCTTGAGCGGTGTGTTCCTACCTTTAATTGGACTGCTTTACTGCATACACAGATTGATATTATTGTTGAGGGTTTAGTAAAACTTTACAGTAAAAACCCTTGGCCTTTACAACCACATTAATTCATGTCTGGATTACTTCAGAGTAATTTCAAATCAATACTTTTCTGCCATATAGCACAGCTCCTACTGTACTTCCAGCCCACTCTATATATGAGGGGTATTGGTCCATTCACAGAACACATGGCATTCTGTAAACAGCCAAGGGCAAAGGGGGTGGAGGTGCAGAAATATGACAGGGGTGCTGCAAGTCTATAAGACCAGCAGCTTTCATATCTGGAGTTGCTTGAAAGCACAGCAGGAGCTGTACTATTCATCAGCCAAATACAATTTTGATATTAAATTACTAAAATGTGATCTGCCCATTTATTACAGCTGAGCAGAGGTAACATTTCTTTACACGCCACAAGTTACAAAAAAACTCTGTTTAGGGAGTTCCACTTTAACCTTCAAATATATTTTTCTATATAGAATTTGTAATTATATATGTTCATGATGGCAGTCATATTTGCAGATTAAATATGCAGGCTCTGCTACCTGCAGTCCTGCACAATAGCTGAGCTTTCTGAACTCTCACGTTGAAGGTCTATGAGTCAGCCGACCCCACTGAAAACAATGCAATGTCTACACAGCAAAATTCTTACCTATACTTTTGAATGTTAAGTGCTCTGTTGGATGTTAAATGTTTGGGATACTTTTAATAACCTAATCCTGATCTATACTACTCCATTATTTTGTCCCTGACCGTTTTGAAGAGCCAATTTATGCACTCAAGGTTTCTGTTTTTTTTTCAAATTATTTTCTGCGTCACAATAAAAAATATTTTGCACCTTCAATGGACTTGTGTACATTGCATGGTAGAAAGCCCCAAAAAAATCCATTATATTTCCATATTTTAATATAACAAACCAGGAAAAACACACATACACACAAGGAGGGTGAATATTTTTGCAAAGCACTGTATATTTGTGTCTCAGAATAAAAGTATTATAGGTTTTCAATAAATAAAATACCTCAGCACGTTGTTGTTGCTGTTCCATTGCAATGATACAGGCCTGGGGAGAGCTAGACATGCCTTCTTCAGGCTCTTTAAATCCAGGAGCATTACCCACATCTCTGCTTACAAAGCTCAGTACATTCTCTATCAGCGTGTGTACACCAAGTGTTTTGCCACTTTCTGAATCTGGATCAAAGGCATAAGTGGAACCGCACAACCAATCCCGACTGTGCTTTAGGCGGGCCCAGGAATCACTCACAGGAGCGTCTGATGGGGACACTGTCGAGAAAGGAGATGACATTCAGGGGAGCCTAATACTTTAGCGCTGATACAATTTTTTTCCCTACAAAGCCATATTGTTAAGTGAGTATGCTTTAAGTATAATGATGTAGAGTATGTCTATGGGTAAGTTAGCCTAAATGACACTGAAAAACTTTGCTAGGTCTCAAACTTAAATGCAGATAAATTAAAGGCAATGAAACAAGTTACATAATATGATTATATTTTTTCCCATTTTAACAATTAATAGCACATACTCATCATTATTACACAGCACTTTCACTTACTGCAGATAATAATATGAAATTAACTGCTCAGCTATTTCAGCACTGATGTTTTCCAGGCATGTGCCTATGAAGCAGATGATAAAATGGATGTCCTTTGTTGCAGGCCAAAGCATAGTGAGCTCATACAATGAATACATTAATCTGTATGAAAGGCAATAGCCAGCTGGAAAGAAGCAAGTAGACAAGGAGAAAAAAGGGGAACATGCCATTGAGTACTTGCTTGGCGATCTTCTTTTTCCTGGGGCTCAAGAGGCCAAGAGGGGACAAGTGGACTAATAGCCAGGTATCAGCAGAGAAAACGAAAGGATTTTATAATGGAGACACAAAGAGGAAAAGGGAAGGGAAGTTGGGCTTACTCCTAACAGCTGCTTATCTTGTGAGGCATATATGTTTTATTTGTACTAATACAGCTCTCTAACAGAGAAAATGGGATTTTGTACTTACCGCAAGATCCATTTCCTTTGAGGGAAACCAAATTCAGAAAAGTCAGGTTATACAGCTGCCTACAGGAGGACTGGACAATGAAACAAAATTGTGGGCCGGCCAAGAATAACCCCTCCTAATCCTAGCAATCCTCAGTTTTGCTTTAAATCAGTACCAAGAGTATAATCAGAAACACTGAGGGTGTCATCTGTGTCCCTCAATGGACTCCAAGGATTTTAGGGCAATCCCATTTTCTTTCTCGCACAATCAGGCACAAAAGAAGACTAGGACGACATCCAAAAGTAGTCCAATTGAGGAGTGGGCAAAAGCAAGAAAGCAATAAAAGGCCCACAAAAAACAGAATAATTGGGAACTGCCTGCAGCTCAAAAAGCTGCCTGAAGGACCTTAAGGTTGAAGCTGACATCAGAAGAGGCTGGAACATCCATTTGGTAAAACTTAGAAAACATGTGAAGAGAAGGCCAGGTGACAGCCTTGCAAATCTTGGGAACAGGTGCTTAAAGCGGAAAAAGCCTAAGAAGCACTCACAGATCTAGTGTCTAGAGTGCACTTGACAGGAAAGAGCAGAACCCGTGCCTAACACCACGTTTCTTGCGACCGGTCCCAACTAACCGTTTGCTTCACTAACCGATGCACCCACTGGGAGCGCTGTATACACTGTATGTAATACCAGCTACATACAGTATACAGCACTGTGTTCCGGCAGTGGTACAGGAACTTCCCATCCCGCTCCCAAAGCAAAGTCGAGTCAGACTGCGCACTGCTCAGCCATTCACCAGAAGCCCTATATTTCTTCAGTGTATAACAGGGTTTCCTTCGATTTGCTGAATTGGAGCTCGTGATGTCATCTCTCCACCTCTTCACCTCAGCCAATCAGAGGAAGCTTTGGTGTTTGTCGATTAACTACAAGGCTTCCTGTGAATGGCTGAGCAGAACTCAGCCAGACTCAATCTTAGAGCAAGATGGGAAATCCCTGTAGAGCTGCAGAAACAAAACGTATACTGTATGAAGCCGATGTTCTACACAACTTATGTTCCCTGAGGGCGCATCTGTTAGTGAAGCAAATAGTTCGCTTTGGCCACTTAGGTTCAAATGAACCATTTCTCTTACCATAGGTAGGTCCTGAGGCGTTTCCTCAAAGCTGAATGGTGGGAAAGATATTGCAGACTACACGCATGTGGCACTTCACTGAACTGATAGTGTCAGAACTCAAACCCTCAACATAAACGTTTGCAATGGTAATACTGGCTGAAAGTGGGAATTATATAAGTGTCCAATAGTTCTAGTAATGAGGCAGCACCCATTGCTTGATCTAAATGGCCTATTCATTGAGTATTTAGTGACAGGGTCATGCTAAAGCAATGCCATGGCTATGGAAATCACTCTGCGGTTAAATTAACCAATACAGGATGATCTGAAAATCATCACAATGCAGAGCCCAGTGCCCAAAAGGTCACATCCCAGGCTGGCCCCTAATCTAGAGGAGTCCAAATACATTCTTTGAAGTCAAACTGAGAAAACATTGATCCAGATAGCTGCATATAGCTGCTCAGTAGCGATGTAGCAGGAATCTCCACTAAAGAAAAAAGTCGCTAGCAAAAAAGGTAGACCTTTCTCCACTTTCTCTTTCAAATTGAGAAAAAAAATGTTCATCCTCGTAGGACACTAGCAAATAACAGATGCATTCTGAGAGTAGGAAGGGTTATACTTGGCTGCTCCAGCTTGCTATGGGGCCACCTGAGCCGAGCAGCAGCTCCCCATGTCCATTCAGACCCGGAGCAGCGGTTCGGCCCCATACCCTCTCTCTCCTGATTGGCTGACTTTGACAAACAGCGGGAGCCTATGGCACCGCCGCTGTGCCTCAGCCAATCAGGAGGAGAGTCCCGGATGGCCAAGGCATTAGTGCACATCACTGGATTGAGATGATGCTCAGGTAAGTATTAGGGGGGCTTCTGCACACTGAAGGTTTTTTATCTCAATGCATAGAGTGCATTAAGATAAAAAAAAAAAAAAATGTCTGCCTTTAGAATCACTAAGTCTAGCAATGTCAGAGTATGATCCAGGTAAGCACACAGCCACCCATCAGTCAGATTCAAGCCATAAATCTGACAGGGAGCTGTGGACAGTGATAAGATTTGCCCAGAGGCAAAAAAAATAGTAATACACTCCTGCAACACTACGTGAGAGAGAAACTGCCACATCTCTTTAGCCGCTGTGTCCACTTGCAAACTCACAAAACAAAAAAAAAGAGTTCATCAGATGCTCTGCCTGTAGAGGAGATCTTAGGCAAACAATATACTTTTTTAAAATGAAACCGGTCACAAACCTGAGCAATCAACAGAGGATATGATCACTTAAGCAGAAAAAAAACTGAATGAAAATGATCAGTAGATCCAGAAGAAAAATAACTGACGATCTATGCAAATTCTGACTATTCCTGTAAATAAACAAGATTGGCCTTGCTAGTAACTTTACATCTGGATGCGCTAACCGTTCTGGCATGCAATTTCCACTGAAGGTACCTCTACTTCTGCATATTTGCATCATATGTTATTCTGACCTGCCCAGGTTTGTGGTAGGTTTATTTTAAAACACTCCTACTCTACGCCAGATGTCAATATTGACTGGTTTTACCTAAAAGAAAATATTCAAAAAAACATGTTTTATATAAAAAAAGAGCTTTAAAAACATTTTTCGATTTAAAAAGATTTAAAGGCTTATCAGATCTGAATTAAATTTACTATCAATAAGACAGATATTTCCCTACAATAACCAACTTGCTCTTATAGAAGTACAGTCCTGGTCAAAAATGACACAGATGTTACATTTTGCAAAATCCCTCTTTGCCATCAAAAATTAACTTAATCCCCCCCCCAAAAAAAAATTTCCACTGCACTTCAGCCCTGCAAAATAAGGACCATTTAACATCAGGTCAGTGATTCTCTTGTTAACACAGGTGTCGGTGTTGACGAGGACAAGGCTGGAAATCACTCTGCAAGTTAGAGATTAGAATAAAAGCACGAAATCTTTAAAAGGAGGGTGATGCTTGAAATCATTGTTCTTCCTCTGTCAACCATGTTTATGTGCAAGGAAAAAGGATTCATAGGCAAGGGTATTGCTGCTACCAAGATTGCCCCTAAATCAACCATTTATCAGATCATCAAGAACTTCAAGGAGAGAGGTTCAATTGTTGTGAAGAAGGCTTCAGGGTGTCCAAGAAAGTCCAGCAAGCGTCAGTACCGTCTACAGTTGATTCAGCTGCGGGATCGGGGCACCACCAGTGCAGAGCTTGCTCAGGAATAGCAGCAGGCAGGTGTGAGTGCATTTGCACACAGTGAGACGAAGACTTTTGAAGAATGGCCTGGTGTCAAGAAGGGCAGCAAAGAAGCCACTTCGAAAAAACAGGATTTTTTTGACTTACCGTAAAAATCCCTTTCTCTGAGTTAATTGACAGGCACAGTGACTCATTGGACTAAGTGGGTTATTTTGCCCTCTTCAGGAGTTTACTAGGCAGAACAGGCAGTTCTAACAGCTAAAAAAGAACAGTACCAGACACAGCCCCTCCCAGGGGGCAGTCCCCACTGGCAGATAACCCCACCACCTAGCTCTGCTAGCTCAGTTCGTAACAAGCAGTGCAACATCAAGAGGGGTGGGTGCTGTGCCCTGTAAACAAACTCAGAGAAAGGGAATTTACGGTAAGTCAAAAAATCCTGTTTTCTCTTGCGTTCGTTGACAGGCACAGCGACTCATTGGACTAAGTGGGACATCCAAAAGCAGTGCCAAAAAATGAGGGGTGGGTAACAGAAACAGAAGTACACCCAACCGAACCCTCTGTGAGGAACCAACACGTGTCTCACACGGCCGCCTGCAAAACTTTGAGACCAAAGGCAGCATCCGAGGATGCTAAAACATCAACTTTGTAAAACTTTGAAAAGGTGTGCACAGAGTTCCAAGTAGCCGCCTTGCACACTTGAGATACAGACGCCTGATGTCGAAAGGCCCAGGAAGTGCTAATCGCCCTGGTAGAGTGAGCCGTGACCGGAAAAGGAGGCTCCAGACCCCGAACAGTATAGGCTTGGGTCACCGTCTGTCTAATACAACGTGAGATAGTGGCTGATGAGGCCGCCAGACCTTTGGGTGGACTATCCACCATGACAAAGAGCATCCGACCTCCAAAAGGAGGCCATGGTCGCCAGATACACCCGCAGGGCCCAAACATCATCCAGGGAGTGCAAAGCAACCTCCTTAGGGTGAGACGGGCACGGGCGTAGCGAAGGAAGGACAATGTCCTCATTGATGTGGAAAGATGACACCACCTTCGGCAAAAAGGAGGGTGATGGGCGCAAGACCGCCTTATCCTCATGTAGGACAAGATAAGGAAACCTACAAGATAGAGCCGCCAACTCAGACACCCGCCGAGCAGATGTGATAGCCACCAGGAAAACCACCTTCTGCGAAAGCAATTGGAGTGAGATTTCCCTGATATTCTCAAAAGGACGCTGAAAAAAGATCGCCAGAGCAGAAACCTGACCCTTGATAGTGCTCAACGCCAGTTTCTGGTCGAGACCCCTCTGTAGGAAGGCCAGAACCCGATTACTCCTGTAACAGGAAGGAAGC
>BLSH010211970.1:1717106-1732716 GCA_018402905.1 Glandirana rugosa | reverse complement strand
TTTTTTTATATATATATTTTTTTTTTTTTTTTTACAGCAGCAGCTGTAAAAGCTGTTGCAGTGAATTGCTGGTAAATGCAGGGGAGTGACAACAGGGCAGGTGGCATACTGCACACACACTGTCTACTTCGATAAAGTATTTTTGGGCGTACGCCACCTCCAAGGTCCGCAACCGTTAAAAGAAAAAGACGACAACCTGCATGCATCTCCCAACTCTTGAAGAGCAGGCGTCTTAGCTTAAATAGTTTGCAAACTAGCTGTATAAAATAAGACTTGAAGTAGTTCCCGCAAACAAGTATTCAGCATTTCTGATGTAAAATTAAGTTTCGAGGCTTGGGATAAACTGCTTCAGAAAATAAAGCTCCAAGAGAGTGACTGATTTGTGGGAAAAAAAGTGCATGTTTTAGGCTTTCTACATGAAATAAAAAAGAAAAAACAATTACATGGCTTTGAACACACTCACCAGGGCATACCCCTCTTCATCAGATTCAGGCTGGGAAAGATCAGACTCACTCCTGGACTTAATAAGTCTATAATTGGGATGTGAATGGACCGACCTCCTTTCTGCTGTAAGACTTTCACTTCTGTTTTGAACAGATAAAGGGAGACATTTAAATAGGAAAGATAGTTAGGACTCTTTCATACAAACATGCAGTCTGCATCCATCTCGTCAGGTTTTTTTTTTTTTTTAGACAGATCCAGACTGAACCACAGTGTACGTCGATGAGCAGGCAGATGTAAACAGACGTATGTGTTTACATTTACTTGCATCCAAGTCGAATTTTCTTTTTTTGCTGTTATAAAGGGCTGTAAATGGATGTTGTCTATTTACGTTCGTTCCATTTACATGCATTTTTCTCAAGAAACATTTTTTTTACTGATGTTTTTTACGAAAGTGAAAAATTAATGTATACTGCTTTAAACTGAATTCAAGTCAGATGTACAAACTGATGTAAAATGATTCAGTTTTCATGCATGTTTTTACCCATTTTTGTAACAGAAGTGTTGATGCTGATGTGAAAAGACTCTTGTAGCATTAAAGCGGAGGTCCGCGCTTCCCTGCAAAAATTAAAAGTCAGCAGCTACACATACTGTAGCTGCTGACTTTTAAGAATAGGACACTTGCCTGTCCTGAAGTCCAGCGATGTCGGCACCTGCCGCCGATCTTCGAAACGGGGGTCGGGTGCAGCCGAATCCATTGTGGGTAAGGGAACCCGGACGTGTAGCATTACAGTTTCACGCCGGGCACCTTACTGCGCATGCGCGATGCTCCGCTGCGCTCTGCTATTGGCCAGGCGGCCAGTAGCAGAGCGAGGAGGGAGGAGGGAGCCGGGCTGCTGACATCAGCGGCCACGGCTGCCGGCCCGAGCTCCCAGATGTGTGGAAAAGGACACCTGTCCAAAGATAGGTGTTCTCTTCGCCCTCCCCCCCGAAAGGTGCCAAATGAGACACCTGAGCAGGAGAGGAATCCAATCAGCGGAAGTTCCACTTTTGGGTGGAACTCTGCTTCAAAGCAGAACTAAAGGATAGAGACCAAAATCCAAACCAGTAACTATAATGCCATTAGTATTAATATTAAAGTCTAAGGCCCCGTTCACATTTTCAAAGAGCGATTCTCACGCGATTTTGCATGTCACATAGGGCCAGTCCATTCAGTTAAATAGGCTACCCTACGCATGGTTGTCGCCTGAAAAGAAGCTACTGCTCCTTTTTGGGGAACAAGCTTCACACAATTTTTAAAGGTGGGGTTTGCCAAAGGATCCTGTTGCATGACAATAGCAGCGGAATTGCATTGTGTTTTGGGTGCCAGTAAAGGATAAGGTTACCCAAATACATGTTGAGTGTTGTGGAGCAATTGTCACGCGATTTAGAATTGCAGTTATTCTGCCCGTGATTTCAGATTGGCAAGTGTGAATGGAGCCTAAGTGTAGCTAAAATAAAAAAATAGAAAATTCTGCACAAGGGAAAATGGCAGTCAGTAGGATGTGTCACTTGTGCAGATTTCTCTTCTGTTAGTAGAAATCCTTCCATCCTCTATTCTTAGATCTCATTCATAGAAGTTGTAGCAGTGGCGGCTGGTGGTTTTTTTTTTTTTTTTTTTTTTTACTGGAGGGTCGGCATACAACCACCCCTCTCCGACTGCTGGCGGCACCACGGCACTTACCCCATCTAGATGGCAGCTGGCAGTGGCTCCAGTGTCCTCTCCTGCAGCACAGCGGACCCCATCTAGGTGGTGGGCAGCGGCACCGGTGTCCTCTCTAGCAGCACGGCGGCTTCCGCCGTGCATTTCCTCTCTCCTCCTAAGCATCCAATAGGATCGCCTGACATTTTGGCCAATCGGGAAATGGGTCTCACGACCCACCTTCCTGATTGTCGGGGACGAGATTTAGTGTGAAAATAGTGAATATTCATTCGCTATTGCCACACAACTGATTGAGATCGCCCCGAGGCCACCCTTCTTAGAAGCCTATTAGAGCCTCTGGCTCTAATCACGTGCTTCAAAAAAGCCCCCCCCCCCCCCCCATTGGAATCCATGGTCCGGCACCCTGAGCTATAGTGTGGCTTCTATGAATGGAGCAGATGGGCAGAAAGGGCAGACAGTCATGCTCTCTTGAGGAGGTTTTATTAACCCCTAGATCTCCTATTGGTTTGCATACAATGTGGCTCCCCAGCCAAAAGCCAGTAACTGCTTAAATTTTACATACACCAGTGACATCAAAATTTGCAGAAACCATGGCATGATTAAGGCACAGTGCTCTGTATTAGTAACACAACTTCCTACCCTAGGACGACAATGTTGCACCTTCATAGATGCAGTACATTGAGCATTGTTCCCCAGTATCCCAGGTGAGAATAAGGCCTCATTTACACTGCTGCTGGCAAACGGACATTTTGAGGCATTTGGGCGTTTTTTTAGCTGCCCCTCTATGTTATCTTATCAGTACTTTTACACAGGGTCGTTTAAGGTCGTTTCCAGGCAGTTGAGTTTAAAGGCTTTTTTTGGAACGCAAAAAAATGGGTTCAGACGCCAGTTCAGAGGCATTTGAAACGCCAAACAGCTTGTAAACGCCGCTAAATGCGCCTACATTTTTTAATTGGGATTTGATACACAAAAAATGCACCTTGGATAACTGTCAGAGGTTTTTCTTTGCCTTGGTTTTTTAAAGGATTCTACAGTAACACATTAACCACTTGCCGACCGCCCGCCGCAGCGTGACGGCGACAAGGTGGTTCGTTATCGCGGACCGCCGTCACAGGACGGCGGCCGCGATAACTAGCATTGTGAGCGCGCGCGCGCCGCCGGAGGCGCGCTCACTGTGTTCGGGGGGAGCCAGGGAGCGGGTAGGGCGGACTCGATTGCCGCCCGCTTCCCGCGATGGCTCCCCCGCACGGAAAGAACGGAGGTCCGTGTATGTAAACACGGACCTCCGTTCTTTTGAAGGGGGAAGGGCAATGATCACAGCCTTCCTGTAAGTGAAAGCTGTGATCATCCCCTTTCCCCAGCTAGGGCAGTCCCCACACATTTAGAACACGCCCAGGGAACACAGTTTACCCTTAGAGCGCCCCCTGCAGGTTAACCCCTTCACTGCCAATGGCATTTACACAGTAATCAGTGCATTTTTATAGCACTGATCGCTGTATAAATGCCAATGGTCCCAAAAAAGTGTCAAAATGGTCCGACATGTCCGCTGCAATATCACAGTACCGCTAAAAATCGCAGATCGCCGCCATTACTAGTAAAAAAAATAAATAAATAAATAAAAACCCCAGAAATTAATGCTCATCATCCGTAAACGCGGCAACTTTTGCGCAAAACAATCAATAAACGCTGATTGCGATTTTTTTTACCAAAAATATGAGGAAGAATATAAATCGAGCAAAACCGATAGAAAAAAATATATATTTTTTTTTTTTTGATTTGGATTTTAGCAAAAAGTAAGAAATGTGGGTTTTTTTGCAAAATTGTCGCACTTCTTTTGTTTATAGCGGCGATCAGAAATGACGCAGCGGTGATCAAATACCACCAAAAGAAAGCTCTATTTGTGGGAAAAAAGGGACGCAAATTTAGTTTGGGTACAACGTCGCATGACCGCGCAATTGTCAGTTAAAGCGACGCAGTGCTGAATCGCAAAAAGGGCTCTGGTCCTAAAGTGGGAAATCCTTCCGGGGCTGAAGTGGTTAAAGTGAACCTGTATTACTTATACAAAAAGCCCCTTTCCAGTGTTGCTAGAGCTTCTCGAAAATACCCCAACCTCTGGTGGATGGGCAAAGTTGGAAAACACAGACATTGCTTGGTCTTATTGGCTTATCACCAGACACAAAGACTGCCAAGACAGGTGCTGGGGTCATATGAATGTTAGTACAGGTACCCTAAATCTCATGCATTAAATTACATTAAATAAATGCTTGCAACAGCCAGATTGTCTATCACATGGCAAAATATGAAGGGGAGATTCTATTTTTTATAGTTAACACAGAGTTGCTACCTTGGCACTCACAAAAATAAAGCAAAAATGGCAGCTGCCCAAATCATTTTAAAACTAGCAAGGCAAAGGGTGCATATGAGAACCGAATTTCACTAAACAATACAAACATTTCCCAAACACTTAATCGCAAGTCAGCAACTAAGCCAAATTATAATTTTTTTTTAACAGATTACATTAAAAAAGGAAGTTTTTGCTGCATGCTTGTGGAAAAAAAAGTGAAACCAATGTGGCTGCACCAAGGTTGCCCTGCAAAGTGTGGTCCTTAAGTAAACCATCTGTGCTACCAACATGGGACATAAATATACCAATGAGTAAATTCAGTGCAGACATACCCTAAGGGTAGCAGTTTCCTCCTTCCTTCTGTTTACGTTTATCTTCAATATACTATAAAATACATCAGGTGCTCCTCTCCAATCACCCAAATGTTCACTGTGGTAACGACTCCATTGTCATTATCAGAAAAGTAGCAGCCCTAAGCCCCAACAGAGTAAATCACTTACCACCTACAATTGGGATACAACCCACTGTATGCAAATCCTTCTATCCCCACCATACAGTAACTTGCTGCTACACAGCCTGGAGTGGCACCAGTCTTCCACTCAAACTTGACCCTCTTTAAAAGGTGTATACACCAAAATCCCAGAATTGCTAAAGGCCGCTGAAGCTCCCCCAGTGCGAGTCTACACCAAATCCAACAAATCAAGTACCGAGGCTGCTCAAATAAAGATGCTCAAATTCAATTCAAAGGTGGTGTGGGTTCTCATACAGTACATTTGTGAATGTATGCAACAAAAATCTGTTCTTAAAGGATAAGTTCACCTTTGGCAACATGTTACATGTTCCACCCGTTTTTAGGCAGTTGCTGCCTGATCCCCTTCTTCCCTGTGACAGCAGTGTGGGGAGAAGTTCCCTGAACTAGCTGTCAGTAGACCTGCATGGCACCAAAAAAAAAAAAAAATATATGCACATTTGTTTACTTTAAAAAAAATAATTGCACATTTTTTTTTGCAAGTAAACATCCTTTAATCTAAATAGTAGAACTTTTTAAAATTAGGGCTTCTGTGCTGATTAGATGGATTGAGTACCAGGCAATTTTTGTAATGTTACCTTGTTTTAACTAACATATTACAACAAATAGCTTGGATCTCTCATAAATAAAGCATCTAAATTAAATTTGAGCAATTTCAGCATTTTAATCTTGATTTTCTTGTTCATGTACACATGACATTGCCATTTCAAACTCCAGATTCTGTGTCAGTTTACCTTGTCATAGCTGCAGCAGCCTCATGGGAGCCTGCTGATGCAACTTGCTGCTGAAGGTCCTCTGCTGGGGTCTCCAGATGGTCTATCACTGGGCTTACCCCAAGAAGGAGAAGAGCAGAGCGGTGGATAACTGAGTTACAAGCTGCAGTATATAGGTCTTGTCCTTCTGTGAGATGTCCACTGTCTCTCCTTGCCTGCACCAACTGTGGGGAATGCTCCTCCGCTCTAGTACTTGTGCCAGAGCCCGCGGCTGAGCCCAGGCTAATTCTGTCTCGTTCCCGACTGCGCGCCACCTCACGGGCTGATAGGAAACATTGAAATATTTCTGTAAGGTACAACACAAGAGAGACAGGGAGGGAGCTTAGGACAGGAGAGCAGTAACACCATTAATATCAGTGACCTGGAGAGATTTGTAGAATCACTTGAAGAATTTGAACATGAACAGTACAGTGTTTGTACTGATATATTCGCACCATCAATTTGGGATAGTTCATGTAGCTCCTGTCTCTCTGTAGCTCCCATAGTTTATTCAATATTCAACACAATTACTAAATAAGCACAAGATATATGGTATACATCTGTGGCACTACAAAAATATGACTTACAACAACAAATCTTAAACAAAATGACATATTCTTGACACATGGTGGCACTTTTTAAAAGTTTGGAAGAGTGTTTGGACACTGTTTATGAACTCTTTAACACAGCAATATAGCACTTTTTTATATATCGTATATACACAGTATAGCACTGTGACACTAAGTCTAGAAGATTTACTGGACACCTTTTATAGACTATTTTTGCATGGCTCTATGGCACTTTTTGTGGCATAATAGATGCACTGGTATGTGTGTGTGCAAGATATATTATATATATATATATATATAAAAAATATGTATGTTTTCCTGTTAAGTAATTTAAATATTGATGCTACCGGTCAGTGCTGTGTACAGAGTTGAGTATTGTGTTATCCATTGTTCTAGGGATTGATATACAGCTGCTTTACCTGCAATTTAATCCCAGCGCTGTTATCACTTGTATCTTTATTTCTTCAAAAAGACTGTATGTGAACATATGGTCAAGTATATTCTCATGGGCAATACGTTTAAAAGGCTAAAAATAAAACCTATGGGGCTCACGGCCAAAGTTAAAAAAGCTATGAATAAGAAAAAAGCTTTTAAAAAATATAAAAATAAAAGTAATACTATCATCATTTAAATGTTACAAAGAATATAACAGAATATGTAAAAAGGAAATCAAGGCCGCAAAAATTCAAAACGAATGACAGATTGCAAAAGAGAGTAAGACAAACCCAAAGAAATTCTTCAAATATATTAATAGTAAAAAAGGTCAGGTCTGAGCACGTAGGCCCTTTACAAAATAATCTAGAGTGGGTGACTGGGGACAAAGAGAAGGCAAAATTTATGAAATGCCTTCTTCAGCTCTGTGTATACAAAGGAGCATGGTGGAACTCATGTCCATAATGGGGATAGTAATCGAAACAGCCCCAAATGATATACAATGGCTCAAAATTAATATGGTCCAGAAATATTTAGACAGAATAAATCACCTAGATCAAATGGCATACACTCGCGGATCCTAAAATAATTAAGCTCTGTCATTTTAAAGCCATTGTAGGGACTTATTAATGACTGGAATAGCGCCACTGGATTGGTGTAAGGCCAATGTGGTGCCTATATTTAAAAAGGGACTTTACCAAGTAACTATAGACCTGTTAGTTTACCCTCTATAGTTGGGAAGATACTGGAGAGTTTAATAAAAGACCACATAGAGGAGTTCTTGCTGGAAAAAAAAAAAAAACAGACAGCATGGATTTATGAAAGACAGAAGATGGAGTGGCTGTGTATGTAGTATACTTAGATTTTGCTAAAGCGTTTGACACGGTTCCCCACACACAGCTAATGTGTAAGGTAAAGTCTACAAGCTTTGAAAATCAGTTTATAAATGGATAGAAAACTGGCTAAAAGACCATATTCAGAGAGTAGTGGTTAATGATTCATACTCTAAATGGTCTAAGGTTATCAGTGGTGTACCCAAAAGGTTCAGTGTTGGGACCCTTACTTTTTAATATATTTATAAAGGATATAGGGTCTGGGATTAAAAGTACCATGTCAGTCTTTTGCAGATGACACCAAGCTATGCAGTGGAATAACGCCCTTACATGGATGTCCCCAACTTACAGGGCGACCTAAATGCCCTGTTTATTTGGTCAACTATGTGGCAAATGAAGTTTAATGTTGATAAAAGTACAGTTATGCACTTAGGGGCCAAGAATATGCATGCATCATACATACTAGTAGAACAGCTGTGGGAGGTCCATGGTGGAGAAGAATCTGGGTGTTCTGGTAGTTTATAAGCTTAAAGTGATACTAAAGGCTTCCATTTAAAAAAACAAAACAACAAACAGGTCATACTCACCTCCTCTGTGCAGCAGTTGGCCTTGTTGGCCAACACAAGTTTTCTAGTCTTGTCGTCCAACTTCTGTTGGACAACAATTGGAAATTGGCTGTAGAATCAAGCGCACACACAATCGCATTATCGGCCATTATCAGTTGGACAACTGTTGTTAGCCAACAATTGGACCGTGTACGGGCCTTTAGCCTGGAGGAAAAAAACTGATTTAATCTCCAAATATGGAAAAAGGCTTTCTCACAGCAAGATCTGTGAAAATGTGGAATACACTCCCTCAAGAGCTGTTGGGTCTAGCTCAGTAGATTGTTTTAACCGTTTGACCCTCCCTTTATGACCAGGCCATTTTTGCGATATGGCATTGAGTTACCTTAACCGACAATTTTGCGGTAGTTGGACACTGTACCCAAATAAAATTTATGTCATTCTTTTCCCACAAATAGAGCTTTCCTTTGGTGGTATTTGATCACCACTGGGTTTTCTATTTTTTGCGCTATAAAACAAAAAAAGACTGACAATTTTGAAAAAAAAAAAAAATTATATTTTTTACTTTCTGCTATAAAACATATCCAATAAAAAAAATGTAATACTCAAATTTCTTCATCAATATTTAGGCCAATATGTATTCTGCTACATGTTTTTGGTATAAAAAAAAAATCCCAAAAAGCGTACATTGAATGGCGAACATTATAGCGTCTACAAACTATGAAATTGTATTAATATAAATATTAATGGTTTCCCTTCTATTGGTTGAACTGGATGGACTTGTGTCTTTTTTCAACCAGACTAACTATGCAACTATGTAACAAAGTTGACATCCCAAGGAAGCACAGAGTGCTGCAATGGGGGCTTAATGCGAGATACCCCTTGAGGAAAAGTGTTTAAAGGAACAGCAAAGCCAAAGATCTTAGAAAAATAATGGACAAGGCTGAAACCTGTCCTTTCAAAATGTTTAAAAGGGCAAGTTCACCATTACAGAAAAAACTAAGGTGAACTTACACTGGACCTCCTCCCCATCGCACCCGGTACCGCTGTACCTGAAGCCGGTGATCTCCCGCATTGACAGATCGTAAAGCCGCTTTATCGGTCTGTGGATCAGAAATCCCCCCACGGCTTAATCTCCTAAACATACCTCGTAAAGGTATAGGAGGCACTCTAATTGGTGGGTGCCAGGGCGTGGCTTAGCGCATGAAGCTGTAGGATGCGTCTCGTTGCAGCTCCCGGTCCTACAGGCTCCCACTAGGCTCTATTCTTTCTCCTAACCCCTCCAGACCGCATAGTTGGCAAAGGCAAGCCTCAGCATCAAAAGAAGTCCGGCGGTGGCCATGCGGGAGGCGATCTGGGCCACTTCTTCATCCGATTGTTGGCCGCCTCCCAGAGCCAAGCGAAATCCAAGATGGCGCCGGCATCCTCCTCCCTGGCCCGCTCCGAGCCTCCAGACGCTGTTCACGTGAGCTCAAGGGGCCGCTCTGCCAATGCAGACACTGACCACCACACACGGTGCTTCCAAAGCCCCTCGCAAGTCTCACTATGCTCTGGGGACAGATGGGACATGGAATCTCAGATTAAATCCCTCCACACCTACATGCGATCCCTGCCGACTAAAACAGACTTTAAGCATTATGTTAAACACATAAAGAAAAGGTACAGGCAGGAGATCACTGAGCTCAAAAAAAGGACCTGAGAATCTGCATGGAGGACATAGAAAACACCACGGACAGCCTACGTAATGCTTTACAGTCCCATGAGGAGACACTGAACTCTCAAACTAATTTATTGCAGCAGCTCATGTACCAACAAGACTATATTGAAAACAGAAACAGACGTAACAATATAAGAATTTGTGGAATCCCTGAAATAATCGAACATAAGGATTTGGCAGGGGCTGTCACCGCCCTCTTTAATCAGTTATTTCAACAACCCAAGCACTCCCCTATCGAACTAGACAGAGTTCACAGGACCGAGGAACCCGGACTCATCTATTGTTTGAGATGCACTGTGCAGGGTGCACTTCTATAAGATCAAAGAAGACATCATGCAGGCAGCCAGCACACAGGACTCCATCTTGCTGAATGAGACCCCTGTCATGCTCTTGCCAAACTTTGGCTATGAGACGCTCTCTAAAACCATTCACATCGCTCCTACAGGAAAGACATATTAAATACCAATGTCAATTTTCTTTCCAGCTACGGGTCCACCATGACAGCAAAACTGCTTTGTTCCATACTCTGGGTGATCTGCAGAAGTTCCTGAGTACCTTGGAGCTACCCCAGGTTTCTCTGCCAGACTAGCCCTTCTCCCCTGCGACTCCAGGACTCTCATTCATCCCACAACGGCAGTAACAGGGCAAGATCAAGCAATCCAGATCCTCTACCCAGAAATCTCCAGTCAGAAATTAATTTGTTTTTCCCTTCTTTTTTTTCATTATTCCCTTGTGCACAACATTTTTTTTTCAGGCCAGGGAAGGTCCCTTGCCTTGATTTGGGGTTAATACCCTGCACCAGCAACCCATAAGGGTCTACACGTTTGGTCGTTATGGTTACCCATGAATGTTTTCTGTTTTAGGTTTCCCTATGCAATTTTGATCTTTGCTCCCAAGGGGACTCATGCTACAGTATACCAGTATATACAGTGTGTGTAAGTTTATGTTTATCCCCTTAGTCCTTTGCCTTTTACTATTATCCCCCTAGAGCCCATTTGGGACCTAGATGCCCCAGTAGTGGATTAGTCTGGAGGGTATAATAAACATATGAGTCATCTAGTGTACATGCCATAACTTATATTTTAACTTAAATGTTAACCCGTGGGTCCCAGGGACCGGGGGGATGTTCTCTGTGCTTTCCACGTTTACCCCCCTTAGGACATGTGGTGCGGTGCCTAAGCATGCACTGTACATTTGGTTGACAGTTATGCACTTTAAGGTCCTCGACAAGTACACGAGCGGAGCCCATTTTGACGGACTCTGCTGCTCAGCGGGGATCCATCCGTTGATCCCCGCTGAGCCAGCGGATGACAGGACAGTCTCTGCACTCTGTGCAGGGACGGACCTATCAGTGCTCCGCTTTCCTCTATGGGGGATCAGATGAAAATAGGGTTTCCAACTGTCCGTATTTAGCGGATCAGAGCAGAGCGGATGTCAGCGGGCATGTCACCGCTGACATTCGTCGCTCCCTAGGAATACATGGAGCGTCCGTTCAGGTCCGTCTGTCAGTTTTCAGGCAGACCTGAACGGATGCTCCATGTACTCCTATGTCCGTATGTGTGAAAGGGGCCTAATCGATATTTTTTCATTCTTTAGTGGTTTATTGCTGCCACCTAGTGGCCTGTCAATTTTACTACGTTGGCGGTTTCCCTTTCCTGTTGCTAAGTCCTCTTTTATCCTTCCTGCCCAGGAAGGGACAACCTTGCCTGCATATCTTTCTCTTCGGAACTTTCCTCACCTCTTTTTCGTCAGCGAACATGGCGTTAGATCTAGTCATGTGGGTGATTTTCTCCAAGCAATCCATATCCTTTTTTCCTGCCATGATGTTCCATAGCGGTATTGCACTTTCATCTTATAATTGTAGAGGTTTTAATACCCCCGAGAAGAGAAATCAAATATTGTATCACATTCACAAGGCCCAAACTAAAATACTACTTCAAGAGAGACACATTTTAGGGGCAGTGTTATTACTGTCCTCCGTAACCATTACTACCAAATATGATACCATAGTACCAATCCACTAGCCAAATCTAAAGGGGTCTCCATAGCTTTCCATAAATCGTTTAATCCGGAAGTGTTCGACTCCCTTATTGATCCCACCGGTCGCTTTGTATTTCTCAAACTAAAATTTAGCTCCACTATCTTTACAGTGGCTAACGTGTATGGACCCAACCAGGACCAGGGCAGTTTCAGATTTGCTGTTTTGGACAGACTGCTCTCTTTTGGGGGTCCTTTCTTGGGAGGAGATTTTAACGTGGCTCTATCTCCGACTGTGGACGCCTCCTCTGGTAAGTCTTCTATTTCTCACTCTACCCTCACATGCATTAGTAGATGTCTGGCGTGTACAGCATCTCTTTGAAAGAGATTACAGCTGTTATTCATTAGCCCACTATACCATATAGTCACATTGACTATATGTCTCCCAATCCTTACTAGACCTTCCCCTTAGTGCATTCATGGATAACATTCTTTGGTCTGACCATGCTCCTATTCACCTTGGTCTAGCACATTTACCTAAGGCCCGTAAGAAGTTCTCTTGGCGCCTAAACCATAACTTACTTAAAGCGGTTGTATCCCCTCAATTGACATTTTTACCTACAGGTAAGCCTATAATAAGGCTTTTTGTGCAATACAGGGCTCCTACTCCCTTAAATGGACAATTGAACTTGCAGTTTGAATGTCAGAGCACATTTACTCTATGCTAAATGTGCACACCAATACAAGACAAGACAAGGGTAGGTTCAAAAACTTTACCCTCCTTTCCCATACTTTTATAATATAAACACACCTACATATTTTATTTATTTCAGGTACTTATATAGTGCTGTCAATTTACACAGCACTTTACATATATATATATATATATATATATAGTACATTCACATCAGTCCCTACCCTCAAGGAGCTTACAATCTAAGGTCCTTAGCTCACATTCATACATATACTAGGGCCAATTTAGACAGGATCTAATTTACCTACCAGCATGTCTTTGGAGTGTGGGAGGAAACCGGAGTCCCAGAAGAAACCCATGCAAGCGCAGGGAGAACATGTATTGGTTATTATTCTCATATTCCAGATTATGATCGCATCTACCCCTGAAGAGTGAGTGTCATCCCACGAAATGCGTAGGGTTTACGCTGATGCTACATATCTAATCAAGGAAATCCAAAAATCGCATATATGGTTTCATTGTCATTTATATTTTTTGTCTCACGTTATGGACCAGGTTCCACATTTTATCCCTATAGAATGCCTCAACACTGTCCAGATGTACGTTCAGTGGTTTCATGCGTTACCTTTTCATGCGATACAATTGATGTTTTGTATTCTGTACATTTTTATACATTGGTACTTGCCATGTCCTCCATGATCAGGATGGACAAATAAAGATGTTTAATACAATTATCTGCTTGCTGTTGTCTGACTCCACTCCTCATTTAAACTCCCAAATTTCCCCCTTCTTCTCTACCGATCAGGGATGGAGACGCAGACCTCCCCTGCGCCTCACCTAAAGTCCCGAATTTCTCCTTGTTTTTGCAGTCTTCTCCATGGAGCAGCGGGTGTAAATGGACATGTTACCATTTACACCCACTGACATCCAATCTGATCCTATCCGCTAAAAACAGATGGATGGAGACCCGTTCCCCATCCATCTGGCAGATTGGATTGGATTGCAGTCAGGTGTAAATGGACAGGCAGTCCGACTGGATCAGATCACAGCCAGGTGTAAACGGACAGGCAGTCCATTTACATCCGACGCACCCATAAAGGAGAGCAGGCTATGTCTGTGTCCGCTAAGCGCAAGAGGAGCGGACATTGAACAGCCATCCACCTACTCAGTGGGGATCAGCAGATAGATTCTCCACTGAGCAGGCTGACTCTAACAGTGCAGCCCTGTGTGGAAGGGGCCTTACAGTATATGTTCATGAAAAACGACTGGTGATCCAACAGCACTACCACAGTAGCGAATACCCTTGAACTTTACAACATGTACAAATTAATCGATATCTCCACAGTGCAGACCCTCCTATACTCACTGCCAGCAGTAAGTAGCTCATGGTCACGGTCCTCATCTTCTTCCTCCTGTTCAGGGTGTCCCTCTTCTCTCTCTCTTTCTGCTTGCTCCTCCATCTCAGCTTCTTCATCTATGGTTCTTGTAAAAGAGTTTTCCTGGGAGCCTAGATCTGCTGACTCTTGGTTCTCAGAAACCTGTCCAGAAATGTGTAAACATTGCCAGGGTGTTCCAAGCATGAAAATCAGCAACATAATTCTATGATTGTCATAAAAGCCAGAACTTACCCATGGCGCTGTACGCCAATGAATGTTCTAAGCAGCCACAAGAAACTGCAATTCTAAAAAGCCTGTTTCTTCATATAAACTGAATTTTTTACTACAGTTTACAATATCTGAAGGAAGGGAGAACTTTGTAGAAAACTGGCACACATGCCTGGATACTATTGTACGTAATTAACAATGGAAAGATGGCTTATCCATCATTCCTCAGAAACCATCAAATGGTTAGTGCACCTACCTGTTTGTAAGCATACATTGCCTTGTAACCATAAGAGACTTTAAATCTTTCAATACATGGACAACCAGAAATATTTTGCTACTATTCTAGTACCCTATAACGCTTATGTCCTAACTTTTTTATGTCTACAACAAATGAATGCTCTACCCTACACACTTCTACACTCCACAACTTACCCATCTCTCTCTGGAGGAGGAGCGAGTTTGGATGAGTTCCATGTTCTTGCAAGCAAGTAGTCGACTTCTGACTTTGTACACGGAGCGGAACACCTCAGCTAGCGATTTTCCTGGCTGGTATCTAAGAGAGTAGCACAATAGATCATAGCAGGGTAACACTTCAGAAGACTTGTATGATAGTGCACTTTTTTGAGCTTTTCCGAGTAGACCACTTAAAAGAGAAGTATAGCCAATGCTTGTTTTGGCTGTACTTCTCCTATGGATCAAAGGATCGCAATTCATTTTGCACTCCTGTGACCCATTTTCAGCAGAGAGCAGGCTGAAGTCCACTCTTTGATGATGTCACACAAGTCAGTCCAGGCACCGCGTCATCATGACAATGGAAGTCAGGATCCGCCAAGTGCCTGGACCAACACCCTGCTCATCCTCTCAGCGATCCACAGAGCTTGAGCTGGCCACTTCCCACCCCTCTACAGCCCAGCATTCCAGTGAGCAAGGAGGCAGCAGAGCGGAAAGCTGCCGATTGATAGTCTGCAGCTCTCTGCTCAGGGAACTGTCAGAACTGAGTGATTGGCGTTGTTTGATCGATCGGTTCTCAGCGTAGAGGCGCCAGGGGACCGATGCTGCATCCACCTAGGCAAGTATAAATCAGTAAAAAAAAAAAACAAACCCATACTTCGCTTTTAAACTATGCACAATGTTAGCAAAGTAATTGAACGCCATTTCTTATAATTCAAAAACTGGATGTGTGGAATTACTATACAGCTATAATCTGATGCCACAATCTTTGTATGTAAATGTGAGGACCTACCTATATAATTTAATACATTGAGCTGGCCTGTGTACAAGTAGTGTAGGTATGATATGGACTTCACTTGTACTATGAAAGCTTGCTGCAATTAATTGTTAGCAGTACCTAAAGTGGAGTTCCACTCAAAAGTGGAACTTCCACTGGCCGGATTCCCCCCCCCCCCCCGCAGGGGACCGCGGAGATGCGACTCTTGGCTAGCTAGTTTGTTGC
>BLSH010211970.1:1698492-1709802 GCA_018402905.1 Glandirana rugosa | reverse complement strand
ATGTAATGATTTTGTATATTTTTTTTATCATATGAACATGTATTTTGTTTATTTGTTTTGATTTTGTCTTGCTTTTTACAACACGCTGGCCAGTGTCCCAGAATCCAGTTCCTCATTTTTGATCGGGTTCATCCCAGTTCAAGAGGAGGAGACTGGAACAAATTACTCTTGCAAAAAGAGACCTGGTGGATTGAGAAACCGGGGGCTATTTTTCCCCCAGGTTTAAACAATCAACTGAGTTTCCGCCCCTTTCTGGAGGGTTTTTCCTCTGGAGGGTTTGAAAAGGAATAATCTTGGCAATCATAGGGTGGCTTGGGCCATACCCTCTCTATGTGTCGGTGCCACTTTTTTTTTTTTTTTCTCTTTTCCTTTATTCTTTCCTACTTTGGGCATATCAGACCCCTATACCACAGCGTTAGGCTGTCAGATGCCTCAGAGTGGTTATTCTACCTCAAGTTGGGAGTATCGGAAGGCTGAGGGTTATCTCATCAATTTGGTTTTGTTGTTTTATTGGTTTCTTTCATCTGTTGTATTTGCTAATTATTTAATTCACGTCCTGAGATATTAGATGCCAGTATGTAATGTATTCTGAAACTGTATGCGTCTTTGCTGTAACATGTGATGTGGTTTGTCAAACAATTCAACTTGTCTGTATGGTCTCACCGAGTCTGCTGCTGCTTCCTTTTGCCTTCACGGCCCCCACCCGGCGCACCCAGCCCCCCGCTCCTCCCAATGGTCCCTGGGGGGGGCGGTTCGGTTGGGGATCCCCGGGTCAGTGGATGGCCTTCAATGCGGTGCATGGGCCTTTCCCTGTCCCGGGATCGCCACCTTGCGTCGGAGTGGGCGTGCGGGACCTCTTTGGGGGATACCATGCAGGGGGGCCGCGCACGCCCACTTCGGGAGTCTCGCCCCGTCAGGTCCGGTTGTCTGAGTATAACCCCTCCCACCACACGTTGTACTGTCGCCGGGCACGCGTTCGTTGCCACAGCGTTTTTTGATGAGGTCACTGCGCCTTCGGTCCTTCTGCGCATGCTCCGGTGTCCTTTTAACGGCGTGCGCCAGTGTGATGGAGTGTGCTCTACCACTCGACACACACAACGCCGGGAGGACGCTTGTCTTTTGCCAGTTATGTGGGACATCCTACTCCATGAGCTTTAGTCACTTGCCGCAACCCTGTTTGACACAGGACAACCTTAGTAACAAACATCGTAAGATATAGAAAATTATTTTGGCTCTATATTGACTTATTTAAACGCATGTTTATGTTTGCGGCCATGCTGTGGTCCATTAGTGCTTTGCATTGAAGTCATTTTCAGATCAGTGGGTTACCGCTATCAACATCCCACGTTAAACATCTTCTATGCCCTTTACGTATCGGTTATATTATCTTTACATAAATATGAGAGGGTGTCACTTGGCAATGACCATCCTCTCTTCCCCCTTTCTCCCACCTCATTAAAGAGGTTTTGACATGGGGATTCATACCAATAGTGAGTTTGGACATTACTTGCAATTCCATTCCCTATATACCTCCCCCACTCTTCCCGCGATATTTAGCTTGGAGGGGGGTGAGTTGGTGTTGTGGGAAAAAAACGGTGGTCTTGGTATATTTTTATTATGTTTTGTTATTATGTTTCAGATTTCTTTTTGGTCATCCTGACAGTCATTGTCAGATGCATCATTGGCACCTTGAACCACAGATTTAACGGTGGACTCTCTGACACCTGATTTGGTGAAATTTGAGGCTCAGTGGTGACTGTGGAGGAGAGTTGGTGGCAGCGGTATTCTTATGACCACCTGGTTCTTTGCTGGGTTGATCATTGGTGATTTCTTATCAACAGGGCTTATATGGTCCTATGCTTCACTTACATAAACATGGTGACGTTACCCCAAGGTACCCACTGTCAAATATCCCTGTGATGCCTTTTGCACTTGCTGTAATTTTGAATATTGTCTAAAACACTTGTTGTATTACATTGCAGTATATAATACACTTCTCCAATACGGCCCCTGAAGAAAGGTGTATCTTGAAACGCGTCGGGCTCCGGAGAATTTGAACGTCTATTATCTCTTGCCAACTGTAACAACTGTGTTCTGTTTATGTGGTATACATTTATGTCATGCTCACCTTTTGGTGACTGTACCATTTTTTAATGTATAATAATAAATTTGTATATATAAAAAAATATTGTTTATATATAAAAAAAAAAAAAAACTTTTGTTTATAATCGGTCTGCCTTTGAAAATCCCAAACCCTCCAGGGGGGACCTTTCCGATATTTACGATGTATCCATTCCCCAAAGGTTATCTGCAGAGAGATTTCTTCCCCCTCTTGTGCTTGGTCCTATGGTGGGCACTCCTGATGAGCAGGGAGTGCATCTTGCTCCCCGCCATCCGTTCACTTCGTTTGGATGGGAGGGGTGATATGTATGCCCTGCACCACGCCCCCTGCCTGGCAGGGAGTGTGGGCATGTCTGCATGATCGTCCCTCAGCGGCGCTCGCGGCGGAAGTGACATCAGGGAGTCGCACTGGCTCCGTCACTTCCGGTGGGACCGCATATAGTGGCAGACGGCCTGAGCCAGCTATCATTACCACCTGGCGGCAAGCTGTGGCGTATTGGGAGACAATCTAGCCATTGAAAGGTATGAGTACTATTGAGCAGGTGTGCTTATATGAATATGGTGCTTTGCAAAACCCCCGATCTACGCCACCACTAGCTATAATGACGGCAGGGTAGCGGTGAGGGATATAGT
The DNA here is from genome assembly GCA_018402905.1 of Glandirana rugosa. Lineage (NCBI taxonomy): Eukaryota > Metazoa > Chordata > Amphibia > Anura > Ranidae > Glandirana > Glandirana rugosa. The sequence continues at coordinate 1,707,048 of BLSH010211970.1, read as the reverse complement.
TATGCACAATACTGTAATTACAAGCAATGTTTTTATATTCTGCCATAGGGATCTGTATCTTTTGGATGGGGTGCCATCTGTCTTCTCCCCGGTCCCATTATCCCCTCCAACTTGAATCTGGCCTTAGTCTGCGTATGTGGTCCAGTGTCCACCAGACACGGCGATTAGTTCTGACACTATTGCCTATCTTGCCCTAATGTGTCATGATTTGCCCTGCGGACCCTGGGGAATGGTTCCGTCAACATATATATCGTGGTGAGCCTTTATGATATGATTTACAATGAAATCAGTGACACTATTATGAAATTGAGATACCTAGAAGAAGCAGTGAATGTCTGCGAAACGACGGATTGCTCCACACACCTCTTCCTGCTCCCAAGTATCGTGTGGATTGTATATCCTTACAGTATGAATTTGTATCTATGAATTTATATCTTTTTAACTAGATTTCTAAATGAATTGTACATTCTTATACATTCAGTGTGTAATGCAATCAGCGCTGCTAGTGAAAGGAAAAAAACACATGTAATTAAATGAAGATAAAAGTCCGACTGCTCGCTGAACATCCAAGGTGATCAACCTCTAAAACTCATAACAAAAAAACAGAAGCAGCGCAGTCATTATAATAGTAATATAAAGTCCAAGATGTATGAAAGAGATTGCAGTCTATTCCACCAGTGCTCAGACGGTTAAACCACAGACGGTGAGACAAATCCTCCACCAACATCTACTGTGCTCACCTCCCAGTTTGACCCCAGTTTCACTAGAGGGTCAAACTCATATTGCAATTGTAGTGACAAATCACGTCCAGATCTCCAGATCTCATTATCTCCACTCCGCACAGCTCATCACAAATCGGGCGGCCGATGGTAGTATATATGTGTGAGAAGGAAGATATACTAAGTGCAGACTGTCTCATATAAAGTTTAAATTTTATTAAAACACAGTCTACTCACATAACACTGATAAGATGCGTGCATTCAGGAGAAAACACCGAAGGGTCTCCCTGCTGCTAATCCTGACAGTTCTGGATTAGCAGCAGGGAGACCCTTGCTCACCGTCTGTGGTTTAACCGTCTGAGCACTGGTGGAATAGACTGCAATCTCTTTCATACATCTTGGACTTTATATTACTATTATAATGACTGCGCTGCTTCTGTTTTTTTGCTATTCTTATACATTGGCGTATTGATTGCTCACGTCATTAACGGTATCTTCTAAAGTCCCGTGGTTCAGTAGCATTACAGGTTATAGAAAATATAGGCCAGTACTCTGGATTGCGAATCAACTGGACTAAATCCCAAATACTCCCTATAGACCATTTTCCCCCTTCCCTACAATCCCCCGCTCTTCCCTTGCCAAGGGTGTCATTGCTTAAGTACTTAGGGGTGCTCGCTACCAGGCAGCTTAAAGACTATTTTTCCCTCAATTTAGAACCTCTTTGCCTTGTCAAAACAAAAATCACAGATATGGGCTAGGCTACCCTTAGAAATGATGGGTAGAATGAACGTCATGAAAATGATACCTTTTACCCAAAATACTATATCTAATGTGGCATGCCCCGCTCCATATCCCCCACCGGTTTTTCAAAGTACTAGATTATATCCTGAACTCATTTGTTTGGGGCCACGGAAGACACAAATTAAACTGGAATGTTCTTAAAAACCCTACGTCACTAGGAGGTGTTGCTCTACCTGACTTCCGTGACTATTATCTTGCCTCCCAACTGTCCCATCTTTTTTATTTCACCAAGCAGGAACTCCGAAAATATCAAGCTTTAATGCGTCACCAACCTGACCATACCGCCTTCACCCTCTACAAGCTATCCTTAGAGGAGCAGTAAAACAAAGTTCCTCTCGCTTTATTAATGAGGGTATGCAGGCACATTATAACAGAATATATAATTTAGCCTTGGGTAATTTAAATATTCAACAAATCCACTCCCCTTTGGTATAACAGTCAGCTACTGGAATTACTAATGATCCCTGACCCTACTCTCTGGCTATCCAAGGGCATAATACACTTACACCAAGTTATGACCAGTTTGGGACCCAAGACCTTTCAAGTTCTCAAGGAAGAGTTTTCACTTCCCAATTATCTCCTATTTTGCTTCTTACATCTTGATGCACTTGCAGTTAGTCACCGCCCCATCATAGAAATCATTTCTAGGTACTGAGTCCGCCAAATTGATCTCCACTTTATACTATAATTTACAACTCCCCCAAACTACAACTTTGACCAAATGGGAAGCTAAGATAGGCGTTATGGAAGATGATGATTGGGAGGAAATTCTAGCCAACGTTAAACTTGTAGCCCCCAAAGTGTCAGATAGGTTGACACAGCTGTATATAGTACACCAAGTGTATCTCACACCACCACAACTTTCCCATTTTCAACCCATGCGCAGTCTGCTCTTCCCTCTGTGCAACTCGACTCGTGGCTCGTTTTAGCATCTTAATTGGACCTGTCCAAACATTCAAACATATTGGATCCATGTAATTAATTTTTTACATGATGTAATGGGTTCCCCGGTAGTACTCGACCCCAAACTGTCTACTGGGTCTGCACTCAGACTTAGAGATGGATAGGTCATTTGCTACATTTCTGAATGAGACACTGTTCATTGCAAGAAAAACGATAGCACGTAGCTGGATGCAAGCTATGCCTCCTACAATACAGCAGTGGAAGCAGGAAGTAAATAGTACCCTGCATATAAAAAACTGATTTTCATGAACAGAGGATGTCCTTTGAAGTTTTCTAAGGTATGGGACAGATGGATGTCAGATGGGAGAGACCTGTACTTAACTGAACCCTGATAATAATAATAAAGCTGTTAATATTATTCCCTAACTGGAGATTTAACTTGCCTTCTTATGAAATAAAAGTGTATTAGATCTAAATAAGGAATGCAGATATGTAACCCTGTACTTTTGATGTGTCCGTTTGTGACCAATATGGCGCTGTACATACCTTTATCACATTGCTGACAAATTGTATAATCTATTTTGCTTTTTCTTTAATAAAACTGCTTTTGAATGAAAAAAAAAAAACCTCAAGATGTTGTCCCTCCCCTTTTTTCATATGTCCAGTTGGAGGATCTTCTGCTGTCTGCCTTGGACCACTCGCCCTGGGTGGTTTGTTCTCCTAGACAGGCTCCCCAACCCAACGCACTTGCGTCTATTGTTAAGTGCTGGGTTGCCGAAAAGACCCAAGGAAGGCTTTTTGAGAGGTTCCTTTGATCCCCCCACCACCAAAGAGACCTTTTGCTCCCAACTTGATCCTTTTTTCCAGAGACTCTTGATGCAACCATTTCAGAAGCATGTCCAACTGAAACCATCAAGCAAGAAGTTTGGCCCACTGTACTGCCGGGATTACTGCTGTGAATAGCCCCAGAACAGACATGGACCTCCGAACAGATATTTCCTGGTTGGATTGTACAGATTTCAGTGCCAATAAGACTTTCTCTATCTTTTCCTTGGAAGGAAGATCTTTTGTTGTGTCGAATCTATCTAGTAAAGTAGAAATCTCAATCTGAGTCGGAATCCGATTCGATTTCTGATGATTCACTAGCCACCCCAGACTGACCAGGTGTTCTTGGGTTGCCTGCAGGTTGGCCAACAGTCTTTCCCTTGACTCCGCGAAAAGCAACAGGTCGTCGAGATAAGGAATTATTATTCCCCTCAGTTTCTAAGGATCCAGAGCCTCCGCTAAAACCTTTGTGAATATTCTGGGAGAGGAGAAAAGGCCGAAAGGTAGAGCTCTGAACTGAAAATGGCTTATCTGCCCTCCCAGTTGACTGCCAGCCGAAGGAATTCTTGAGATGATGCCGCAATAGGAATGTGTAGATACGCATCCACAGATCGATCAAAGCCATGAAACAATTTGGGGTGAGCAGACTCCGTTCTGAAATGATGGTATCCATCCTGAACCTCTTGTATCTTATTGATCTGTTCAGAACTTTCAAATTTAGGATTAGGCAAAACTAGCCAGAAGGCTTCTTGACCAGAAAACTGTGGTGATAGAACCCCTCCCCCACTTTCTTTTGGGACCGGGATTATAACACCCTGTTGCATCAGCTTTAGAGAAAATTTCTAGGTGGTAACCATGCCTGATGATCCTCAACACAAAGGCTTGAAGTTGCTTCCTTCCAGGTCTGAAAGAAAGCTTGAAGCCTACCACCTACTGGAAGGTGATCGTCATTGCTTCTTTGTATTTTGTTCAGGGGCTCTAAAGAGTACTGCTCCTCTACCCCTTCCCTTATGGGGAAACCAGGATTTCTTTTGACTCTGTTCCCTTTCCTTATGGGCCTCCTGAAAATGACGAAAATTTTTCTTTGGTAGTGGTATCGCCTTTTTTTTTCTGCGGAAAGGCCTTTTCATACGCTGTTCTGTCCAACACGGACTCTAATTCTGGCCCAAAAAGTAAATCCCCTGTAAGGGGATAGCCACACAGCTTAACTTTTGAAGCTGAGTCATCCAACCAAGTTTTGAGCCACAGGGCTTGCCTAGCTAAATTGATAAGGGCCGAAGACCTTGCTGACATCCTAACGGATTCTGCTGAGGCGTCAGCCATGTATTTAACTGCATTTAGCAATTTAGGGAAGGACTCCAGTAGATCTTTTCTGCAAATACCTGCTTCCACATGTCCCTTCAGTTTTTCTATCCAACACTCGAGATTTATTGCCACGACTGTGGATGCCAATGCTGGTTTTAAATTGGATAAGGAGGAGTCCCATTGCCTTAAGAGGGAATCTGCTCTCTTGTTCATCGTGTCCTTAAGTACTCCCATGTCTTCAATGGCCAGGTCAGTCTGCCTTGAGACCTGGGAGAAAGCTGTGCCAATTTTTGGCTATTTATTCCAAATGCAGGACTTGTCTTCATCAAAAGGAAACCTCCTTTTAAGAGACCCTTTTCCGAGTCTTTCCACTCCTTTTTTATTGTCTCCGTCAGGACTCTGTGATCCCGAAAAACTGTGTTTTGACCCTTCCAGGCCTTGATACATTTTATTATGTACCAACAGCTGAATCTTTTCTTTCTGTATCTGCAGAGTAGTGTACACTGATTTTAATAGGTCTTCCACCTCTTCCAGTGTAAGTTTATAGCGAGAGGCCTTAGACACTTCCTCAAAATCCTCCTCCTCTGAATCCCATACTGAGGGGGGAATAATGTCTCTTTTCTCCGCTTACTCTTCTTCCATCTGTCGTGAAATAGAGGGCAGGGGATTGGGATGGAATCTCTGGCTATGTATGGACCCCTGGCCCTGCTTTTTAAGAAGGGAGCGAACCGTTCCCAAGGTTTCTGCAAGCTCCTTCCTTACAGATGAAAAAAGCTACTTGCATTCCTGCATGGATTCCACTTTTACAAGCCCTGCAATGCAAGACCTGCAGAGATGCTTGGGTCACAAGTCCCTCAGCGGGTTCTTGCAAGAGGGGCACTTTCTCCCTGAGACAGATTTGGCAGTGGCTTTGGCCTAGAAGACATAATCATAAAACCTCCTTACTACAAATGAGAAAACTACTCGCTACCACCATTAAAAAAGAAATAGGAAAGGAGACACCACAAGGAAGAACCCAGCCTAACAAGATATAATCCCTGCTGTCCAAGAACCATTTCAATCTCAAACAGACAGCTGCTGTACCTCTCTTACCAAGCAATTACTGGGGTTCTGGGCGCCTGCATCCGCCATCCCCGCTGACTGCTCCATCTAGTCCATAGCGGCGCAGCAGGAAGAAAACTTCTTGTGCTTTTAAGCACTGATCCTCCCGGCGTCCCCACGCTTGAGGGCCGGAAGGAAGCCCCAGTCCAATGTCCCGCCCCTTCCCCCTGCGTTCCAGCAGCTGGAACCACTTGCTGTCACTCCCTGCCGGAAGACCCGCCCCCCGGAAGCGCCGTCACCCGCCATCCGGACCCGGAGCCAACATGCCGAGCCTGAAGCCTCTCAGCATGCACGCCTAAGCACACCCGAGGCTGACAGGCACCTGGAGCAGGATCCTCACGACAGACCATCACTCCTATAACCCGGCGGTACTGCCATCCCCTCCCATAGCCTTGAGAGAGCGCAGCCCCCTCTTAGTTCCCCAGCAGCGCTTCCACCATGGCAGAGGAAACACTAAGACTGACAGCATGGTGGAAGCGGCCGCTTTTAAAAAGAGGCGTTGTCACTGCAGTGTTTCCAGTGAAGAGGTGGAGCTACGCTCTCTCCATAGTGCTGCCCTGAAAGGCGAAGGGAGAAAGTTACTGTGCAAAACATAACTGCAAACAGTGCAAATTATTATAATACAGGATTTATATAGCACTGACAGTCTATGCAGCGCTTTACAACTTGAGGGTAGACAGTGCAACTAAAATACACTTTAATACAATAGGAATCAGAGAGCCCTGCTCGTTAGAGCTTACAATCTAAGAGGGAGGGTCAAGAGATACAAGAGGTAATAACTGTTGGGGATGTGCTAATTGAGAAAATGTACAGTTGTTAGGTGGTGGCCAGATAGGCTTCTCTGAAGAGATGAGTTTTCAGGGATTGTATGAAAGTGTACAAAGCAGGAAATAGTCGGACAGATTTTGGTAGAGCATTCCAGAGGATGGTAGTGGCTCAGGAAAAGTCGTGGAGGTAGCATGGGATGAGGTGACAAGGGAACTAGAGAGCAGGAGATCTTTTGAGGAATGAAGAGAATGAGTTGGTTAGTATTTTGAGACCTGTTTGGCACAGGTACAGGAAGTGAAGAGAAATCTTCAAAATGGGACACAGATGACAGAAACAAATCTGACAGAAGGTATAACCCTCCCTTGTGCTATCCAAAAAAAAAAAGAAAGAAAATTTGCCTATAGTTCTACTTTAAGCTATTCAGTTCCTTCTACACTGACTTACCCAGCTGAGGAACATCCATCTCAATGCCATTCCCAAATAAAAAAGTCTTCAACCAATAAGCAGTGTCTTGTTCCTCTGGTGATGTGGGTGACCCTTGCAGCATGCCCCCCAAACAGCATCCAATCAACAGTGTAACAGTTCGTTCCAAATCCACGAGCCAGACCCAAGACTGAGCTGGAGCAGGCAACAATACTCCTGCAGGGTCCACTTGTTCTGGTCCTCCTGTATAAGAGAAACAGGTAGAAAGAAGTAAAAAAAGAACCTCAATTTATCAGAAGTGGCTATTTTCTACATAACTCTGCTAAATTGTTCAACGCAATAATATTTTCAGCTTATTAGAGATACAAATATCTGAACCAAACTGATTGATAAAATAAACTTAGTAGCTAATTTTGAGCCCAAAACTATTAACATCCTCACAATCCTGTAAAGCCAAATATTAATAAGGACCTCCCCCATTTACCATGAAGAGGCCACTGCAATTCCTGATCTTCCAAAAGAGCAGCGGCAGGTAATAATCTATTGAGACGATCCAGTGGTGGAAGCAGGTCCAGTAGATAACTGAGAAGAGGCCTGGACACAGACACTGGCAGTAAGAGCAAGGCGTTTATCAGCTGACAAAGCATACTGCCTGCTGCGGATACATAGATGACATCTGTATGGAGAAAAAGATTAGAAAATATGTAGCCAGATACACAAATGGATTAAAAGGGCAGTAATATATGTGACAAATATAGGGAAAACATAAATGAAGGTATACTAACAAAATAAGAGATACATAATGGAAATCTGTGCGTTGACAATTTCTGTTTGTGCAACAATACTAACTCCCTCCAACTTCATAAACCTAAAGTAACACGTACCACGTAATTTCTCTCCCACACTCCCATTGCATGGACTTTCCCTCAGCAGGGTAACAGAGCGCGAGTAGATGTCTGTGGCATGAGGCAGAAGAAGCTGTAGGTGTTTGTGAAGCAATGCCACACTGCTGGAGTTCTGCAAGCAGAGAACAGCGCTATCATTTTACAAGAAACATTTAAACTTTAATTTCTGAATATGATATATATGAAAATATTTTTCCTTGTAGTTACATAGGAAACTGTAGTTACATTAAAGTGGAGTTCCCCCTGGCTAAAAAAATAAATAGCCAGCAGATACAAATACTGTAGCTACTGACTTTTAAAGTAAGGACACCTGTCCTGGGAGCCCGCGATGTCGGCACCCGAAGCCGACCCATCCCTCGGCTCCGGGTGCCGGCGCCAGCATCCTCACTAAGAGAAACAGGAAGTGAAACCTTGCGGCTTCACAGCCGGTTTCCTACTGTGAGGAAAATATTGAATACTTCAGCACCTAGCACAGTTGCAGCACTTATGGCCATTTAAGCACGAGCACATTTGCGGTGGTTTATACTCGTCTATTCCCTGCAAAATAGCAGTTTAAAGGACTATATAACAGACTTTATATATTGTACATTTGGCTAAGCGCGGTGATTTAAACTTTTTATTCTTGTACGGTTTCCTACTGTGCATGCGCGAGTCGCGCTTCGCGTTCTGAATGGTCCCCTGCTGTCTTCTGGGACTTGTGTGTCTCCCAGAAGACAGCAGGGGGGTTTCCCCAGAGGTGGGAGCAGATACACCCCCCCCCCCCCAGGGTCCTGTCCACAGGAATGAAATTTTCAGTCATCGATGTC
>BLSH010211970.1:1683237-1695358 GCA_018402905.1 Glandirana rugosa | reverse complement strand
TGAGGGACACCCTGGTCTGAGGGCCCAGCCGGATCAGAAGATCCAAGGACCGGTGGGACTTGTCCCATTGAACGAGAATTGCTCGTTGGAGCAAACGAGTGTGACTCTGGGCAAAAGGTATCGCCTCGAACGACGAGACCATGAGCCCCAGCACCCTCATACAGAACCGCAAAGAAGACTGGCGGCGTGATAGTAGGGTGCGCACAGCCGACTGTAAGCTTTGTAGCTTTGTCGGAGGGAGAAATACCTTCGCTTGGTTCGTGTCCAGAATGAGACCCAAGTACTCCAGACGGCAGGAAGGAGACACCGACGACTTCTGCAGGTTGAGTAACCATCCGAAGTCCCGCAATGAGACCATTGCGATGCTCACATTCTCCTCCAGGGCAGAGACAGAGTCCGCTCGCAGGAGCAGATCGTCCAGGTAAGCCACTATGGCAATGCCCCTCTGCCGCAGCAACGCCAACACCAGGGCCAGTAACTTCGTGAACACCCGGGGCGCGGAGGTCAGACCGAAGGGAAGAGCTACAAATTGAAAGTGGCGTTCCCCAACAGCGAACCGCAGGAATCGCTGATGTCGCGGATGGATGGGTACATGAAGGTACGCATCCTTTATGTCCAATGATGCTAGGAATTCCCCTTGGTGCGGGGCGGTCACAACCGACCGAACGGACTCCATTCGGAATTTCCGTGCCCTGACAAATTTTTTTAGGGCCTTCAGATCCAGGATGGGCTGAATACCGTCGCCCTTTTTGGGCACCACAAAGAGATTCGAGTAAAAGCCTCGAAACCTCTCCCCTTGGGGGACCGGTACGATCACTCCCTGATCTGAGAGAGCCTGCACCGCCCTGAGAAGGGCCTGTTTGCGCTCCAGCGGGAGGCTTAAATTTGATGGGAAGAACCTGTCTGGGGGTAGAGAGATGAACTCTATCCTGTACCCGGTGGACACCACCTCGCAGACCCAGCGGTCGGAAATGCGAGCCAGCCACCGGTTTGCGAACCCCCGAAGACGTCCCCCCACCCGACAATCGGGTGGGGGCGACCCATCAGGCTGAGGAAGACTTGTCTTCCGTCTTTTTGCGCTGCCACTGTCGGCGTCCAGCCCCTGCAGCAACCTTACTGGGACGGGTTCCCTTGCTTGCCGCGCCTGATGCACGAAAGGGCTTCCGCTGACCAGACGTAGAAGGCTCCTGTCTACGGCGAAATTCACGCCTGCGAGGCTCCGGGAGGAAAGTACTCTTGCCTCCCGTGAAATCCTTAATGATTTCGTCAAGTCGTGAGCCAAATAGGCGCCCACCCTGGAAGGGAATATCAGCCAAACCTAGTTTGGAGGCGTGGTCACCCGACCAGGATCGCAGCCAAAGAGTTCTGCGAAGCCTAATGGCCGATATAGAAATTCTGGACAACAAGGGCAGAACGTCCACCGCCGCATCACAGAGGCAATTAATGCCCTGGAATAAAAACTCAGCCTTCTGCGGTGCCTCCATGAGGCGACCTTCAGTCAGATCCGACTTAAGTTCCTTCATGCACTCCGAAAAGTACTGCGCTGCCATGGCCGCAGCCAAGGTAGGTCGCACCGCGGAGCCCGCATTCAAAAACAAGGACTTCAGAAGTGCCTCTGTTCTTCTATCAGCAGGATCCTTAAAGGAAGGAGTCCCTTCCATAGGAATGGTAGTTGCCTTAGTAAGGCGTGCAATAGGCGGATCCACCGCAGGAGATTCCCATTTCTTCAGAAAACTCTCCTCAAAGAGATAGCGTTCAGAAAAACATGCAGTCAGTGAGGGGGAACGGCGTGTTGTTGCCATTCACGGTATAGGGAATGGTCAAAAAATTCATTGTAAGGATAGGACTTGGGGGCCCTGAGGGGCCTAGAAGACCCGCACACATAGGCAGCCCGCGATTCGCCTGTTTGATCCAACTGCAACGTGGTGCGAATGCCAGCGATAATGGTGGCTACCAGCACATTGTCCTGGTCAGTCACAGGCTCTTGGTCCTCAGTTCCCATGTCACCACCCGTTTCCTCATCAAACAGGTCCCCCGGGGTCCCTAAGACCCCTAAAGCCACCGCCGGCTCATAATCTTCCTCCGATGATGGGGGGGGGAGGGGGCCACTTCCTGGGGGCCCGCGGAGCTGCGCCCCCACGCGGAAGAAACTCAGCAAGGACATCCCACAGCTGGGAGAGAAAAGCCCCTTGGTCAGACTGCGTGGCTGCTGAAGCCACCTCAGTAGGTTCAGCAGGGAGATCAGCCATTACAGGGATGGATGGATGGATGGATGGATGGATGGAAGGAAGGGATGCCCCGCACACAGCCACACACCCACAGGATCCAGAGGACAGCACCCCACCGCCACCAGTACCCAGAGGGAGCCCAGCTATACTTGCTGTTTTGCTGCCTGATAGCGCCAATCGCTCAGAAGAACTGCCTCTGTCAGCTGCCGTTTTCAGAGAGAAGAAGAAGCTGCAGCCACGTGTAGAATGCAGAGCATGCAGTGAAGATGGCCGCCAGGAAGCACTAGAGGGTGAGCACACCTCTCAGGCAACATGCAGTACCGATTATGGCCACTCCGAGCGCTAGAGGGAAAGCCCCATAGACTGAAAATGTCCGCGGCTACGGCAAAATGGCGGCGGTCCGCCGCAAAATGGCGGCCGAAAGACCGCATGGCAATGCTGGATGAGAAGGCTGAACGAAGGTACAGCGCTGGGGAGGGGGGTGAGGGCGGGGGGTGGCAAGGGGCAAGATGAGAGGCTGATTCCCACCGGTGGATACCCCGAACAGCTACAGGAGCAGTGAAAAAAATTGCATTTTTGGACGTCGGGCCCTCTTCACTCCCCATGTGGGGAGGAAGGCAGGGCGCTCACTTACCAGTCCGACGCCACGGTAGCCACCCGGATGCAGACTTTCCACCCTCGGCGGGGGGTACACTGCAGGCCCAGGGTCACCCTGCCAAACGAATCGGGAAGGGGGCCAATATGGGGGATCTCGCCCCGGGCCACCCGCACGGAACGGGTAAGATGCGGCGGGTCCCTGTGTTGGGGCCGGCTTCGCATCATGTTGGCCAGGTCGGGGAAAGTACAGAGCACCAAGACTCTCGATGCCCCGACCGGCTTCTTGATAGCAGATCATCTTGATTGCAGAAAAAAGAAAAATTAAAAGAAAAATGGTCACAATAGGACCGCAGTTCCCATAGGGAAGCCAGGTCAACTCCTTGCGAACTAGGCATTGAAACTGGAGAGCTCCTCTGTGAGGGGGGTTTTAATGTAGGAAAAGAGGACGGCCCCCAGGGGAGGGGCCAGCTGATTTCTTTTCCCTGCCTAGTTAACTCCTGGTAGGACGAACATAAAACCCCACAAAGTCATGAAGAGCTGCGTCTGTCAGTGAACGTAGGAGAAAGTTCTCTTTAATAAGACAGGGGTCTTTTAAAGCCTTGATGCCTCACCTGCCCTCCAATGAAATGTATGGGGCACAGAGCATACTCCATTAGCTTCTTCTCCAGCCACAACTGCCAGGGAAATTGACAGCTGGACCCAATGGCACATACCATTCCAGTCTTGGGTCTGCCAATGGTAAAACGGAGCCCAAGAAACATGGTGAGGGTGCAGGGGTCTGCTGTAGCAGCTAGGAATCTGTGTAAATCCCTACCCCTAGCTGCGAACTACATATGGCATAGGCCAGTGGTACATAAAGAAGAAACAGGGAAGAAAGAGACCAAGTGGTTTACCATGTCTGCTCCTTAAAAAAAAAAAACACATATAATCTGCAATTTCCTGCTGAAAGGAGCTCTATGTACTGCACTGTTCTGGTTTAGGTGATGTTCTTCCTGAGAATGTGTGTGTCATATAACAAAATACATTAAAGTGGGCGTAAACTCCCATCTCTGAATTTTACCTATAGGTACGCCTATAATAAGGCTTACCTATAGGTAGTGTAAATATCTCCTAAATGGGCACTGTTTAGGAGATATTTACTGTACATGCAGCCAGTGACATCACTGCGCAGGAGTGACGTCATTGCGGCTCCGGGCTAGGTACAGCTGGAGTCTGAGAACCCAGAAGGAAGATGGAAGTGCCTGCAGCTCTGACATCTCGGTATTGGAAAGGCTTTGTTTTAGGGTAAGTACTAGCACATGACGACATTACTTTGCAGGGTAGAAAAAAAAAAAAAAAAAAAAGGAGGTCCGCTTTAATCCTGATCATGTAAAGTCTATACACAGTATATAAACAAAGCATCGAATGCTGTTAAGAAAAAGATATCAACTAATTGGACTTCCTCTTTAATTTCTATATAAAGCAGAATGACCTCAGCCACTGCGCTTAGCTGGGATACATACCTCGCTTATATTGTTTGTGTGGCAATATGCCAGCAACTGTTTCTGCAAGGAGCATAGCAACTCATGAAGATGAGCGGGTTGGCTGTTCTCTGCGGAAGATGATCCTACAATAAATTTATCACTGTTCTTCTCCAACTCTCCAAAAGCTTGATCCTAAAAAGAATAAATAATTAGAAGTTCTCTTCTTGGAGGAAATAGAGAAAAAGAGTACATCAGCCTCCATACTCAAAGAGATTACAGAACATCTGAGCATTGCACCAGTGTTACAAAGATCCTCTGTAATCCCCCAGGGGGTGCCCACATACTGTAGGAATTACAAAAGGGAACAGTATCAAAGTTTAGGGGAAAGATAGGACATGTAAAAAAAATGAAAGAAAAAACAGAGCCCACTGAATAGTGCAGATAAAACGTTTTTTGTTAGTTAGTGGCTAAAGAGTAAGGCTGGCAATACATTATACAATTTTCGGGTACAATTTTCCTTTATATTTACCAAAACCATATACCGGTAATATGAGGGCAAACCTAAACACTTCCAATTGGTGTGTAATCTGGCAGGCCATTGTACTACACAGTTTAACCACTTCACCTCCGGAAGAATTTCCCAGGTTAGGACCAGAGCACTTTTTGCGATTCGGCGCTGCGCCGCTTTAACTGACAATTGCGCAGTCCTGCGACGTTGTACCCAAACAAAATTTGCGTCCTTTTTTCCCACAAATAGAGCTTTCTTTTGGTGGCATTTGATCACCTCTGCGTCATTTCTGATCGCCGCTATAAACAAAAGAAGCGACCATTTTGCAAAAAAACCCAAATTTCTTACTTTTTGCTAAAATTCAAATGCAAAAAAATATATATATATATATATAAAAAGACATTTTTTTTCACCGGTTTTGGTCGATTTATATTCTTCCTCATATTTGTGATTAAAAAAAAAAAAAAAATCGCAATCGGCACGGTTCGCTGTTCTTTGCCTGTGGCTGCATCATCAGGAGTGTGGTGATTCGCGGCCAGCGTCCACACTGCCACCGTAAATATGCGGTAGGCAGTGTGGAAATGGTTAAGGTAAATCTAAAGGAAATTGAACAAGAAAATTGTATAATATATGGGCAGCTTTATTGCAGATCTTTATTTACATACTGAGAGGGTAATTCATATTTGGAAAAGAGCTCTTACCCCCATACACATCAATCAGAAAATATATTTCTAAAAAATTCCGTGTCCACATGTATAATCAATTGGTAAAGTTGTAAGGCAGCATGGGTCCCCTGGAGCACGGGAGGGGTCTCAATTGTGACCCCTATTGCTCGCCCTTGCTTGCAAGGGTTTTCAGAGTTGCCTAGCACCAGTGAAGCGTGGAACATTTGAAGATTGTAAGATGTGGCATGGCATCAAACTGAATGTATTTAGCAGCATAGTCCAACTCGTATGCCCAGTGAAAGCAATGCTCTAGTATGCAGCATCTATACCTTTATACTTCCTCCCATAAAGGTTGTGCAGCTTTCTGCTCGGTTTTAAAAATGTTCTACCCTAAAACTGGATAAAAAAAGGAAGGGTCACAACCATTCTGCTTTTCATTCTGCTCTGCACTGATTGGTGGGAAGAGTTAGGTGCAGCGAGTACATCACTGCAACAATGCCCACTAACACAGCGATTGACACTTTGCAGACATTATACCTATATAAGTGAATACACACAGCTTTGTCTAAATGTGAACAGCACAAGGCAGTAAAATGGTTGGAGACAGGACAGCCAATGTAAGGGCCCTGCAGTCTCAATCTCCTTTAGGCCTCTTACACATGGTACTGATGTTTGAGCTTTTATTTATTTGGACGTAATTTTAGGCGTTTGTTTTGCACGTATTTGCTCATTCATGCACACAATACCTTCCTAGGGAAAATTAATTCATATTTATGCTCATATGCACGTATTTGCGTGCATCGGCGCAAAATACTTGCCAGATTTTTCTATTTTTTTTATTCAAGAATACGCAGCGATTATTTACACGCCTGTGTGTACAGGCACATTGTAAACAATGGGCTGCATTTTAGATCCGTAAAAAAAATGCTGTACTGCGTTTTTAAGCGGCCTTTGATTTAGCAAAACTATGCAATATGGAGGAAATACTTAAAACGCTCATTCAATTAGTATCAATTATGGCAGGCCCTTAAGGCTACATTCACACTTGTGTCAGTGGTTCCTGTTCCAGTCCACACCTGTTCCTGCAGCCGCAAAAACCCACACAGAAAAACCACAGGAGATGAGTCAGGGTACCATTAATCCTAATGGCACCACCCCACGCACTGGAAAATGGATCACAGTTTCCCTGCACTGGAATCCGACTGCACTTGGCCATGTTTTCAAAGACGGAGCAGGGACATTTTCCCTCCATTTTTTGGGAGCCCGCTCGCAGAGCCGCACAAGTGTGAACCTAGCCTAATAGTTAATGGTAGATGGTGCAATTTCATTGTTGAGCGTATAATCAGCTTTACACTAAGATGCCATTTCTACTCTAACTGGGAGAGAATATAACTAAACAACATAACACACACTTTCCCTGAGGGTTAAAACTGTATTGGTGTAATCATGTAAGAGCGGAGATTCAGATACTAAAAAATACATTTTCCTGCCTGGTTCTCTTTAGAGCACTGCTGGCTGCCCTGGCTTTTATACATACATAATTAAGATTCCCGTTAAAACACAAAAAAACAATCAGAATGTTACTCCCTGTGAAAAAAAAAAAAAAACTTAGAAGCCAGCGGGTAACCCGAATGCTAGCAATACATGGCTCAAATCTATTTAAAGCCTTGAGTGGCCCTGCTGGCAGCTAAACAGTGACTGCATTCAATCAGATGTCATCATAGCTAGGGTACTCTGACAGCCTAGGGTGCCAGCAGTTGTCAGAATACAATAATCAGCAGGAGAATGCATGAATGGAGGAATCTATTAAATATTTTTTCTTATTTGTTGGTCAATCCTACCATTCCTCATTACAAAGCAACATATTTGTCCAGAGGATGCAAGAAAAAATTCAAAAGGGTGTGGCAGGCATGGTATGATGTTGAAACAGCGGGCTAAGCGACCAGCAGGGATCTTTGGATCCCATATGATAGACACTTGTACGTAATTTTAGTGGTCATGAAGTTTGGGGTATAGAGCTTGTATGTACAAGCCCCCTCCCTCCACTATTGCCGAGTTAGAACTCGAAAACAAGGAACAGCTGTTATAACTATAATCCCACTCTATTACATCAGGTGGCCAGACTCAAAATATATATATATATATATATATATATATATATATATATATATTTATTAATATTTACCCGGTTCCAATATGTGATTCACTGCACCCAATTGGAGAGGCTGAGTATGGGGTGAGAGCGGGGTAAGGAGAGAGCGGGGTAAGGGGAGAGCGGGGTAAGGGGAGAGCGGGGTAAGGGGAGAGCGGAGTAAGGGGAGAGCGGAGTAAGGGGAGAGCGGAGTAAGGGGAGAGCGGAGTAAGGGGAGAGCGGAGTAAGGGGAGGGCAGGAATGTTCTTATTTCTTGGGCAGTTAGTTTTTTTTTAGTCTAGGAAGGCCCTGCATGGCCATGGTGCTGGCCCAATTTTCATTGTGCAAAAACGCCATAAAAATACATTTTTTTTTTTTTTTTTTTTAATTTTCTTATTCAGCCTCCATGGCTGAACAAGAGAAATAGAAGCATGTATGGCTAATTTAAGTCTATAGCAATAAAATACGTGCTTAGGGTGACTTTGCTGAACCCATAAACAAACTAGATTCTAGCTGTGTGGTCTCACCGTGTAGAAGCCCAGGTTTCTCAGAAGTGTCTTCATCAGGATCTCTGCCAGGTGAGTGTCTGGATGGCTGCTCTGAGAGATGGGATCAGAACTGGAGCAATAGGAGAGAGGCAGAGAGGAGCTGTCTGAGGAGTCAGAAGGAGAGCTGTATCCCAGTAAGGATGCCACATGTGTGTGATCCTGAAGGCTTGTCAGAATGATGTCCAGCTGCATCCTCTGCAATGAGATCATCTCAGAGTTCCCATAAAAAAAAAAATTTTTTTTATTACGAATAGTTGATCTATTCCATGTCTTATGCAGGGTACAATGAAATCCCCAAATCAAACACGGAGTCTCAAGACATTGACAACTAAATTAAATCAGCACAGGGTGGTTTTCTGGGATCTCTAAGCAGAATGTCTACTTTGGATAGAAAATATACCTGTGTTCTAAATATATTCTAAATATATTCCATTTCATCCATCAACTAAATGTCTAAGTTAAGAGAATTACTGACAGGTGTTTGATATAACCAATTCCATCATTTAGACATATGGTCACATTAAATTAGAACTAGAGGCACATGTGTTCTTCATTTTGGATAGATTATATGCAAGCTATAAACATTGTCAGTTTGCCATCTGTGTTCTACAGGGGAGATTTCCCTTCACTTCCTGTCCCACAGTCACAACAGAAAGGAAGAGGAAATTCCTCTGACGGAATCCATAATTTGTCACAAGAACCAGTGAGCCTATTGGAACGCTAGAGATTTCTCCTCTATACCTGTTCTGGTGAAAACCCAAATTTTGGGATACTTTTCACTTTCACTCTCAACAATAATGGTAACAGGGGCACAGACAGCAATAAAAACCTGACAGGTGTTTTAGCCTCTTTACCTTTAATTAGAAACAACATAACCCACTAGGCTTGGCAGCAAAGTTATCAAGACTTCCTTGCATCTTGCAGGCCAAGCAAACATCAAAGCTGAACATTATTGTGATAAATGTAAAATGAAAAATGCAAACTTTCCGGCTCATTGTTAATGGTCTGTTATATGAAGGTCCAAAAATATATACAAAAAGCTAGGGGGCCAGTAAACAAAACTTAGCACTCTTACACTATTTGTGTCACTAAAAATTCACTTAAAGTTCAGGCAAATACCAGTTCTTAATAAAAAGCTGACATTTGCACAAGGATTATTAGTCCCTCTAAATCTTAGTAAATGTTAGCCAACTGAAGAAATAATTAAAGGGGAAAAAAAGTCTTATTCAAACAACAGACTAAAGCAGGATTTACCAAATCTGTCCTGAAGTCTCACCAACAGTGAATGCTTTGTAAGCATACTAAATGGTCAAGGGTAACCAAAGGTCCCACATCCCCCATAAAAAACTAATATCAAACTATATCCCTCAAATCGGGTGGGTAGATAGAAAGTAAAAATAAAAGTAAATAATGTAGCCAAATGGGACCAAAACTCATGCCTACATAACAGTATGGATGCTCCACGTGTGTGGGGCCATCAGGAGGAAGAAGTGAGCGCAACAGTGGCAATATCCAAGTTCTTGAAATACCTATAAATCTATACAGGTCTGTAAATTCTGACCTTGTATATTTACATTTTCTGTTCTCCTATAGGAAACAACATCATATCTTTGGCCCAATGCTTCTACTTGTTCACCATAAATGACACTGGCTCCAATGGGTGGGTGGATGTTTCCACTATTAGGGACAAGGCTGACTAGGGACCATGAATAGGGCAGTCAGGGTCCTCTGTCCAAAGGGAACATGCTCTATGGGTCTGTTTCCTGAGAGCCTGTATAGTGCATGTTTTGTTTTGCGCACCCAGGTAACAATCACATCACTAAAGCCTGGTACACACTAATAGTTTTTAATAAACTGAGAGATCCAGTTGGAGCCGCTGAACTAACAGTGAGATGTTAGTGCAGAGATTTCCTCCATTGACACACACAGGCCGAATCTCGGCTGGTTTTTATTGAACCGGCCGATGTCTCCTGACATTCGGCCCGTGTGTACTAGGCATAAGGCTTATTACAAAAAACACCCACATATGGGAGGTTACTTGCACTGTTGGGGAGACATGAGAACAGGTTTGGAAAATACTGGGATACTCATCCTTGCTAGACCTGCTTCCTGCATAAACAATTTTCCATAGTAAAATATACCTCAGAAAAATGTACATACCTGGCCCTTGGAAAGGCTTTCCCATCTATCAGGTCCTTGGGGCAAGAGAGAATGTAATAACTCCATTCTTTCACGCAGAGGCGGCAGCAGCATGGTAGCTCCCACTGACAGAGTCTCAATTACAACCTGTGGGTGAAGAGGTCAATGTAAGTGCTTTGCAAGATTATATATTCTAGAATCACCCTACTACAAAGCAAGATCTCCCATTGTTTTTGTAACAAATAATAATTAGATAATTTTTTAGCTATACAGACTGCAGGGATACTGATAACAGTGGCAGGTTTCTGTGACCCATGTAGCCGCTTCGAATAATGGCCATTTGTTACATCTCCTCGTAAAAATCGGACGACATAATCAACAATGATCAGTCTCTACAACCACAAAATTGTACTTACAGCAGAGCCACAGTAGGTGAAAGGGATATACATATGGCACATGAAACAATAGTATTGAATCTTGTCTGATTGAAAAGTCACTTAACATATTCAGAATTATTTAGACAGAAAGTCAGATGGGTGTAAACAAACATCACCTCTTGAATCTCATCTGGCACACTTGCATCCATTAGGCGAAAAAGCAAATTTCGCAGAGGGCCAGCTTGGCGTCCTAAGATGCTTGTAGCAACGCCTCCTGCTAAAGCCAGGGCTAGATGGTTGGACAGCATCTTTAAGCACAACTTTAGGAAGTTATGATGTTCCCTTTAAAGAGATAATATATACACACAAATACAAGTTATTTTATGTGAAAAAAATGCAAACTAAGACAGACCATAAAAGGACAAGAAGATTCCCCTAGCTTGAACTTTTTTAAAGTGCAACTGTGGCCAGGTTATAGACATTTAACCACTTGACAACTGGGCACTTAAACCCCCTTCCTAACCAGACCAATTTTCAGCTTTCAGTGATCTCACACTTTGAATGACAATTACTCAGTCATACTACACTGTACCCAAATGAAATTTTCGTCCTTTTTTTCACACAAATAGAGCTTTCTTTTGGTGGTATTTAATCACCACTGGGGTGTTTATTTTTTGAGCAATAAATGGAAAAATACCGAAAATTTTGTAAAAAAATGCATTTTTCTTTATTTCTGTTATAACATTTTGCAAATTAGTAATTTTTATTCGTAAATTTTGGCCAAAATTTATACTGCTATATGTCTTTGGTAAAAATAACCCAAATTAGTGTATATTATTTGGTCTTTGTGAAAGTTATAGAGTCTACAATCTATGGTGCCAATCACTGAAAATTTATCACACCTGATGCACTGACGGCCTATCTCATTTCTTGAGGCTCCAACAAGACAGGAAAGTACAAATACCCACCAAATGACCCCTTTTTGGAAAGTAGACAGTCCAACGTATTTAGTAAGAGGCATGGCGAGTTTTTTGAAGTTGTCATTTTTTCCCACAATTCTTTGCAAAATGAAGATTTTTTTTTTTCAGTTTTTTTTTTCCACAAAATTGTCATATTAACATGTTATTTCTCACACCCAGCATATGCATACCACCAATTACACCCCAAAACACATTCTGCTACTCCTCCTGAGTATGGTGATACCACATGTGTGAGACTTTTACACAGCCTGGCCACATACAGAGGCCTAACATGCAGGGAGCGCCATCAGGCATTCTAGGGACATAAATTACACATATCATTTCCTGACTACCTCTTGCACTTTTGAAGGACCTGGAGCACCAGGGCAATGGAAACGCCCAAAAAATGACCCCATTTTGGAAAGTAAACAACCCACACTCTTTATTGTACAATTATACTGTTAAAACACCTTTTTTTTTTGACTTTTTTTTTTTAGAAGTAAAAC
>BLSH010211970.1:1650218-1678722 GCA_018402905.1 Glandirana rugosa | reverse complement strand
AAAAAAAAAAAAAAAAAAAAAAAAAAAGGTCCCTTTAAGGCCAGAGGGCGGAAGTGAAGTTTGACGTCGCTCCGGTCCTCCAAGGGCATAGAGTCGAATGAAGGCCATCATGCCCTGACCATCGGACCACAGGGCCGGATCGTCTCTGCCGCTACAGACAGATCCGGTAAGCAGAGGAGACGACCGGGAGGAGGGGGGCCCCTCTCCCGCTGCACATAAAAGTGATCTAGCGGCGAATCCGCCACTGAGACCACTTTTATGTGAAAGCGGACCATCCGCCATGAACAATACCGGGGTTATGGCAGCTATCTGCTGCCATTACAACAGTATTTAACGTCAAAGCACCAACGTAAATCCACGGTGGGTGGTCTGGAAGTGGTTAAAGGTATGCATCAAAGTAACATAACATGACAGGACAATATGAATGGGTACATTATAGGCCATGGAAAACAATCATCAGCAGAAAAGAAAATTGTGTTGCAAAAGAAATTAGTAATTAACACCATACAGGTATATTTCCCAATTTGAACTTTTATTGAGATAAAAGGTATGAGACCTCATGAATCCTGTAAACATACAGTTTAAGGTAGCAACTAGTGAGAGAACAAAACAAGTTCAGGAACATAGGAATCAGAATTTGTGCACATGGCCTCCTAGCGGTCATACCACATAAGTGTTTTAAAAATAAACCGGACCCAATACCTGGCAACCACTTACATGGTGGACTGTCGCGGACTTAATACTATATTTTCTGACCTCCGCTATGTGCAATTGGGAATCTTCACTGATGTCTACTTGCCTTAAATTTTATCTGTTTTCTACATTGTACATGTACAAACAATATCATTAGCCTACAAATGAACTCTGGGGAAAACAAAAATCCTCCCTTGCAGCAGGGCTGCCCTTGTATGCAAGGGTTAAATGCTCATATTCTGGGGTACCAGAAAAAGGAGTTTTACTTACCTGAAACTCTACTTCCGCAGGCTCCCTTCATGATGGTAGACTGGTGGGCACAGCCTCCTCTCACTTACGGTCCAACAATTTCATACACCCAAATGTCACCAAGTACAATGCAGGTCCTGTAAGATCTTCACCGAATGGGAGGATGCTGAGGGTAAGGCTCGGTTCACACTGGTGCGATGCAGGAACCACAGCGATTCCTGTGCGGGTTTCCTCACCGCATCAGAATCACTGCGGGTGTCAATATAAAGTTAATGACACCCCCAAATCGGTTTGCAGAATGCAGTGCGAACTGTAGAAGCAGATATGGATTTGAACACCCATGCGATCCAATCCCAGTGCGGACAAAAAAAAGGGGATCCTGCACCATTTGATGTGCACGGGAATGCGGTGCGAATCACATGCAATGTCTGCAATGGCATAAGTGTGAGCCCAGCCACGGTCCACTGGCCAAAGCGTAGGGGAAAAGAGGAGAGCACTGGCCCCAAAGGAGCTGAGAAACTGGTAGGTAAAACAGTTTTTTTCTGGTAAGCCAGCAAGCATTTAACACTTGCAGTGTGAGGGCAGCCCAACTGCAGGGAGGCTCCCCTCCCCCCAAACATAGGCTATTGAAAAAAATCTATTTAGCTATATATTGTCACAGTGGAATATAAACCCTCCAAAGAGTGTTCATAAAACTGAGGAGTGAAAATGGATTACATATGAGTCGCTTGTGAAGCTCTTTACATAGCACAGAGCTTATGTTGCATCATGTTTACTTAGTCACTTGACTTTATGACACAGATAATGTCTTCATCAGACACACAAAATGTAGCATAACAATTACCAAATATTCATGACATTATAATTATTCTCTGGTTGACCTAGATTCCAACACCCAGGATTACCACGATACACAGCAGATGCATTTTATTGTTTAAGGGTCGGTTCACACAGGGGCGGCTTCAAAGTCGCCCGAATCTCGTCAGACTTTGAAGCCACCCCGTAAAAGCGCGACTTCTGTATAGAAGTCAATGCAAGCCGCTCCAAAGTCACCCCAAAGTAGTACAGGAACCTTTTTCTAAGTCAGAGCGACTTGAGTCGCTCCTATTAGAACGATTCCATTGTACTGCATGGAGCACGACTGGTCAGGCGACTTGGTCACTAACTGCTATAGTAGATATTACTACAAAGTGCTGGTAGACACGTCTCAGTTAACATAGATTGAACATTGTATGTTTTAAAAATAAACAGACATGAGGAAATTATGTAAGAATACGAATATTTAGTCTTAAAACATTATGATTGTGCAGGTGAACCTAAGATTGATTTAGATTTGCAAACTTATTGGTCTTTACTTTGTCTGACGTCACCTGAAGTCTGACAGTCCTGCCTACATTTTGCTTACTGTTCCTTCAGCTCCTGCGTTACAGTGTCATATTAATGAAACCTGTAGATGTTTACTGTCCCCTTAAATATGGAACACATGGACAATGAAAGGAGCTGAGAAATTGAGTGTGTGGTCAGGGCTGGTGCAAGGACTTTTGACACCCAAGGCGAAACCTCATTTTGCCACCGCCCATTGGCTCCACCCCTGTCTCCACCCCCTTTGCCCTGCCCATGTACACGGTGGAGATGTATATGCGCATCCTCAGGTCACAAATAATAGAGGAAATAGAAAGCTTTCAAACTAAGCCCACACAATTCTAAAGCAATTTACAACTAAATATTTACAACTCTGCATCTACCAAATAATGTCCAAATGCCACAATTAGGCCTGTAGAGGTGACAGAAATCTCACATGGCATACGTCTGTCTAAAGTCCGATTAGGTTTTTAAGGCAGTCTGCACGGCTTTCTACTTTTAAGCACTTCCACACAATTTCCTCTTAGCATCTCAACATACAGTATCATTTCAGCCAAATGCTTGAAAGGAAAAAAGATGGACTACACAAAAATATATTTCACTTTGTAACCCAGATACTACTTTGATCTGGCCGGTTACTGAAACCAGTTTACATATCCAAGCCCAAAAGTTCTAATAAGAGTTAGGCAGGCCATACACTGTTTGAATCTCGGGCGGTTTCGAACTGTGTATGGGAGGTGGAATGTACCAAGCTGATCGATCAATCGACTTGGGTACAACCAGCATGCCGTGTTTTACCTGCGATTATCGCTAGCAGCTGCTATAGTCAATAGCAATAATTACTGTCCTCTCCTGGCAAGGATGGCTTCCCCCGCCCTCCCGCCGGGAGAAGACAATGGCTTGGCAGAAGAGATTCCTGCATCAACACTGTCCACGGTTGCAGGAAAGAAATTTGCTTCGTATATGGCTGGTCTAAGAAATGTACAATCACGTGTAAACCATATACAGGCCTTATGCATACAATATGCTTTCTATAAGTATGAAAGCATATCATACTTCCCAATTTCAGGTGAATTTCCCCCTCACCCCCTCAAACAAAATATTATTATATTCTCATGAGCCTTTATACTATACCTGTCTCTGGGCAGTGCTGTCCATGCTAAGCTGTGTGAGGTGCCCGCTGAAATCTGCTGTATAGCCACACCATCCAGTCCACTGACTTTTTTTGGTTTAGTGATAGGGCCGGTTGAATTGCCTTGGCCACACTGTCCCATGGAGTTATTCCCCCATGCGTAAACCTCATTGTCTGGTAAGATACAGCATGTTGAACACATTACTTACATGCAGATAAAAGAAAGAAAACACATCTTCAACTATTAATAAAAATAACTGAGGTGGCAAATAACCAGTTCCCCATGCAGCCAAAATGTCACAACTAATAATATAAGATATTAAGCGCCAACCCTTGGGTCTGCAAAGTATAAATTATAAATATACATATAAACTAGTGAAAAATCAAACATATACGGCTGCTGTACCTCAGGTGAACCTGCTGAATCATATATATGTAAATCACAGCGCCATACCGTAAATCCAAACAAATACAACCCATGAAAATTGAAAAAAATTAAGATTGTATATACACACTAAATTCATAAATATGTGCTTTAAATAAAGTTCATGTGAGGAACATTTAAGTGTCCAAATCTTTGAAGAAAGTGCTTTGAAGAAAGTGCTCGTAAGGTGCTTCAAAAGTGCTCAAATAGACATTCGGGTGATAAGGTGAACAGTGCTGGGTGACCAATTAAGGTCTGGGATCTTTAATTTAAGTTCTGTTGACCTATCAGAGTCAGATTATCGTCTTCTTAACCTTGGACTAAAATATGCTCCAGATCAGCATTTGAGTAAATTTGATCTTTTTATAGATCTGCAAAAATTTGTGAGAAAAATAAACATCAAAAAATATTATTTACATCATCCCACAAATACTAAGGTGGATCAAGGGCAATATCAGCATACAACATTGAGAAATTGTTCCATTTTTAATCCTAAATTGACAGGAAATCATTTTGTGGACAGTTTTAAAAAAGCGGTGGAACAAGATTTAGATGAATTGAAAGTCAAAACGGTCAGGCACAAAAAGGATATAGAGACTAGTATCAAAGATCTCGAAGAAAAGAAAAATATTGTAATTAGATCAGCAGATAAAGGGGGAGGTGTAGTGATTCAAAATAAATCAGATTATATACAAGAAATCCACAGATTGGTGGGTGATAGGGAAACCTATACAGAACTAAAAAGTAACCCTACCAACAAATATAAAGCCAAATTAACTAAATGAATACGAAAAGGACAAAAAATGGAGATTCTCAATAAGAGAGAAGCCAGATATTTAATCCCAGATGCTCCTAAAACTGCAGTAATTTACCAACTCCCTAAAGTACATAAAAATCCTGTAAAACCCCCGGGGAGACCTATCATCAGTGGGGTGGACTCCCTGTTCGCGAGATCAGGTGAATATATTGACAGGTTTCTGCAGCCATTAACAAAGAAATACCCAGCCTACCTGAAGGATAGTAAAGATCTCATGGTGGCATTAAATTAAATGGTGGTCGACAAGAATTGCCTTCTGGCGAGTATAGATGTCAATTCTTTATATACAAGTATCCAGCAGGACCACACTATCAAAGCTGTCAGGTGGGCTCTAGATGATACAGAATTAGCCTTGGAACAAAAAACCTTTATCATTGATCTTCTAGACCTAGCCATGAGTGATAACTTCTTTTGGTTTGACAATAGATACTTTAAACAAATAAAGGGCGTGGCCATGGGCGCCAAATACGCCCCTTCTGTAGCCAACTTGGTGATGAGTTGGTGGGAAGAAAAAGCTATCTTTTCAAATCCGCCCCCGGAACTTAGGATGTTCAAACGATATATCGATGACATTCTAATTGTCTGGTCTGGTAGTAAAGAATCCCTAATACAGTATATCCAGAATATGGGAACCAATCCATTACATATCTCTTTCTGAACAAATTGGTGATGTCAGCATTAATTATTTAGATCTGACCATTTACATCAGTGGTAATAAGCTGTATACTAAAACCTTTTTTAAAGAAGTAGACAGGAATGGCTACATCCCTCTGGGGAGTTGCCACCATCCGAAATGGCTTGATGGCATCCCCAGGGGGCAAATGATGAGAATAAGACGGAATTGTGCTAAGACAGAGGATTATGATAAGCAGGTAGAAACCATTATACAGCGGTTTGTAGAAAAAGGGTATAACCATAACCAACTTATTACTATGAGAGATTCAGTTAGATGTCTTGAGAGAGAAGTGCTACTACAGCCTAAGAAGACAGAGAAAAATCCTTTTGATTCTAGTATTTCCTTTTTAACCCCATTTTTTCGAGAATAGAGACAATTTGAAAAAATAATCAAGACCCACTGGCCTTTATTAATGAGAGACAAAGATCTAGCTACTTTCTTGCCTAACAAACCGCGGTTTGTATACAAAAAACCTCCCACCTTGAGACTAAAGTTAGCGCCCAATGTAGTCGATCCACGTCGGAAAACATTCACCTTCTTAGACAGCACAGGCTTTTACAGTTGTGGGAGATGTACTATATGTACTATTTCCAAGTTGAGAAAACGTCATACCAAGAGTTCTGATTCTACGGTAACAGGTAGGACCTATGAGATTAAAAAGTTCATATCCTGTGACACCACCCACGTGACCTATCTCTTGGGATGCAAATGCGGCCTACAATATGTGGGTCGCACAACTCGCAGGCTTAGAGTTAGGTTACGTGAACATGTGGTGAATATTAAAAAAGGATTCAGGCATCATAGTTTATCCAACCATTTCAGATTGGTCCATGACAGGGACCCCAGTTGTCTTCAATTCTGTGGGATAGATAGGATTGAAAGACACTGGAGGGGAGGGAATGTCACCCAGGCCATATCTCAAAATGAATCCCAATGGATCTACAGACTGTCCACTTTGGCTCCACGGGGTTTGAATGTGGACCTGGATGTCAATTGCTTTCTTTCAAATTGGTAAATCAGTAGTCCTTGGTTTATTCTTCCTTTGTGTCACTAATCATTTCCAGTTATTTTGATTTGGGATGCTGGTGTTCATAATAGAGTTTATTGGCTCATGGGTCTTTGGCCCACATGTGTTGTGTCCTGTTCCATGAATTGATCTATGGGGACCCATGGATTGATGTGTGGATCATTTGTTCTGGTCCACTGTTAATTGAATAATTAATATCATATGTTTTAAACCTAACCTATTAATAATTGTTTTGGTGAACATTTGCCCATCGTTTATAGTCAATATCGAGTTTCAGCCCACTGGCGTGTTTACCGGTGGCTGGGATGTTATCCTCCCAGCTATTGGTGCCCACGAGAGGGCTTTATGTGATTTGATTCTATCACAGATGTATTGTATAGGCATATTTTCTATGCAAACTCTTTGTTGTAATAATAATTTGAGCTGACGTGCCTTCTATCTGGCGGCCACAAGATGGAGTACTGAGATACCGCGGCTTTTTCCCGGTTGTTGTTGTTGCGCTAGCACGTCCTGATTGGTGTATGAGATGCCATCAGGCGGGGCTATGGGTCAATAAATGTACAAGCGACAGACAGGAAGCTCGTCCGTGATGAGGCTCCTATGACGAGCGAACCGCGTTGACGTCACTTTCGGGTCTGTCGCGGTCATTGACGTCACTTCCCTCAGCGTGGCCAGCGAGTTGGAACGCACGCCATTACTATCATACATGCTTTTCATCTGTTGATGTTGACGCTGTTTTTAACCGTGGATTTTGTAAGTGGATTTTATATATGCGCAATAAATCGTTGATTTAGCAGTCTACACTATGGAATTTCTTTTATTATTTCCCTGAGCACAAGAAGTTCCGGTGTCAGCAGTTTATGGTCCTGGTTAGATAAAGTTTTACCCCCTACAGCCTAATCGATCCACTGACTGAAAAGCAGTGGATCCACAGATTTTGGTGAGTGCGGGACTATAGGGGGTCACCCAGCACTGTTCACCTTATCACCCGAATGTCTATTTGAGCACTTTTGAAGCACCTTACGAGCACTTTCTTCAAAGCACTTTCTTCAAAGATTTGGACACTTAAATGTTCCTCACATGAACTTTATTTAAAGCACATATTTATGAATTTAGTGTGTATATACAATCTTAATTTTTTTCAATTTTCGTGGGTTGTATTTGTTTGGATTTACGGTATGGCGCTGTGATTTACATATATATAAAAATGTCACAACTGTACAAGTCATATGCATTACACCTAATATCCACTTATAACCAAGCTAAGAAAGGAAAGGAAAGCTAGCTGTCCTAGGATTAACAGGAAAATAGTTATTCAAGTGTATCTTCACATCTTAAAACAAAGCAGAAGTATTTATCTTCTAAAGTTCACAAAAGGTATAACTGTTCATTCATCCGACACAAGGATTAGCCTAGCCAAAAAAAAGGGATTTCCAGATCCACACAATCGAGGTGGATGGAGTAATCCTCCCTTGTTTGCCACTGTATTCTGGCAGAAGGATTCCTCCACTGTCAGAATACACTGATCAAGGGCTGCAGTTGGCCGATTGACAAAGGTTTTCCCAACAGTCCTGTTTGCCAGAAGTCAATCGTTCGATCGTCTTCTGTCAAACAGGAGCAGCCATAGATGGGATTGAAATTCGGCCAGTCCCTGTGAATCCCAATTGTTTGTACATGTAATACGTACCATGTGATAGTGCAAGACAATGGCTGTCTCCTATTGAAATGTCCACTATTCTGGTGGCAGCCAGCTCTTCAATTAGCTTGGGGCGCAAGGCAGTTGCTTCTGAAGATCCACATCCTAGACAGGCTCCACAGCCCCAAGCATAGACCTAAATACAAAATGACAGAAAGCTGGGTATTCATTTAGCCAGAATGTTGTTATACTAATATAGGAAACAGATGAGAAATAAACAAACTAGAATATGTTATATCAACCATACCTGTCCAGTAGATGTCAAAGCCAGAGAGGATTGACTTCCTGCACACACCTTTCGGGTGAACATTCCCTGTAGTGCTTCAACCACCTTTGGTTTATATACCCTGTTAGTGTCTCCGTGGCCCAACTTTCCTGAGGAAGAGGTTCCCATTTAGTACACATCACACATAAAATTTACTGACATTTGTATGGCAAAACATTGTTCCTACCATTATCTCCTCCACCAAAAGACCACACAGTCCGTCCATCTTTAGACAAAGCAATAGTATGGGAGCTCCCACATGACACCTCACCCACATTACTGATATCCTTTACCAGAGTGGGGATGTTTCTGCTATTACTGTCTCCATGGCCTGAAAGTAAAGACAAATGACAAACACAGCATAAGCTTATCCACTTTTCTTGATCATTTTTTATTTATTAATTTATTGATTTACATACTGTCACCAGAGCATGTGCATTGTGTCACTATGGTGACATCGTACTGCTGTGGCAATGATAATGTACAATGGCTGGCTGCTCTGATATCATTGTAGGTCAGTGCCACCAGCCATTATTCCCTAATCTCCACCTCACCAGTCCCAGTGTCTCCGATCCCCGCTGCACTAGCCTCCGTGTCCCCGGTCCCCGCCCCACCAGTCCCAGTGTCCCCGATCACTGCCCCACCAGTCCCAGTGTCGGCAAACACCGCCCCACCAGTCCCAGTGCTCCTGATCACCGCCCCACCAGTCTATGTCCCCAATCACCGCCACACCAGTCCGAGCCCTTGATCACCATGACTCCTGTCCCAGTGTCACCTGATTGCTGCCACACTAGTCCCCAGTGTCTCCAGATCATTGTAAGACAGCAACCATGTTCCTGATCACTGTGACACCAGTGCAGTGTTGCCTCTGCCTGCACTAACCCTGGCTTGCTTATTGACCATGTTTCTGCCTGCTGCATGGACCAATTCTTTGCCGGTTTGCTGACCATGTGTCTGCCTGCATCTGCACTGACCCAACCATCTGCACATGGTAATGACTGCATTCCCGCAAAACCCCAATCCCAGCCATCTCCTGCTGACAACTTCACTCCTGAAACCAAACTCTTTTGTTCTTCATTTCTTCAGAGTCTTCCTGGCCAGTGAACACGGCATTCCTGGAGGAAGCTACGTACCTGTAAGCTAGGCTTATCTGACTTACAGGAACTGGCACTGCCATAGGCGACGATACACTAAGCCATATTCCCTGATCACGCGTACAGAGGTGACCATTACAGTAGATGGGTTTTGTGTGATAAACAAGATACAATGTCTGGTAGATAATTAGTCCATACACTGAAAAAGTATCACATGTGATATGTCCATACTCAGAAGTAGTAGAGTGTGTTTGGCTTGTAAGTCTAATGTAATTATTTTAGTATGCCCATGCTGTGTGTGAGAAATATCTTATTCAATTGACAACTTTGTGTAAAAAAAAAAAAAAAAAAAATTCCTTTCCACGTTTTCTAAAAATGTATGTCCAAAAGAATGAAGTCTTCAAAAGACTCACCATGCCTCTTCGAAAATACCTTGGGGTTTTTGCTTTCCAAAATGAGGTCATTTTGTGGGTGTTTCCACTATCTTGGTGCTTCCAGGCCTCCAAAAATGTGATAGGTAGTTAGGAACTTAGTTGTGTAATTGATGCCCTTGGATAGCCTGAAGGTGCTCCTTAGATTTTGGACCCATCTATGTGGCTGAGCTGTGAAAAAGTCTCATGAATGGGGTATTTACATACTTGGGAGTAGCAGCAGAATATGTTTTGGGGTATAGTTCTAAGTATGCCTATGATGTGTGTTAGAGATATTATAATTGACAACTTTGTGGAAAAAAAAAACAAAAATAAATAAAAAAAACTTCATTTTTACAGGACTAACTATACCTTTCAGAAAAAGTGTTTGCTTTTCAAAATGGAGTTATTGTTTGGGTGTTTCCACTGTCCTGGTGCTCCAGGGCCTCCAGAAACGTGAAGGTAGTCAGGAAGTTAGATGCACAATTTATTCTCCTTGAAAGCACAAAGGTTTTCCTTGGATTTACGGCCCTTCTATGCATCCAGGTTGTGAAAAAGGCTTACACATGTTGTATCCCCACACTGTGGAGGAGTAGCAGAATGTGTTTTGGGGTGTAATTAGAAGTGTGCCTATGCAATGTTTGAGAAATAACTTGTTTACAACTTTGTGAAAAAATAACTAAAAAAAAAAAAAAAACTTTTTTAAACGGTCTTAATTTTACAAAAAACTGACAAAAAAATTACAACTTCAAAAACTCACCATGCCTCTTACCAAATTATCTTGAACTGTCTACTTTCCAGAAGGGGTTATTTAGGGGTATTTGGTGTTTTAGGTTCTCAAGAAATGACAGGCAGTAAGTAAATCAGGATTGATCTTTTTTTTTTTTTTTAAATAATCTTTATTTTGTTTTAGAGCGTACATAGAATATGTGCAGATATACATTCTGATAATCCCTGTGTCGTTACAGCATATCTAAAGCCATTTATAACATCAGTGGGCTACCAGGGAAACCTAAGACTGCGAAGCGGTGTGAAAGGTCCGGGGTGCCCGGCGGTAGCCCCACGTCCCCAGTTTATATGCCGGCACATAGTTCTCCGGCGCAGTCGTGACCCAGGCCGTCCCTCCCCGACCGAAAGGGGGGGCCCCAAAGGGCCTCCTTCATACCCTCTCCGCCAGGGAGGTTGCCCGTGGGGCTGACTGGCATGAGGCCACGACACGTTGGTGGGCCTCCCCCTCTCTGCCACCGAAGGGGAGGTCACATCTTGTTGTAGGGACGCGGGGCCTCCACCAACCACCCCAGACATAGCTCATCACACCTCTGTCCTGGTCAGCCTCTACGGTCTTTTGTTTCATTTGTGCATGGCATATTTGCGTATCTGCAAAACATTACTTAGATATTCAAGAAGGAGGAAAATTAAAAAGAAGAAAATACAGTAGAAGTGAGAGAAGTCAAAGGCTAGGGGTTGAGAAAGGGAGAAAGCAAGAGGCGGATAGGTACAGGGTAGATGGAGGTATTCGGGAGTTACACAAAAGGGTATGAATTTGTCCCCGTTGCCCTACCAGCAACCATCCAGTGACTTACTATGTGCGGGGGTACCGACATCACCAGATCCCATTAAATAATAGTTCTAGAGTAGTGCATCTCACCCATGGTTGAGGTCTGCGCGCTTTCTTTCCCTCAGTGAGGGCTCTGCTAGTTCCAGTAACGCTATGTCTAAACTAGATGGTACCCGAGTGTTGCTAGAGGCGTGGTCTTGCCACTGTGCCCAAACCGTATTAAAGCTTTCCCCTCTTCCATTACATATAGCTACCCATTCCTCGGCTCCCCTTATCTCCTCCACCTTCCTTTTCCATTCATCAAGGCTGGGAGTCCGAGTCTGTTTCCAATAAAATGGAATCAGCCATTTAGCTGCTTTAAGGAGGTGTGGGAGTACGGAGTTCTTATATTGGCGCACTGCGATAGGGGGGATGTTTAGGAGAAGATGAATTGGGGAGAATGGAATCTCTGTGCCCATAATTGTGGTTATGTGAGAATGGACCTCTTTCCAAAATGATTGAATTTTGGGGCATTCCCACCATAAATGCAGGAGGGTGCCTGATTTTCCACACCCCCTCCAGCAGCGGTCCCAAATCGACAGGTATATTTTAGCTAACTTGGCTGGGACCCTGTACCATCGGGTAAGTAATTTGTAATTGGTTTCCTGGGTTCTCGCCTCTATCGAGCTAGAGTGGGTCAGTCGGTACATATGTGTTATTTGGGTTTCGGTGAACTCTAGCTCCAGGTCTCTTTCCCACTCCCTAACGAAGGCTGGTTTAACAGAGGGTCCCACCGAGCTTAAAAGCTGATAGAATTCCGAGATCATATGTGGCGTGGGTTCATCGTCTACGAAAATTCGTTCGAAAGGAGTTAGGGAGTCCAGGTTTCTAATCGAGTGGGTTTGGGTGGCAAAGAAGTGTGTAAGTTGTGCATGTCGCCACGAGTCCATGGGGAAGCTGCCAGGTCTATTTCTGAGGGTCGCGAGGGGGAGTAGTTTACCATTTTCCAGCAGTGTGCCACAGCACACATGTCTGTCCTTGGTCCACTTCCTAAAAAAGCCCCTCTGTTCTCCTGGAATGAACCATCGAAAGCCCCCTAAACGGGGCCAGCGGGGATATCTGCGGGGCTAGTGCGAAAAGCTTATTAGTTCTGTCCCAAACTCGCATCGTCTGCTGTGTGAGGGGTGATATGTTTTCTGAAAACCCCCTGCAGACCTTGGGCAGCCAGGGGGCATACGCCAAGTCCCGCCCTGCCAGACACTTCTCCAGTCTGACCCATCCCCTGTCGGCCGTGTGGAAACGCCAGTTTAGGATTCTTTGTAGGGCAATGGCCCTGTAATATCGTTTCAGGTCTGGGACACCCAGACCGCCATTAGAGGAAAGAAGGGAGAGGGGAGACATGATTGAAACCTTTAAATACATCAAGGGGGTGAATAAGGTTCAGGAGGGCAGTCTTTTCAATATGAAACCAAAACCAAAATCAAGAACACGGGGACATGACCTCAAACTAACTGGGGGGAAGTTCAAAACTAATCTCAGAAAGTATTATTTTACTGAAAAGGTGGTTGATGATTGGAATAAACTACCAACAGAGGTTGTGAGACAGTCAACAGTAAATGGCTTCAAACATGCTTGGGATAAACATAAAATCCATAGTCAGACAACAAGGTTAATGTGAAAAAAATATATATAAAATAAATAAATAAATAAATAATAAATAAAAAGGGGCAGACTCCATGGACTACTCAGTCTTTTTCTGCCGTCACTTTTCTATGTTTCTATTATGTTTGTGGCGTTTCAGTACTCGCATAGCAAGTCTGGGTTTCTTGTCGTTCCACACAAATCTTGTCAGGAGGCTCGGCACCCTGGAAAAAAAGGAGCCCGGCAGTGCAGTCGGTACCATCTGCATATAAAAAAGTATTCTCGGGAGCATGTTCATCTTGATTATGTTAACATGGCCTAACCATGTGAAGGCCGTTTTTGTCCAGTTGGCGAGGTCATTTTTAATTTCTGCCAATAAGACATTGTACGACAATAATTACCCTATCTGTAAGTTTGATGCCCAGATATCTAATAGCTGATTTGCCCAGGTGAAGGGGAATTCGGCTTGGAGGCTGTTGATCATGTGTCTCGGAATCTTGATTGGCAGGATTGATCATTTTTTTTAATGACAAGTACCATTGTTTGTAAACTTGATAACTTTCACAAAGACTAAATAGAGTACACTGATTTGGGTTAATTTTATCAAAGAAATGTAGCAGAATACATTTCGGCCTAAAACTAAGGCGAAAAATTTGTTATTTACAAAATCTTATAACTGAAACTAAGAAAAGGTGTTTTTTCAAACTTTTCAGTATTTTTTTTTTTTTTTTATATATAGCAAAAAATAAAAAAACCTAGTGGTGATTAAATACCACTTAAAGAAAGTTCTATCTGTCTCAAAAAAAAAAAAAAAAAAAAAGAAGGATAAACATTAATTTGGGTACAGTGTTGAATGCCTGAGTAACGGTCATTCAAATGGTGACAGCGCTGAAAACTGAATAATGGCCTGGTCAAGAAGGGGATGAATGTGTCCAGTCTTGAGGTGGTTAAAGTGTGAAGCCTAGTTGACTCAATGATGTATAATTTTTTTTTAAATGGATATTAAGCATTGACATTTACATATGCTACGCACACTAAGCAGATCCTAGCGTAGTTTAATTGGATTACTGGACAGGGAGTCAGTGATGATTAGCAGACCAATGGCCCCCACATTAATTTTTATTAACCTATTAAAGATTTTAAAATAAAAATGGTCATCTGTCAAGTGTCAAGGTTAGCTTTCCTTATATGCAAATGTAAGAGCATACTTTAGGTATATGCATCTAAAATTCATGGAATTCAATTACTTTTAGCAAAATTACCTAATCGACCAAAATCTCCTTCTCCCCATGTGTAGAGCTCTCCATCTTCTGTAACAGCAGCACTGTGTCTGTAACCAGCTGAAACACACACCACAACCTGAGATGACAGAAAACATGCAATATGTCATCAGGGTTCCAAGTTAAGGAGGAAATCAAATGATAAGGTTCAAAGAATAAACAAATCTCCCAGTCACTCCAGTTGTCAAATTTGTACCTTTCCTTGCAGTGTCCCCTGAATTAGCTTTGGATATTTTTGGGTGGAGCTATTTCCATGGCCCAATTTGCCATAGTCACCATCTCCCCAACTGAAAACCTCTCCTTCTGTGGTGAAAGCCAGTGTGTGCCCATCAGATCCTTTTGAAGAAGAAACTTTTTTGATGGAGCGGTGAGGCTCAAAGGTTAGTTTCTTCAGAGTAGACTGGTTGTTTGAGTCTCCAAGACCCAACCTTCCATAGCTGCCTTTCCCACATGCTCTTACGGAGCCATCCGTAGATATAACAAAAGTGCAGTACTGTCCAGCTTCGATCTATATGGAAAAAAAAAAACGTCTAAGTACTACATTATGCTTCAACCAGTTCAGGAGGTACGTATAAAAAAATGAATTTGATACAGATCATAATAGTTTTAAAAAATAACACCAACAAAACCCACTTCTGTTCCCTAAACAAGCTCAGCAGCAGATGCAGAGGAAATATCCTTTGAAAATTTTCGACTATCCTGACTATTGGATACAATAACAATCCACAAAGTTATTCTTCGCAGTTTGTGTCTGTTGGGGAGATTTCACTTCTGTCTCAGCAATGTAACAATGTCCAAGGAAATATTCCATAGTAAGAGAAATTACTCTCTTAGACAATTGTCCCCGGAACAGATGTTCCCATTGAAAGATTTACGCTTACCTCTTGTTCTGGAGACAACTCTAACATTTTGGGTTCACCATCACTTTCGGTCTCTGAGACAATTGTTACCAGTACAAAAAAAAGTGATGAATCTCCCCAGCAGGGAACCAGAAAGCAATAAAAAAACCTCCACACTCTGAAACAAAAACACAAAAATCCCGAAAAAAAAAAAAGTTTTGCCTTTATATACACTTTCACAGATTAGCCTCTACTTTCACTATTAGGCCTCTTTCACAGGAGCATTCCAACCAGGTCCACCTGTCTGTTTTTTCACGGGGATCCGATCAGAAGGTCCATGGAGCCCTATGGACAGGTGGGTGTGAACAGACTGGTGTACGTTTACACCCGCCTACCTTGGAGTCCGACCAGGTGCGGTAAAAAAAAAAAAAATTGAAAAGGGACTGAGATCTTTTCCATTTTGATGGACTGGATCAAAGGTAGCTTGATGTAAATGGACAGCGGAGTCAGTTTACACCCGGTCACCCATGAAGCTCAGCAGGGTCTGCCTGTGTCCGCTCTGCAGGCACAGATGTGACATCCATCCTGCTCAGCTCCAATCAGTTGGGGGATCTGCTCACTGATCCCCTGCTGATTGGAGCAGACTCTATTCCGTGTGGAAGAGCCCTTAGGCCTCATTCATATGGGCGTGTTGATCCATACACCGGTAAAAGGGCAAACTTTTGGTAAGCTACAAGATTATAAAGGTTTGCTTTTAAGTTTAATACCACTTTAAGTCTATCTGGATTGGACATGAGACAAAACATAATGAGAGGACTGGTTTCAATATAGGATCATTTAGCTTAGTGAAGAAGGTGCGAATAACTGAAAATGTACTTTGCAAAAAAAAAAACATTTAATAAAAAAATAAAACAAAAAACAGTACACATTTTTATGTACTCATGTCTGGGTGCATAAACACAATAGGGAGGGGGCATCACTCACTGTCTGCGCATCTGAAAAGCAAGGGGCCAGCTTTGGTTGCAGGATTTTTTCTTGGGTCCCCTCCACTAGTTGGTGGCTGCTGTTACTCCCCCATACGTATACCTCACACGTTTCTGATACAACTGGAGTTTCTCCAGTCTGGATACTGTCTGGACTGGCACAGGTTCTTGAATAATCAGAAGCCATCTGGCATACCTGAGAAGAAAAAGACAATTTGCAACAAACCAAAAAATATTTAAAAGCGATTATGGTTTTAAATGTGTGCGGATTCTGATATACTGTATAACTAGGGATTTATCCTCAGTGCCCCCCTTCCACTCACTGCTGTATTTGCTGGTCTGAATAATGGAAATAAAATAAAAAAAAAAAAATTCTGGAGACTGATTCCAGCACCTCTCAGCCATGTTGGGACCCATGACATTTCTTTTGCGCATTGTTTTATTATAAGAACTTACTACTGATTCAATTTTCGCTCTGTTGATCTGATTGTGCAAAGCATAACATTTATGTGTACCGTTTCTGGTGTGCACCTTGTATTCTCTGTACTCTGGTTTTATAATGTTTCCTGTTAGTACCTCATCACTTACAAAAACAAATAAAAAAAAATTATGAAATCTAGAATAAAAATTCTGCAAGCCTATGTCTAATTCCCAGTATGCATAATAAACATATGAAGAGCACATCTGACAGATGGACATCACTATGTCATGCTAACACTAGATGGTGTCACCAGAAGCAAAATTCTCACATTTAAGAATGACCTCCACTCCACTTTGGAAAAAAAATTAATTTGCTATCAGACAGGCTTTTTATTGCAAAAGTGACATATTATATATTATATTATATCGACACTATAACAGGAAGAAGGCTGGACAATGACCCAATCAAGATGGACGAAGACGCAAACTCAGAAGCAGATTGAGTGACAACGCCAGCAGTGGCGAAGGAGCTTATGGTCGTCGCATCGATGGACCAGTGGTACTGTAAGTACTGCAAACTTTAGTTCTACGTTAATATGAAAAACTCAAACTTCAGGCTGTGTATGGCCACACTTCCTCCACAGCATGTCATAGCTGAGAGCAGTGGGATTGGGGACAGCTGTTTACTGCTCCCTCCGATTATCAGGCACCTAATTTACAGAGTGAAGCAGCTCTGACAATTCAAACTATACATTTTATATTTTTGAAGGCTGGGGTTCTTCATTAAGGGGAGCTGTCAATATATGTTTTAAGTAGCATTTGGCAGAGCATGCTTCCTTTACTGCTTGGTTAATGACCTGAAAGAAGTAGAAGCATTATCAGGTTATGGGAACCAGCTTGTTCCAGACCAGTGACCTGCTAAGTAGTCAAGCAAGCATAAGGGTGATAAGCCCCAAAGCATACACCTTCTAAATCAAATGAAAGTCCTATATCTCGCTCTCTGTACCAAAAGCTACTTGGAAAAGTGTTGACAGCTCCTCTGTATGTATCATGACAGATTACGCTTAGAAGACTGAAAGAGACATGTATAGTACATTAAAGAAAGTGATCAAAGGTTTGAATCCAAAAAATGTGACATTCTTTATAATTAATTAGTTATATACACTAAATGCATCTTCAAAGCTACTTTGGCCTAATAATGCTAAGTCAATTTCCATTGCCAATCATTTACAGTGTGTGAAGCATAGAAGAAAGTAACTGGTACATAATATGCAGTATTCACATAAAGCATGAAAATAAGATAATCAACAGATTCTCTACCTCCTCAAAGAGACACAGTGCTGCCTCATAGAGCGAGCACAGACCATCAGATGTCCGGGTGGGCTCCCTCCATTGGCTCCGGTCAGCTGATGAACCCTGAAAAAGGATGCATTTATGTTTGTTACATCAGGCGCACTCAGATGTACTTAAAGTAAAACATACCAATGGTCATCATGAAGCAGCTACAGTAATACTGAAGGTGGTGTGATCCATTTGGGCAACACATCTGCAACTACACTTCGCAATGACACTTACAACAAAAACAGAAAACCTGTAGGCTACTTTCACACTGATCCACGGCAAAAATGCAGCGGCATACATGTGACCAAAAACACATTGTGGATGCGTTTTTGCCACATTTTCCATTGCTTTCAATGGGAAGGTGTGTTTTTGGTGCTTTATTTATTTATTTTTTTTTTTTTTTAAACTCCCCAAAAATGCTGCAAGCAGAATTTTTTTCACGTTTCAGGCAGGCCTTTCTAACTAAAAATAACAGTGCAATAACTGGGGCATGTGATAAGTAACCAATTCAACAGATTTTCCATCATCTTTTTTTCATGCTACGATGGTAACTACAGTAAGCGTATTGAGGCATTAGCACTCTATATTGTGTCCTCGTTTACATTATAAGGACTGTTCTTGGCAAACATGGCCTTAGAGGGCGCCAGCCTAAAAAATACATAATTAGGACTGAAAACCATTCACAATAATGAATACAAAAAATATTTCTTAAGAGAAGTATGTTTTTTTTCTTCCCCCATTTATACTTACCTAGGTGGATACAGCATGGGTCCGATGCTGCATCTGTCCCCCGGCGCCTCTGTACTGAATACGGAGCGATTGAACACCACCGATGGCTCGGTTTTCACAGCTCCGTGATCAGAGAGCTGCAGACTGTCAGTCACAGCTCTCTGCTCATCTCCCTCCACGCTTATTGGAGCATAGATATGCACGCATCTGGCCAAAATGAGAATCACAATTTTTTTGCTTAGAATAAAGATCACGATTCTCGCGGCGTAACATTTTACATATACAAAAAAATTGGGCTAACTTCACGGTTTAGTTTTTTTTTTTTTTTTTTTTTGAAAGTGTAATTTTCCCCAAAAAATTATGTTTGAAAGACCGCTGTGCAAACACCGTGTGACATAAAATATTGCAACAACCACCATTTTACTCTCTAGGGTCTCTGCTAAAAAAATATATAATGTTTGGGGGTTCTAAGTAATTTTCTAGCAGAAAATCCTGGATTTTTACTTGTAAGCAACAAATGTCAGAAAAGATTTAGTCTTTAAATGATTAAACTGAGCTATTCTACACACTGGTGTTCATTCCTTTGATAAGTAAAAACATTATATCTCTTTGCTTCTTTTATCAGCAATGTTCTCAGACTTGGCAGATTGCCCAGATACGAGAGACAAGTCGCTCCGATTTAGAAAAAGGTTCCTGGGGAGAAGTCAATCTATTATTATAGAAGTCGATTGCAAGTCGCGCTGAGTCGCCCCGCAAGTTGGATCGCCCAGTGCAGCCAAGTGTCCCAGTGTGAAGCTTCTTATCTCCTCCTGAGCTGATAGTTTTTTCTAGTGCCTCTGTATCCATTATGACTGCACTGAGAATCACGGTAATGCGGGATGGAGATCGCAGGGGGGGGGGGGGGTGAATCAAGATCAGGATTCTTTTACAATTAATCGTGCAGCTCTATTGAAGCACTGGGTTGTGGAGGGGCGGAGCCGTCTCTTGCTCTCAGCAGCTCGCTGAGAGGGTGAGACGGGTGTCAGTCCAGACTCCGTGGTCGGGATGATGCCTGGACGGACATCAGTGAAGTCAGCAGGGAGCGGACTTCAGCCCCACTCTCTGCTGAAAACGGGTCACAGGAGTGCAAAACGAATTGCACTCCTGTGATCAATAGGAGAAGCCCAGCCAAACGAGCATTGGCTGGACTTATCCTTTAAATACACATCACCTAAAGCCTAAAAGCTGTCATTTTTTGACTTTGAAGTCCTTACAGGTATTCCCCGGGTTGCAAACAAGATAGGGTCTGTAGGTTTTTTCTTAAGTTGAATTTGTTTGTAAGTGGGAACAGGTACATTTTTTAAGTGTAGGTTCAGCCAAAAAAAATATTTTTACGCTTTTTGGATAGCATAGGGAAGGGGTAACACCCCTGTAATGTGTGTTTTTCTGTCTATGTTTTTGTTCAGAAGATTTCACCTAATTTCCCTTCCCAATGATAATTGGATTTTGAAAATTTTGGGTTGTTGTGGAAACAAGGATTGGTGATAAAGCATCAGGAGACATCTTTTTCCCATAATAACTCTTACAGGAGTGAATTTCCCTTCCTAGGGGGAGATTTCCTCTCACTTCCTGTTGTCTCTCTCCGTTTGTAAGTAGGAGTCATTTGTAAGTTGGATGTTTGTAACTAGGGGACCGCCAGTATTAGAAAACTGAGCTAACTGGGATTTTAAAACCCAGATTATGAAATCCCCTATAAGTAACGCTTTAAGATATATTGTTTCGTGAAATTATTTTTTCTAGTAATTTTAATCTTAAATGAATGCATATGTTTAATTTGGATCTTTTTTGGAATCAGCATGATCACATTCAGAACAAAAAAGAAAGAACTTAAGTAAAACAAAAGTAAAATCCCCCCTTACATCAGGGTCTACATCAGAGCCTCCCTTACATCAGGGTCCCCAGCACAATTTCCCTTTACATCAGGGTAACAATCAGTGTTTCCCCCATATATCAGTGTCCCCACTTACATAAGGATCCCCCAACATCAAAATCCCCATCAGGGCTCCCTCTTACATCAGTGTCCCCATCACAGTCCTTCCTAAATCACTGTCCACTGTCAGATCTCCATCAGAGGAAACCAGGGTGGGTAAAAATCAATGGATTAAAAAAAAAAAAAAAAAATCTGATTTTTTTTTATTTAAAAATTTGATTTTTTTTATTTTTATCATTATTTTAATAAAATGCTTTTGGTGTAAAAATCTAAAATGGTTTTCTATGCAAGATAAATTAATCATTTAGTTTATTTAGCATGAAATGGAGCTTAGTTATGTAGCATGAGGCTGTATATTCTGCAATATTTACATTTTTGGTAAACTCATTCAATGAATCCAAGCTCTGCAAGCTGAGATAACATTCACTACATTGATGCAGTCACACAATTTTACATTAACCATGAAATAAAACAAAGTTCAGTAATATTCCTTTATCCCATTGTTTTGCAAATCTATGTACACTACAAACTGTATGATTGAATCGGTATTGATATCGCTGTTTAAGTAACCTGACAGCTTATTATTCTAAATAGGAAACCTTCATATTGTTTGCAAATATTAAAGATTCTGACTACCAGCAAGAACAAGTCCTTACATTTAAAGAGCAGCTATCATTTCAGATCCATTATGGTAGCGCCTGTTAGCGTGCATCCACTCACCTGCTGCCGCCACGTCACTCACCTTGTTGTGTCACTGCTGCATCACAGCCGTCCCATTAAAGTGAATGGGACTGTCATGATTTAAAATCAACTTGATTTAAATCAAATCCACCCTGGAGGAAACCAACTGATCTAGATTCTCAGTCTGTGTACATCAGCTGAAGCCTGGATAAAATCTTGAAGCAGGCTAAATGTCCCCCAGGGGCCACAGTTTGGAGCCCCATGTACTATATGAATAATGATTTGGCATTCTATATGCCCCTTATTCTCACACCATATGTCCTGAACTATTTAGCTTGGACTTTACTTTCTCCCCCACCTCACCCCAAGGCAAATCTATTTACCACACCAATCCAAATCAGTTTTACATCTTCTTTCAATACCAATATTGTGGATTTTAATAATCTCTCAATTATATATGAAGACTGAGCCTTTTTTTTTTTTTTTTTAATTACAACCCATCTAATGGATTTACTCTTTTTGACTACATGTATGTCCAAATACACCCAAGTCAAACAAATTCATATTAAAAGGATCCATGTTCTCTCCTATTTTGGGTTTAGTTGTTCCAAATGTCTGTTTTGGACAAACATTTTCAATTGCTTTAGAACATTTTCTGTCTACAGAGTAGTAGTCACATTATATTATTGTAGAAGTGCACAGAAATCCATATTGCCCTGTAGCCTGTATACTAAAGAGGAACTTGACTTTTTCAATCAATAATGACTATGTTTAATCATCATGCTGCTAGCATTAGTAAATTGATAGGAAAGTAGATTGTATTTGTTTTAAACTTTTTTTTACATTTCGTTAGTGACTTCCTGGTTTCCATGCCTAGGAAAAATGTTGTCATACATCCCATGAGTCTTCAGTAGGGGAGGAGGGGCTCTATCAGCTAAGCACACCCTCTCCCACATGCATGCCTGAGCTAGGGGCAGATGGATTCCAGGAAGCAAATGCTACATGAATCATCTGCCCCATAGGTGTGCGCAGCCTATTGCATTAGGGTGTGCACCCCAAAGCTCGAACACACATGCGTGTGTGTGTGTGTGTGTGTGTGTGTGTGTGTGTGTGTGTGTGTGTGTGTGTGTATATATAAATATATAAGGCAGTAGGGCAATGGACAGTGTCAGCAAAGAAGTGGACGAAGTCAGTAGGGCAGAGGTTGGTGGTCAGTAGTGTATTTTCATATATTTTTTTATTATTACATTTTTACAATTGCATTATTTTTTTTCCACAACATTTTTATACAATAATTTTTTAGTTTTTTTTTTTTTTTTTTTTTTTAAGTGCCCCATTGGTGGGCTTTGGTGAAATATCAGGGGTCTAAACGGACCCCTGATGTCTCACTTTTGAGACAAAGAAAGGAAATGAGGACAGATTCCCCAGTCCCTTTCTCTGCAGCCAAGCAGCAGGGGGAATCTGCACAGCACAAGGTGATTAGGGTGTACCCAGGCACACCCTGTGCGCACGCCTATGATCTGCCCTTACTGAAGATGGCCACAGCCAGAAATGCTAGGGGGTGTTTTTTTCTTGAGTGATTTCTCAGCAAAATAAAGCATGGTGACAGAGATGAATGGGTGAGAATTGTTTAGGCTAATGTAGAAACCTTGCTTTTATACTGACTAACTGATTGATAATAGAAAACAAAAGAATGGTGACTGAGGCACAAAAGTTGAAAGAAATCTTTCAAATATGGCCACGTTTTTGGCCTTCATCCTATATGCTTGCATTGCTATATGTACTGGAGACACACACCTTTCTTGTATATCGTGGGAAAAAACAGCTATAAAATGACAGCTTTTTACTGAGAGCACTGCTTAGGTTATCTGCTGAGTTCAATGGTATCCACACAGGAATCAGTAATGAATGTTTCTGCAGGCTGAAGTGTTTGTATGCAATTTATTGACAATTTTCTGTGCCAAGAGAAGGTCATAATGGTGGGTACTGCTAATGGGGTAAAGTGATCTAGGACATACAGAAGTCTCTTCTCTCAGAGAGCCATCTGCCTAGACTACAAAATGGTGATACAACATTAGGAAAATAAAGATGAGAAAATTTGAGGAATCTAATAATTTACACCCAAACCCAAAACTTCAAAAGTGAATGACAGGGGCAAGTCACGGCAATTATCAGCTGCTTTTGTTCTCATAGGGATCAGACCTCTCCACTGGTGTTTCTGGCCCAAAGACTTGTCTGCCACTAAAGAGCTGGTTATAACATCTTAATAAGGAAATCTCAAAGTGGTCTACAGTAGTGTTTAATGTGTCATTCACAGAGTCCCATGTAAAATATTTAAGAAACTTTTAAAAATTAACTCGACTTTTGCCAAGAATTAAAGCAATTCTCCTTGGGCCGGCACCATATAACAAGGAATTTTCCCAAACATCAATGTATGCAGTCCTACAGTCATTACATTTCTAAAGGCTTCATGTAGCCATGATATACTGTATATTGCTTCAATTCTATAACTAAAGCGGAGATACCCTTTAAATTACACTGCTTATTTTTCTTTGCCCCCTTTTGAAAACCTTTTGTTACTTGAAACGAAACAACACATCTCTCTTTAGCATTTTATACACCATCAGCTACACCATAAAGACAAACAATTAATATACAATTTTTCTTCAAACTTACCAAAGACCTCCTCATCTGTTGAAGGATGCTAATGAAGCAGTCACAGCTGATCATACCTTCCTGTGTGATCAGCATCTTGTTCTTGTCAGTTTCATTAACCAGAGCAGAAGCTGCTAAAGCCATTTCAATCCACTCCAGGAGGTAGCGGAGAGAGCCACGCTGAGAGGCAAGGCCCAAAAGGAGTTCTGAGGCCAGGCGCCTTCCCAGTGTATCTGCACCAGAAT
This sequence comes from Glandirana rugosa, assembly GCA_018402905.1. NCBI lineage: Eukaryota > Metazoa > Chordata > Amphibia > Anura > Ranidae > Glandirana > Glandirana rugosa. The sequence continues at coordinate 1,654,557 of BLSH010211970.1, read as the reverse complement.
TGGGAACTGTAACGCCCTTCAGGAAGGTGGTGACCTGTGCCAGACAGTCCAGTCCCATTGGAGGTATTTTGCTCTCATTGGCAAGGGAAAGAGGGGGTAAAGAGTTCACCACATCAATGGCTGTTCGTATGACATCATTACACAGGCTCAGACCAGGTCCAGCAGTCGGCAGCATCCAACTCTGTCTCAGTAAGGCAAAGAGAAGACTAAGACCAGTCCTGACCCCCATTTCAATAAGGGCATCAGTACTGGACCGTGGCCGCTCACTAACAGACAGTGTGTCCGCAGAGCCTGAGCTATTCTCAGGAGAGTGCTGCTGTTGTTTAACTTTGCCTTTGTCATGATACTTATTGGAAAGAGCATAGAAAACCCTTTGAAGAACTAGCAACCTCTTTCTCAAAGCACCAGCAAATGGAGAGTCAGAACATACAACCTTTGCCAGAGCCAGCTGGCTGCTGAGTAAAGCATCAAGGTAGTGATCTTGTTCATCACATGACAAGGATTCCCTCTCAAAATCTGGCAGCTGCGGTCCCTTGAGGCATAAGACCTGTTGCGGCAGTGGGACCACCTCTTTGTTGCTGATGAGCTTGGCATATAGGACAGAGACACCTTCCCGGGTTGCAATTGATTCACTATCTTCTGTTATCCAGGAGCTGTTCAGGTGCTCTAGCCATTTTATCTTCACAGGAGGCATCATGCCAGCCATTGCCATTTATTCTACTGCCATGGATCCTGCTGGAAGCAAAAGTAATAAGTAACTGATAATGGATTTATATAAATGAAAATGTCAACAATAAAATTCAAGGACGGACTGGGGAAGCCATCCTCGCCGGGAGTAGACAGTGATTATCACTAGTGGCTATAGAAGCCACTAGCGATAATTGTGAGAAAATCCATCAGGCTGGTTCTGCCCAAGTTGATCGATCAATCAACTTAGTACATTCAGCCTGCCCATTAACGGTTCGAATCTCAGCCGGTTCCTGCTCAACCGGCTGAGATTTGAACCGTGTATGGCCGGTCTAAAGCCAACCTCAAGATTTATCAACAATTATGTAGTGCTAGGGTCTGCCTGATGGGAAACAAACTAAGTGGATTATTAGGCCTCCTTAATGAAGAACTTCACCCTCCAGGGTTAAGGTTTATCTTAACCCACCTTACTTTTTCTGCTGGGTTAAGCTGAAACCGCATACTCACCCGCCCAGCGAATCCAGATCTGTCCTACTGTAACATTCATCATAAGCTGGGTCCCCATGTCATGGGCCTCACCTAAGCAAGAAATTCAGAAGCACAAGCTGCGATCTCCTAGAAAGAGGTATGTGTCTTAAGTGACTTGTGAACTGGTGGGAGGAACGTGGCCATATACACCAGCAGATAAACAAACGAACATACAAGCATTTGTATGAAACTTGGAAGCACTTCAAAATTTTGCTTGCTTTTAACATTCAATTCTGGAATGAAGTTTCCTGAATGAAAACCACATACACCGTTAGAAATGTACTGTATGTGTTTAAGAAATATTTTCCATGCTGCTCCTTCAAATTTTCTGGTCACTATGGTCAAAAATGAAAGTCAATTTGTCCCCATTAACATTTAGAATACTGAACGAACATTCTTAAAACAAAAAATTGCACTAGAGTATGGCCAACTTAATGGAAGCCAGACAGTGACCTGGGAATAAAGGGGGTAGGAAGAGAGATCAAGAGAGAGCAGTGCCTAAGAGACTGACTGTTCAGGAGCTTAGTTTAAAGATTGTAAAGCCTATACATTTTTTTTAATTAAAATAAAAAAAGTCAGTACACTTACCTGCTTCTGTGCAATGGTATTGCACATAGTGGTCTCTTGCCTCCTCTTTCAGAGTCCCCCGCTACTCTTCTCCTCCGCCTGCCCCCCATAAGCAAGCCATGTGCAGAGGGAGCACCCAAGCGGGCAAACTCCCAAGCTGGGCTGTGTGCATCCATAGACACACATCCCGGCTCGGCCAAGCCCCCTGCTTCTTCCTTACAGGATTTGACTGATAGCAGCAACAGCTATGGCTCCCAATGCTCACAGAGTCTCCTGTGAGACTAGGAAGAGAGCAGCGTTGCTGCAGAAGGGACAGCACTGGATTTTGAGAGGAGACAGGCAAGTATTTAGGGTGGAACATCATGTTCCAGCTCCTGACTCTTCTCTCCCCGATCCCACTTACCCCATGACATTGGGTGTGAGTTTTTATCCCCCACCAGCTGTCACTTTAAAAATAAATGTAGTTTCAATAGGCTGTAGGGGTGCTGATAAGCACTCCCGTAGTCCATTAACATATCCTCTGGCTTTCACACAGAAAGCCTGTACAGAGGTATGAGCTGAAAGCCAGAGGACATTTCTGCAGGAGCACCCATGAATGAGCATTTCTACACATTGCACCCATGAACTACTCATCGTGGGTGCAATGCGTTCTAGCTTTTTGTCTGCAACCCTTCTTACTGTGCCCACTTGTACTGCGGAAAAAGAGGGGTGATAAGACAAGGATTGTTACTGACTTTTACACTAGTTCTAACCCTAGTGCTTATTGGACTTCACAGTCATATTTAGACACACTGCACAACTATTGGAAAGTGGAGGTAACACTGTAAAGGTAGGTGTACAAATGTCTACCTAAAACACATCTGTTGCAGCGCTTGCCATTTAATTTATCTTAGAACATATACACTGTCCTAAACATTATTTCTACAGGGTAACTGAAACCCTAAAACTTACATCTTCCATTTTAAAACTGGGGATGCTACCAGCAAAACAAGGCCAATGACAACACAAAAAACGAAGCCAGACAAACATGATTATTTAAAATGACTGACTTACACACTACAAGGTTGTCAGTATCCTTCCAAAAAAACTCAGCAAACATGGAACAGGGATGCTGTATCCTCCATAATCTTCCAAGAATTTGCGTCTTTGTTGGCATGTAAATGGTGTAGCCTAAAGAGAAAGACAAAATGTCAAGGTTAAAACACACGTATACATGTATGTATGTATGTATGTATGTGTATATGTATGTATGTGTGTATATATGTATGTATGTATGTGTATATGTATGTATGTGTGTATATATATATATATATATATATATATATATATATATATATATATATATATATATATATATAACCTTTCAACGCTTTAGCAATTGAAGCCTCCATGTTTCTCTCATTACAAAAACTTCCATTAATCACTTGCCGACCACCCACCGTGGATTGATGCAGGCAAAGTGGTTCAATATCGTGAAACGCCATCACCTGACCGCGGCTGCAAGATCGCGAATTGGGTAGGGCGGACTCGATGTCCACCGGCTACTCGCGATTGCTCCCCCGTAGTGGCAGAACTGGGGTCCGTGTATGTAAACACACGGATCTCCGTTCTGACAGGGGGAAGGGATGTGATTGCAGGCTCCCTTTGTATGAGAGCAGCAAACACTCCCCTCCCCCAGCCAGCCCAGCCCCCATACAGTTATAGCACACACAGGGAACATAGTTAACCCTTTAGAGCGCCCCTGCAGATTAACCCCTTCCCTGTCAGTGACATTTACACAGTAATCAGTGCATTTTCATAGCACTGACAGCGATAAGTGCCAATGGTCCCAAAAAAGTATCAAAATGGTCCGACATGTCCACCGCCCATAATATCACAGTCCCGATAAGAAAAAAAAAAAAAAAAAAAAAAAAAAATTGCAGATCGCCGCCATTACTAGTAAAAAAAAAAACCCCATAAAAGAATTCTCATCATTTGTAAACCTGGCAACTTTGGCGCAAACCAATCAATATACGCAGATTGCGATTTTTTTTTTACCAAAAATATGTGGAAGAATATAAATCGTCCAAAACTGATGAAAAAAATGTTTTTCTTTATATATTTTTTTTTTGGATATGTATTGTAGCAAGGTCAACTCCTTGCGAACTAGGCATTGAAACTGAAGAGCTATACTGTGAGGGGGTTTGATGTAGGAAGAGAGGACGGCCCCCAGGGGAGGGGCCAGCTGATTCTTTAGGGGACCCCCGGCAGGAGAGAAGGATGTAGTTTGGGGGAGTGTCATATCGAGAAGTCAAAGTTACGGATCAAGCGTTCCTCAACTGGAACGATGTTATGTATAGGTTTTTTTTTTATATATTTCTTTTTGTAAAAAAAGTAGTCAAAACCTGCTAAATATAAGAAGGTGTATAAAAACCATTTTTTTTTTAGCGTTAGACGCATATAACTAACCAAACGCGGTTTCAACGGTCCAAATGTTTACTACTCTTAAGAAAATACCCCAAAAAAAAAAATGATCATTACCGCCGCTAGACGTTAAAAAAAAAAAAAAAAAAAAAAA
>BLSH010211970.1:1625376-1640371 GCA_018402905.1 Glandirana rugosa | reverse complement strand
GATGTAAACCATCGGTAAGCCTCAAAAACAGGAAGGCCAGATTAGAGTTTGCCAAACAACATCTAAAAAAGTTCTGGAACAACATCCTATGGACAGATGAGACCAAGATCAACTTGTACCAGAGTGATGGGAAGAGAAGAGTATGGAGAAGGAAAGGAACTGCTCATGATCCAAAGCATACCACCTCATCAGTGAAGCATGGTGGTGGTAGTGTGATGGCGTGGGCATGTATGGCTGCCAATGGAACTGGTTCGCTTGTATTTATTGATGATGTGACTGCTGACAAAAGCAGCAGGATGAATTCTGAAGTGTTTCGGGCAATATTATCTGCTCATATTCAGCCAAATGCTTCAGAACTCATTGGATGGCGCTTCACAGTGCAGATGGACAATGACCCGAAGCATACTACGAAAGCAACCAAAGAGTTTAAGGGAAAGAAGTGGAATGTTATGCAATGGCCAAGTCAATCACCTGACCTGAATCCGATTGAGCATGTATTTCACTTGCTGAAGACAAAAATGAAGGGAAAATGCACCAAGAACAAGCAGGAACTGAAGACAGTTGCAGTAGAGGCCTGGCAGAGCATCACCTGCGATGAAACCCAGCGTCTGGTGATGTCTATGCCGTCCAGACTTCAGGCTGTAATTGACTGCAACCAAGTATTAAAAAGTGAAAGTTTGATTTATGATTGTTAATCTATCCCATTACTTTTGGTCCCTTAAAAAGTGGGAGGCACATATACAAACTGTTGTAATTCCTACACCGTTTACCTGATTTGGATGTAAATACCCTCAAATTAAAGCTGAAAGTCTGCAGTTAAAGCACATCTTGTTCATTTCATTTCAAATCCATTGTGGTGGTGTATAGAGCCAAAAAGATTAGAACTGTGCTGATGTCCCAATATTTATGGACCTGACTGTATAGAACGTTTTGGGGTTTTAAGTATTTGTCAGGCCTAAAATTATTGTTTTAACATGTGCAAGGAAAAAAAAAAGTCACTGGCATCAAAAGAGTTAAACTTAACCTGGCACTTAATTTAGAGTTTTTCCTACTAGTTGTATTTAAATTTTTTGTTGTGTTAATTGATAGCGGCTTCCAATCAAAACATAAGGGCTGAGCAGGGGGCATGGCGACCAAACTGACCACAGGAGATGCAGGCATGCTATGCCACGTACACTGACCCACCAGCACAGATTTGCTTATGTGCTTGGCATGGTCAGTTTGAATTTGGATAGAAGAGGAACTGGCAAGATCACCAGGTATTTTCTCATCAATGTAAAAATAAAAACAGAAAATCCTGGAATTACCAGAATATACATAAAAACACAAACACCTAGGTTCAATATTACACTAGGGGTAACATACACAAGAAAATCGAGCGAGAATTTTCGTTCAGAGAACTTTTGTACGATTTTCATAAAGTGTGTACACAACTTTCGAAAGCCGATTCTGAATTTTCATATGAAAATTCCCGAAGGAACAAAGTCCGAATTTTTTTTTTTTTTGCATTTAATGTGTACTGTTTTTGTACGATTTTCATACAAGAAAAACCAGAAGAGAAAGACTGCGCATGATAAGAAACCATAAATAAAAAAAAATAAAAAAAAGAAAAAAGCATTTGTCGTACGAGAATTTTCGTATGAATTTTCGCTCACTGGTTTCGATTTGATGCGAAACAGAGGAAAATCAGATGATTTCTCTTATAGTGTGTACCCCACATACGTTTTGGATAGAGTAAAAAATGGCTACATTGTACTCATGCTTTTTTTTGCCATCTGTGTGCCACTGGGGAGATTTAGCTTTACTTCCAATGTGGGGAGGTATCCCATTTTTGATCGTTGTGTGCAGAATAAGTGTCCATACTGAAAGACTTCCACCATTTCTGTTCTTGGAGGAACTCACAAATTTGGACATGTCCTTACCGTTTTAGACGCCGGCTTCTAGCTGTAAAAAAATATTATTCAGGGGAGGTTAAAATAGCATCCCGTGTAAATGGAGCCTGTCAGCCTTGCAATGCCTCATGGGACTTGTAGTCTCGCAAAAGCTGGAGGGCCGCCAGTTTGTGACCCCTGGCCTAAAGCATCAGCATAGTGCTGGAGTCTGCCATATCTAGGCAAAATGAAAGTAATGCAGTTTAAGCCTGCACCCCTAGACCAAGGCCCCTTTTACACGGGCAATCTGATCAGGTCCACCTGCCAGTTTTACACCAGCCTACCTCCAATCTGATCCAGCCCGCTATAAAAATAAAAGAAAGGGGATCGATCCATCCCCCTCCGTCTAGACAGATTGGATCGGAGGGCAGTTGGGTGTAAATTGATCGTCAGTTGATTTACACCCAGTCACCCATAGAGCAGAGCAGGCTCTGTCCATGTCCGCTTTGGAGAAACTCAGCAGACAAGGACCTGTCGTCATCCATGCACTCCGCTCAGCAGGGGGATCAGTGGCCAGATCCCCTGATCAGCAAATCGGATTCCGCCTCGTGTGAAAGGGGCCTAAAGGAGCATTTAACCCTTGCAGAGAGGCCCCACAAGGGTACATTTGGTCCCATTTCTGAGAGTTCAGCTTTAAAAAAAAATTATGCATAACCATGCATACATATAAGGCCCCCTTCATATGTTTGAGTGTGCGTCAAGACACGCTAGAAGGCATGTGTCAAAGCCAATGTTATAGATAGGGCCTGTTCACATATATGCGCTGCACTGTAGCAAGTTTTGAAAATGGCTTAGGCCCATTTGTTGTCTGCTTTCATACACTTTGAGGCCTATAGAAGTCAATGGAAGCACATGAAAATGCATATATGATGCAATTTGCATCCCTTTTTGAGCCCCCTGTTAATGAGTCAATGTTTTTTTGTTTTGTTTTTTAATTAGCCAACATGGAAAAAGCATGATGCATAAAAATGCATTAAAACCAGCCGAAATTCGATCCATCTATGGGCAGGGTGGTTGTACCATCCATAGCCTCCAGTACAACCAGTCTGTCAATTTTTTAACATGCGATCACTGTCAGCTGCGCCACTAGCAGTATACAATAGCGCTGTGGGAGAGGTTCCACCTTCTGACTGTGTTGATTGGGGAATCAAGCAATTTGCTCTCCTTCCAACCGTGGTAGAGGGAAAGAAAATTGTATAAGCTAGGACTTGGCTCAGAAAGACATTTTTTATTTTTTTGTAAAGTGGGAAAAAGCTACAACTATGAGGTAACTGCTATAACTGCTGCCTGTACCTCTTCCTGCCCCGAGTCACAGGGCTAAAAAGAGAGGGGAAGCTCCTTCAGTAACAGGGAACAAAAACCTAACAAATTCTAACAACACTACCCAATAACTGAAAAACAAAGCTGGAGTTAAGATTTAAAAAAAAAATTGCGTGCATTGTTTTATTATTTCAAAATTATTTGTGGGTCCAAACTTCATCAAAGTTTACTCAAGCAAAAAATAAACCTTACTAAAAATGTAAAAGGTCAAGATCAGGAGTTTGGATTATGCAATCTGTATATCAAAATTGAACAGCACATGAAGCCAGCAAAGATAGCCAAAACGATGAGAGGCCACATGTGGAATTTTCCAGGCCAAAGTTAAAAAGCAGCATGAAGATTAAAAGCCTAAGCAGGAGTGAATTTAATAAATAAACAGTAATACAAGTTGAAACATTGCACAGAATATAACCGCAAAGAGCAAAAATTAAAAAAAATGTATAGGTACCGCTGGACTATGTCTGCCAACTGCCACATTACTAAGACCATCATTGCGTTAACTAAAATTGTATTACAAAAAGGCTAATTCATTGTAAACACGTCCCTAAATTTTATAAAATAATAAATAAATAAAAAAAAAAAAAAAAAGGAATACATTTTATTTCAGAAAAATATTTGTTTTTCTTTTAGAGCCGGATCACACAGGGGCGATCTGACTTCAGGGGCGACTGCTAGGCGATTTGAACGTGACTTCAAGGAGACTTCAGCGTGACTTTGGGCGACTTACAACGCGACACCATGCCAGGCGACTTTGCCTGTGGCCAATCAGGGAACAGAGGGAGGGGTTGCCTGGGTAATTCGTGGGGAGTACCTTGGTAAATTCTTTTCTTTTTACTGTAAATTCGCTTCAATACAGATGGGTGATCCGACTTGGAGGCGACTTCCATTGAATTCTATGGGCACAAGTTGGATAGAAGTCACCTTGAAGTAGTACAGGAAGGGCTAGTTCACACAGGGGCGACCTGCGCTTCGACTTGTGTCATCCCAAGTCGCTTGACATAAGAAATTCCATTGAAATAAATGAGAGCCATCTTATTGTACACTGCTAAGTCGCTCCGACTTCGGAAAAGGTTCCTGTACTACTTCAAGGCGACTTCTCCCTCCCCTCTCTGATTGGCCACAGGCAAATTCGCCTGGCATGGAGTCGTGTTGCAAGTCGCCCAAAGTTGCGTTGTAAGTTACCTTGTAGTCGCGTTCAATCGCCCTAGCAAAGTTGCCCCTGAAGTCGCACTGCCCCTGTGTGAACCGGCCCAAACCTTTTTTTTTAAGTCGGAGCAACTTCAGTAGCGTACATCAAGACGGCTCCCATTCACTTCAATGGGATTTCAGATGTTGGGCGACTCAATTTGGAGAGCAAGTCGCCCCTGTGTGAACCGGCCCTTACAATTACTTGTTTTTACTTTACTATACCTGTAATCTGTATTAATTTCGTCAACAAAAAGATTTTTCAGAGAAGAAAAAAGACACAGATTGTGTCTGTAGTGCATGTTCAAACCTTATTACAATAAATAAGATGTTATTAGATTTTTACTCCAGGAGTATATAAAGGAGTTTGGAAATTCTACAGAAATGCTTAGGCTCCTTTCACACTTGTGCGACCCAATTTTACCACGATTTTGCCGTGATTTGGGATCAGTACGACTTTGTTGCAACTTTGGCTCAATGAAAACATATAATAAAGTCGTACAGAAGTAGTACAGAAATCGCATCTATATTATTCAGGTGTGATTTGCATGAGACTGAGGGTTTAACATTGAAGTCTATGGACCTCAAGTTACATCAAAGTTGGACCAAAGTAATCCAGGGACTACTTTGAAGTCAGCACGACTTGAAAGTCGTACAGATATGAATGGTACTCATTGGAAATAATGGGAAATGATTTGTCATGCGACTCTGCAGTCCCAAATCGCAGGACAACGGGGGGGGGGGTCTTAAAGTGATTGTAAAGTCTTGTTTAAATAAAAATAAATAAAAAACAACAAGCATGTTAGGCCTCATGTACACTGCTGCTGCTAAACGGATGTTTAGCGGCAGTTGAGCATTTTTTTTCAGCTGCCCCTGAACTCCCCTTTGTTATCTCATCAGTACATGTACACAGAATCGTCTATAGTCATTTCCAGGCAGTTGAGTTTAGAGGCTTTTGTTGGAAAGCAAAAAATGCGTTCGGGACAGATATTCAGAGGCATTTGAAACGCCAAATGCCTGTAAGCTTGTAAACGTGCCTAAACGTGGTAACTCGCATCTAGGAGCATTTCGTTTAAAGACAGTTTTCATTTTAAAAAAAATAAAAATAAAACACACTTCTAGATGCAAACGCAGCTAAACACGGGTTAAACAGACGTTTTTAAACGTCCGTTCCTAGCTGTCAAGTTGAGTCATTCAGGGCAGGTTGAAAAATGTCCCGTGTACAATAAGCCTTATACTTCCCTCCTCTGTGTAGGTGTTGGTTTTGCGATATTGTGGCGGACATGTCAGACCATTTTGACACCTTTTTGGGACCATTGGCATTTATACAGCGATCAGTGCTATGAAAATGCACGGATTACTGTATAAATGTGACTGGCAGAGAAGGGGTTAACCTGCAGGGGGCGCTCTGAGGGTTAACTGTGTTCCCTGTGTGTGTTACTAACTGTATGGGGGCTGGGCTGAGTTGGGGAGGAGAGTGATCGCAGCTCCCCAAACACAGGGAGCCTGCAATCCCATTCCTTTCCCCGGTCAGAATGGAGATCCGTGTGTTTACATAAACAGACTTCCGTTCTGTCACTGTGGGGGAGCAATCGCGGCTAGCCGGAGGACAGAGTCCACCCTACCCACTCCCAGGCTCCCCCAGAGCACAGGGAGCGCGCTCACAATCCGCAATCTCGCAGCCCGTCAGGTGACGGTGGTTTGCAATACTGAGCCACTTTTCCACCGTCGGACGACGGCGGGCGGTCGGCAAGTGGTTAAAGCTGAACTCCAGGCAGATATGAAAACCAAATACTGTAGCTCTGTATTCAATGTTACACCATTAACCACTTGCCAACCGCCCGCCGCAGCTTGACGGCGGCAAAGTGGTTATCGCAAACTGCCACCAGCTTACGGCAGCCACTATAACGAGTATTGTGAGCACACTCACTGTGTTCCGGAGGGGCCAGGGAGAGGGTAGGAGGACTCGATCTCCGCTGGCTACCCGCGATGGCTCCCCCGCAGTGAGATAACGGAGGACCGTGTATGTAAAACACGGATCTCCGTTCTGACAGAGGGGGAAGGGCTGTCATCACAGGCTCCCTGTATATGGAAGCGTGATCACTACCCTCCCCCTGCCAGCCCAGCCCCCATACAGTTAGAACACACTGAGGGAACACAGTTAACCCTTAGAGCACCCCCTCCAAGTTAACCCCTTCACTGCCAATGGCATTTACACAGTAATCAGTGCATTTTCATAGCACGGATCACTGTATAAATGCCAATGGTCCCAAAAAAAAAAGTGTCAAAATGGTCCGACATGTGCACCGCAAAAAAATAAAAAATAAATAAAAAATACAACCAAGATCGCCGCCTTTACTGGTAAATTTATAAAAAAAAAAATTTAAAAAACCCCACAAATGAATTCTCATGGTTCGTAAACGTGGCAACTTTTGCGCAAACCAATCAATAAGAATATAAATTGGCCAAAACCGATGAACATTATATATATATATATATATATATATATATATTTATTTTTTGCATTTGTATTTTAGCAAAAGGAAAGAAAAATTTTTTTTTTTGCAAAATTGACGCACTTTATTTATAGCGGTGATCAGAAATGACGCAGAGGTGATCAAATACAACCAAAAGAAAGCTCTATTTGTGGGGAAAAAGGACGCAAATTTTGTCTGGGTACAATGTCGCACGACCGCGCAATTGTCAGTTAAAGCGACGCAGTGCCGAATTGCAAAAGTGCTCTGGTCCTAAAGGGGGAAATCCTTCCGGGGCTGAAGTACAATAAACATTTAAAAACATAAAAAAGGTATCTTTAAAGCTGAAATCTAGGCAGATATGAAAACCAAATACTGTAGCTCTGTATTCAATATTACACCATTAAAATGAATTTATTTTAAAAGCCTGAATTTAACTTGGTAATAGCCTCTTGCAATCTGCCATAAAGCAGAGCTCATAGTGGGACAAAGAAACAGGACAAGGAGCCAAACAGTGAAAGAGTTACCAAGAAACACTTTGATAGGAGCTGAAAGCAAAGTGACAGAGAGATGAGCTTAGTAGTGAGCTGCTTATAATATATTGCACACACAGTGAATGCTACATTCCTAAACAAAAAATGTAAATAAATTGATCTGAATATTGATTACGACCCAAAAAAGTGAACAGCCCAACATTTCTTGTAACTGGAAATGTCATTCACTGGGAACAAATGAAAACCCTGACTTGGAGTTTTATTGCCATGACAGGCAGCATCAGCCCAGTAAACACAGCTGGATCCCAGCCACATGACGCAGCACTGCGTCTGCTTATCTGATTCGCCTTATACGACCCTCTTACGCCTTATTTAGCAAACATATTGCTTTGAGGCAGGCAGCTTTAGTGCCACGATTTCATGGACCAGTCACATCTAACAAAATAGAATGTCTTGTGATCCCGTACTATCTAACTATTCCACCTAAAACATCATCAACTAGCTCTTTGGATCAGGCGCTTTACTGATCTTCTGATGTATTTTTGACTCACACTTTCTAAAGAATATTGACAAGAGCAAATACCAATACCAGCGAGGATTTCCACAAGTCTGTCACTAATATGCCTCTTCTCCTGCATGGAAACTAAACAGTGGAAAGGTACATTTTTAACATCTTAAGAATTTCCCAGTAAGCATTTATGTAACCTGTTGAAGGCTGGATGGCATAACCAGGAGTCCTGCCAGGGAATTAACATGATCTTCTGCATGAAAATGTTGGCAATAAAATCTCTCCATCTCAGAAAATTGGCAATACGCCCACATTTTATAGACTGCACAGCATCTAGCAAACATGGATTATACAAGATGCCACTTTCACTGGCATTCTGTCCTGGCAGAACTCAAAGCCACAACAGCTGTCCAACATCCAATATTTCATAATTCAATGATGAAGAGGTTTATGAAATGAAGTGAATCAGGTCTTAAAAGTAGAACTATGGGGAAAAAATGTATTTACATTTAGGATAGAGCAAGGGAGGGGGAAAAAAATAACCAGTTACACTTACCGGTAACAGTGTTTCTGGGAAGTCTTTCAGAACGGCACACCTGAGAGATGACTGGTCCCACCTGACAGGAAACACAATCAAGAAAGACGTCAAAAACCCCCGCCCTTCCCATGCTCCTCAGTTTTGTGCAAAAGTATTGACCCACACCAGTGCAGAAGAGTTGAAAAACAGAGTTTCATATAACAGATAATCCTACCACAAGATCGAGTGGGGAGTCAGCCTGCCGTCCTGGAAGACTTCCCAGAAACACCGTTACCGGTAAGTGTAACTGGTTATTTTCTCAAGTCGTCTTTCAGGATGACCTGAGAGTAGACTAACAGATCGTCCAACTACGGGATCAGCGCAATACCCTCTAGATGGAGGAAAGATACCACTTCCGCCAGAACCTTGGTAAAGATTCTCAGGCTGGACGCCAAACCGAAGGGCAAGGCGCTGAACTGCCAGTGCTGGACACCCTGTTTGGTGCAAATTGCAAACCGCAGCAGGCTCTGGTGTTCCGTACAAATGGGGACATGAAGGTAAGGTAATATTCTCCATACGGAACTTCTTGTACCGTATGAACTTGTTCAGCCAACTTAGGTTTATGATAAGGCGAAACTTCCGAGGGCTTGGGGACTACAAAAATGTGAGAGTAGAACCTCTTCCCGAGTTCTCCTGTTGGCACCGGAACAATGACTCTCTGCTTGGCTAATTGATTGACATTTTCCAGGAGGCCGGCTGCCTTCTGTCTGTCCCTGGGTAGATGGGTAAGGATAAAACTGTGAGGGGGCAAGGAAGTCAGCTCTAACCTGTACTCCTCTCTTATTATCTGTAAAATGTAGGGGCTCTGTGTAATCTTCACCCACTGGGTGGAAAATTGGGAGAGCCTCACTCCTACGCTGGTGTCACTTGGAGTCCTTCTCGTCCGACTTTTGGCCAGAAAAAAGGAGACTCACTTTTGGTTTGCCTTTTCCAAACCCCCTCATCTTTTATTCTCCTTTCTGTTCTTAAACCGATTGGACTCTTGGGGGCCTTGAAAAAAAAGGTTCCCTTCATTTTCATAGGCTTAACCGGGAATTTTTTTCCCCTTCTCTGTAGATCTGGCAAGGGCCTGATCTAAACCTGCGCCAAATATTAATGACCCCTCAAACGGGAGACCACACAATCGTGACTTAGATGTATGGTCCCCGTCCCAGGTCTTTACCCATGAGGCTCTTCTGGCCGAATTTAGCAGGGCTGCAGATGTTGCTGTTGTACGCACAGTTTCAACAGCTGCGTCTGCTAGATAGGCTATAGCTTTACCAATCAATTCCAGGTAGTCTAATACCGGTTTTGACTTGGATGTACGAGAAACATGGTCCAGGAGTTTTTTCACCCACATGTCCGTGTTTCTAACCACGCAAGCTGAGGCCAGCAATTGCTGCCGCATTGGTCTCCCAGGCTCTACGCAGTAGAGTTTCAGACCTCCTATCCATCTGGTCTCTAATATTACCCGCATCCTCGAAAGAGGTTGGATTGTTTTGAGACCTGAGCCAGGGAAGCGTCCAACCTAGGAGTCTTAAAGAATTTCTCCTCTTCCTCATCTTTAAAGGGACATCTATGCTTCCAGGTTTTGAATTTTAAGAGTTTTCTCTCTGGCTCCTTCCACTCCCTCAGGATAATGTCTTTAAGAGCCTGATGAATTGGAAGAACCTTAGCCCGTGGGCTGACCAAACCTCTGTACATTTTATCCTGAGCTGAAATTTGTGCAGCAGGCTCCTGAATCTCCTCAGAGGTATATATAGCCTTGGAGACCCTCCATCTCATCAGCCGAAAAAATGTGTCTGCCTTATCTGGATTCTTCTTCCTCCTGGCTATCCTCATTTAGACAACTCTGCTCAGACCCTTCTGCTTCCTCCTCCTCCGAGTGCTGCGTGGCAGAAACCCTGACAGTGGCACGCTTAAGTGGCCTCTCAAGGCCTGACGGTCCTTCTTGTGAGGAAGAGCCCTCTAAACTAGACACTGCCACCACTTCCTGTCTTGGTTTAAGGGTTGCTTGAAAAGACCTGAGAGTAGGCAACATATCTGTCTGTACAGCAAGAAAATCCTTCACAACCTGAGAAGTTTCTTTCCCTGACAGCTTACGAATACATTTAAAGCAGAAAGGCTTTGTGTGTTCCTGTGGCAGTATATCATTGCAGTAACCATATCTTTTATAGCGGGAAGAGGTCTTACAATTAGTCCTGCTGGCGCCACTCTGGGCCACGGATTCCACGTCTGCAAGATAAATGCACCTGCATTAACCTCTACCACTCCCTGCAGGGGTAAGGTTCAGGGTCCCACCCCCCCCGCCCCAGTACCCCTGCCAGCCAGCCGACTCACCCCCTGTGGTCTCCTCTGTGGCTGTGACCGTTGCCGGTCCCTCCTCTCTGTCCATCTCTGTAGAGGCCAGAGCTCTCCAGCCGACCGCCGCTGTGGCTCTACTGTGAAGAGCAGGAGGCTTGTGGACGCCCGCTCTGCTGGTTGCTGGTCACTCTCCTCCTGTGAAAACGCCGCCATTTTGGTGAAGTCCTGAGGATCAGAAATACCCTCTAGCGGCCGTGGCATCACTTCCGGTCACGAGGGAGGAAGCAGGAAACCGATCTGACTCCAGGCCTGCCTCCTCCACCTGGCGTCTCCAACGCCGCTGAATACACAGGAGCCAGGCTACTCCTGCAATGGAGGCCCAGGAGAAAAGACACAGCCCAGCCTCCTCAATCCCTGACAACCCAGCCAGGTAAGAAGAGGGAGGGGGAAAATGGTCCCTGAAGTCTCTGGTCACCCCACTGTGCCCAGGGTCCTTCAATTCTCAGGGGGACTCTTCCAGTCTTGCTGCCCCCCCCTGAGAAGACCGGTCTGGGGAATATCCACCCTGGGAGGGGTAGCACAGACCCCACCTGACCCTCCAGCCACACAAGCCTGCGGTCTGGTTCCCAGGGGGAGACCCTCAGCTCACAGCCTTGGATCTTAAGAAAAAAAAAAAAAAACTGTTTCGGTGTGAGGAAACACAATAAAAAAAACTGGAGGAGAATGGGAGGGGCGGGGGTTTTTGACCTCTTTCTTGATTGGGTTTCCTGTCAGGTGGGACCAGTCATCTCTCAGTTGTGCCATCCTGGAAGACGACTTGAGAAATTCTGGATAGAGCAAGGGAGGGTAGTAACCCCGGTCAGATTTATTTTTGCAATCTGTGTCCCATTGCAGAGTTTTCCCTTCACTTCCTGTCCCATAGCCAAACAGGAAGTGAGAGGAAATCCTTGCAAAGGGAATTTCTTGGGGACACCCAGGTCACCAGAACTAATGTCCCCACTGGAACATTTCCGCTCTATTACTTCTTACTATCCAAAATTTAAAAAAAAAAGGTTTTGCCTTTAGTTATACTTTAAATCAGTGTTCCCCAACCCAGTCCTCAAGGCCCACCAACAGGTCATGTTTTCAGGATTTCCATTATTTTGCACAGGTGATTTGAGTAGTTTCACTGCCTTAGTAATTACCACAGCTGATTCATCTGAGGGAAATCCTGAAAACATGACCTGTTGATGGGCCTTGAGGACTGGGTTGGGGAACACTGCTTTAAATGAAGGAATTGTTCTGCACACCTCCAACACACACACACACACACACACACAAACCTTGGATGGCGAGAATTCATTCTGGAAACATGCTTGTATTCCAAAGCACTCGTATAGCAAAGCGAATTTCCCCATAAGAAATAATGGAAACTCAGATGATTCGTTCCACAACCATTTATTCTTAAGTCTTTCAGGCTCGGTTCACACCTATGCAAATTGGATGAGGTTTACACTGCATCCAATTCGCATGACACTTTAAAACACATTGTTTTCAATGTGCCCGGTTCACATAGGTGCGGTGCGAATTCCCAGCCTATTAAGTTCAATGGGAACGCATCTGCCCCGCAGATGTGTTCCGCACTGAACAGGGATATTTCCCCCTGCTCGTGGCACTTCCCCCTCCCTCCTTCTTCCCTCTCCGGGCAGCTGCAGCGCTGTGAGAACGGACACCATTCATTGTCAGCAGCAAACAGACTGGAATGCGCACCAGACTGGTGTGAATCCAGCCTCAATTTATAGTCCATATAAAAAGATTATAACAATGTGATAGGTTGTGTAACCATAAAAAAGGGATTTTATTAAAACTTACCGTAAAATCCTTTTCTCTGAGTTCACTGACAGATGCAGCTCTCCATTGACTTGTGGTTATATGTCAATCCTATTAGGAGTTAACTAGGCAAAGAAGAAAGCAAGCTGGCCCCTACCAGGGGGCTGTCTTCTCTTACCATATAATCCCCCTACTCTGCTCAGTACATTAGTTCGTAACAAGCCATACCGAAAAAACCGCAGAGGGGTGGGTGCTGCGTCTGTCAGTGAACTCAGAGAAAAGGATTTTACGGTAAGATTTAATAAAATCCCTTTTTCTCCTACATTCACTAACAGATGCAGCTCTCCATTGACTTGTGGGGATGTCCCAAAGCTGTGTCAATAAGAGGGGTGGGTAAACAAAAAAACAACTATACCCAACAGAACCTCAGAAGAGGCGCAAGACGCGCCTACACTGCCGCCTGTAAAACTTTACGGCCGAAAGCCACATCCGAAGATGCTGACGCATCAACTTTATAAAACGTAGTAAACGTGTGCACTGAGGCTCAAGTGGCCGCCTTGCACACCTGTGACACAGAGGCCTGGTGTCTATGAGCCGTGACTGGGAAAGGAGGCACTTTGCCCCGAACAGAATACGCATGAGTCACGGTCTGTCTGATCCAACGAGAGACAGTAGCCGACGAGGCCGCCAAACCTTTGCGCGGACCATCTGTCAAAACAAAAACGGGTCAGACCTCCGAAAAGAGTCTGTAGCCGCCAAATACACCCGCAAAGCCCTCACGACATCCAATGAATGTAACTCAAATTCCTTAGGATGTGAAGGATGCGGATACAACGAAGGAAGAACAATATTTTCATTAATACGAAAAGAAGAAACCACCATTGGCAAAAAAGAAGGTGGCGGACACAAGACCGCCTTATCCCTATGCAGGACCAAGTAAGGAGACCTGCAGGACAACGCTGCCAATTCCGACATCCGCCTAGCGGATGTAATGGCCACCAAGAAAGCCACCTTTTGCAACAAAAATTGTAAGGGAATATCCCTGATCTTCTCATAAGGTGGCTTCTGTAGCACAGAAAGCACCAGATTCAAATCACACGGTGCCAAAGGCGACCGTACCTGAGGAGCCACATGGCGCACACCTTGTACAAATGTACAAATCAACGAATGAGACGTCAGGAGGTCGTTGGAAAAGAATCGCCAAGGCCGATATCTGGCCCTTGAGCCCTGTTGTAAAAAAGTCAGGACCCTAGACACCACATAGGAGCGAGGGTTCCAACCCCCCGCCTCACACCAGGCAATGTAGGCCTTCCAGGTTCTATAATAGATCTTGCGCAAAGTACACTTGTGCGCCTTCATCATGGTAGGGACCACTGAGTTGTCGACACCCCGGTCCCTCAGCACCTGGGATTCAATAGCCAGGCCATCAAAGCCAGCGAGTGTAAAGCAGGGTGCAATATGGGTCCCTGAGACAGCAGAGTGTCTCGCAGCGGGGGACGCCAGGGAACGTCTGCCACCATTCTCACTACATCGGCGTACCACGGACGCTGAGGCCAGTCCGGGGCCACCAGGATCATCGGAATTCCCTCCATTGCCACCCTGCACAATAGGCGCGGGAGCATTTTGATGGGAGGATAGGCGTGCAGAAGATGATACAGACTCCAGTGCGTCTGTCGCCACTGCCAATGGGTCCCTTGTCCTGCACACAAAGGACTTTACCTTGTGTTTGAACCGAGACGCCATGAGGTCCACGTCTGGCGTGCCCCACTTGTGGCAAATCTGGCTGAACACTTCTGGATAGAGAGACCATTCTCCCTGATCCAGCATCTGGCGACTTAGGAAGTCCACCTGCAAATTTTCTACACCTGGAATGTAGATGGTGGAGATTGCCGGAACGTGCAGTTCTGCCCAACGCAGGATGAGAGTCGCTGCCGCACATCTCGTTCCGCCCTGATGGTTCACATATGCCACTGCCATGGAATTGTCTGACTGAACCCGAATCGAGAGCCCTTGTAGCCTCGCCGTCCAGTGGGATAGACAGAGTCTTATCGCTCTGAGCTCCAGCACATTGATCGGAAGACGTACTCCTGCGCTGACCAGCGACCCTAGTCTGTTAAGGTACCGTCACCGTATACACTTGGTAGTCCCGCCTTGCTCTACACGCCGTCGCTGAGAGTAGGACGCAACCCGTCTTGACGTGCAAGGCCGTTAGAGGTGGTAGATGTAAGGTCCACATCTTTTAAACGTCCACCTGAAGGATTCAGCGGTCTACGACCTAGTCCCTCTTACCAGAGAGATAGGTCTTCACAAGTCGGTCTAAACGGTGTTCACCCCGTGCGGTCTGCACCTGGAGTACCGCAGAGCCAAGTTTGTGTTCCATTTCAGGAAACACACGTCCTGTTCCCTGGGTAACC
>BLSH010211970.1:1572087-1583659 GCA_018402905.1 Glandirana rugosa | reverse complement strand
CTTGGGATAACAGCCGAGCAGCTTTTTGCCACATCGGCTGTCATCCAAAGAAAGCTGGCTGGCCGCTCTAAACAACGGTACCGGGGTGATTCCTGCAGCTGTATATCGCCCGGTACACCCCTTCAAGCCGAGCCCCCAAATTTGCGTATGGTCGGTGCGAAGGGGTTAACATAGGAGCACTACGGTGTTGGTTTGCTGAGAGTTGTACAATTTAAAATGTATTAAATGCATGTTCACACACTCCGCTCTGAGTTCAGGAGCAGTGCAGCATTGTTGCCACACCATCACAGGAAGCTGCATTAAGTGGACTTCACTGGCAGAATCAGCAGAGAATTGTTGGACTTTGTAGATGACAAAAACTGTAGGTGCAGATGCATTTATAATTAACCCCTTCCTTACCGGGCCATTTCTGACACCCCTCTCCTACATGTAAAAATCATAATTTTTTTGCTAGAAAAATACTCAGAACCCCCAAACATTATATATGTTTTTTAGCAGGGACTCTAGGGAATAAAATGGCAATCATTGCAACTTTTTATATCACACGATATTTGCGCAGGAATTTTTCAAACGCGTTGTTTTTGGAAAAGAAACAGTTTAGTGAATTAAAAATATACAAAACAGTAAAGTTAGCCCAATTTTTTGTATGTTGTAAAAGAGGATGTTACGCCGAGTAAATTGATACCCAACATGTCATGCTTTAAAATTGCTAACACTCGTGGAATTGCGCCAAACTTTGGTACTTAAAAATCTCCATAGGCGACGCTTTAAAAATTTTTACAGGTTACATGTTTAGGGTTGCAGAGGAGGTCTAGTGCTAGAATTATTGCTCTCGCTCTAACGCACGCGGCAATACCTCACATGTGTGGTTTGAACACCGGTTACATATGTGGGCGGGGCTTACATATGCGTTCGCTTCTGCGTGCGAGCACGCGGGGACTTTAATTTTTTTTTTGTTATTTATTTTACTTTTATTTTTACACGGTCTTTAATTTTTTTTTTTTTTTAATCACTTTTATTCCTATTACCCTTGTAATAGGAATGGTGCGCGACAGGTACTCTTTATGGAGAGATATTGGGGTCAATATGACCTCACATCTCTCCTGCAGGCTGGAAAGACTGAGATCAGAAAAAACAGCTGAACTGCCGCTATGATCGTTCTTATGGTGTACAGAATCGCCAGCTGGAAAAAAATGATGATATCTGAATGGTGCCTCTAGCTGCTGGCACCATTCAGATATCACCCCTCAAAGTCCAGGACGTCCATGGACGTCCTACCGGCGGGAAGGGGTTAAAGCAGTATTAAACCCAAAAGCAAATATATTGCAGCTTACCAATTCTTAGATGGGATGGCTGCATTCATTTTCCTTTTTATGGTCTTGCCCTTATTTTCACCTGGTGATCCTGTTAGCAAGTCTCTTTTTCAAAAGAACAAGCTTTCCCGGAGAATGTATCAGTTCAGGGATGAGACAAACCATTTACCACTGACAGGATGCTTCCACTAATCAACTTTAATTTATGTAAAACTTTTATCCAAAACGGTTTGCTGTAACTAATTATAAAGTGTGAGCGGGAGTTTGGCTTCAATTTGTTAGTGTATTTAAAATCTGCTAGTACATGTAACACTCCCCTCCCCCCAAACTGAGAGTGCTGCTGTGCAAATATGCCCCGTCCGCCTTCATCTGGAGTGGATGGTGGTGTGTTACTGGCCAGATCACCAGGTGGAAAACAGAGGGGAGACAAGCCTAAGTAAAGAAAAGGAATGCAGCCACCACATCTAAAGGATTGGCAAGTTGCAATACATCACATTTTTGGTTTAATAATTCTTTAATTATTGTAGCAAATATTTTCTTTTCATTGGTAGGCCATAGTACCCTTAAGAATGCATTGGAAAATTGCCTAGCATTTCGTAATTGAACAAATAATTTCCTACACTGGCACTGTAGGTCAAAAAAGGAAACATTGGAACATTGCACTTAATCAGGCTACGTATGAAATAAATAAAAGGAATCACATGATAGAATTGTCAAATTGTGCAAGAGATGCAGTATGACGACTCTAGAGCAGCCTCTCAACCTTTTCAACACCGAGGAACCCTTGAAATAATTCTCCGGTCTCGGGGAACCCCTGATAAAAATTAAAAATCTACAACTCATGATACATTTATGTGATGGTCAGTGGGAAGAATGCTCCCCACACTTGTGGTCATTGGGAAGAATTCCCCCTTACAGATAGCTAAAAAGATCAATGACATCATTGGGAATTTATCGGAGAGGTAGAAATTGACCATTGCTCGAGAAACCACTAGCAGCCTCTGGAGGAACCCTGGTTGAGAAACCCTGCTCTAGACAATGAAACTCTAAGGCTCGGGTTCACATGGCCACGACTTTGCCAGGCGACTTTGGCACCATGTTGAAGCAACATCAGGGAATGCCTGGGTAATCTTCCTGTAATGTCCAATCCAAATCACATCGATATAGACGAGGATCTGACTTGGAGGCGAATTCCATTAAAAGCCTCATACACACGATGCAACAGTCGTACGACCAGACGTCCAACATCGTACGTTGGCTGTTGTGTCTCGCATACTGACGTGCACTAAGCGATCGTACGACCAAGCCTAAAGTGGTGACGTGTTACGAGCGTATAAAGAGGAAGTTCAGGTGGATGTCATTTGTGAATTAGGAACGTAGGTTTACATGAACGGACACTTCCGGGCGTTCCTGACTTCTGGGCATGCGTGTTTTGCACGTACAGCTTTGTTGGACCAACTTCTCTGTACACACGGTACAACGGTCGTACGACCACTTGTACAACCAAAGCTTTCTAGTCTGCTCATCCAACTTCTGTTGTACGACCGTCAGCTGTTCTAATTGCGCGTACTAACGGGCGGATGATAGTACAACAAGCCATTGTACGACCGTTTTCATACGACTGTCGCACCGTGTGTACGAGGCTAAAGTCTATGGTCACAAATAGGATAGAAGTCGCCTTGAAGTAGTACAGGAACCTTTTCTAAAGTCAGAGTGACTTCTGCAGTTAAGACAGCAGTCATTGACTAACGGGATTTCCCAGGGCACGTGACTTGGAGTCTCACAAGTCGGATCCCAAGTCGCAGCAGTGTGAGAGATGTGATAAATGTCACCTAATGCATGAACCATCACTTTCAGCACTGGTCAATGGAGTTTTGCTGAATAAATCAGGCAAGATTCATAAACAAAAGAAACAAGCAAGTGTGAAGGAGTCACTAACCAGTACACAAACATTCCCACACTGGTCTGGCACAAGTATATAGTGGGACCCAAGGAAAACGGTAACATATACTGGTAAAAATGCTAGCAAAGTGCATCAGCTGTTAAATGCTGGATACGTAAAAGCACACCAAATGCATTTATGTGTGTTACATATAGGATGGTGGTACCAGCACTCAATCCAAACTACGGCCTTGGTGCTCCACACAAATATAGAAATCTAGTCATGGATGGTGTAGGCACTCTCAGGACTTCCAAAGGACAAATCTAATCAAATGGTAGTTTCCTTACACTGACGTTTCAGCACGTCACAGCCGAGCTTGTGGAAAAGGACGCCCTGTGGAAATTGTTGACTTTCACAATATATTTGAACAGGCCAGGTGATATATATGAATGAGAACATAAGGAAGATTTGCCTTTTCAATTAATAATAATATTATCATCATCATCGCCCTTGGTCTCTGAAACATGTTTTTAGCAGAAGTGGCTGGCGTTTTACATAATCATCCACCAGCCTCTGATAATGACATTTTTGACAAATTCATGAAAATTCAAGAGGTTTATGGGTTTCCTTACATAAAGTGCCCATTTCAAATGCCCCACAAGTTATTTAAATGGGAATCGAATCAGGGCTTTGACTAGGCCAATCCATAACTATCCACCATAAGATTTCCACCACCATGCTTCACAGTTGGTAAGAGGTGCTTCTGAAATTCTGCCTTTGGTTCATCCCTAATGTGTCTACCATTACTGTGGCCAAGCCATTTCTATATTTGATTAATCAGTCCACATCTCATTGTTCCAGAAGGTGTGGCCTTTGCCTACATGTCCAATGGCAACCTGAAGTCTTGTTCGAATGTTATTTTTGGACAGCAAATTCTTTTTCTCGCTAAATTAATGCAAGCTCTGATTGTATATGTGTGCAATTTAACAGCAACTGTTGCAAGAGTTACCTACCGATCCTACAATAAAATTCTGACATTCGTGAAAACATCTTGATTAACATCAAATGGTCAGCTCCAGGGCTAAAGTTGCTAAGTTGGCCATCGGAAGTTTCAATTCTACAACATTTGTATTTTCCTGATGGTGAAATACTCGATTTAAAATAATTTGGCGACCTTTTTATACTCCTTACCAACTTCATGAGCATCCACAACTTTCTTTCTGGGGACCTTCCAGAGCTCTTTTGATCTTGGTAGAACATCATACATGTCAATGGCAAAGAGACCATCAGACCCTAGACATCTGAGGTGTAAAGAGGACTGGTTCCACCCGTATAGTCCCCAAGGAGGTTCTAAATCACTGGGACCTAATCTTGAACACCAGGTTTTAATACCATGGGTTTGAACTGGCAGGGTGTACTTAAAGCGGAGTTCCACCCAAAAATGGAACTTCCGCTTTAAGCAGTCCTCGCCCCATTACATTCCACATTTGGCAGTGTGTCCCCAGGTTTCAGAGGGACTTCCTGTCCACCTTCCACCTCGGGGCCACCTAGGCGACTCCTCCTCTTCTCCTAGGCGGCCCCTCCCTCCTGGCAATCTTCTGGGACACGTCACAGGTCCCAGAAGATTGCCTGGCCACTAGGAATGCGCAGCGTGACTCACGCATGAGCAGTGGGTGCCCGGCCGGGTGCCCACACTAGGAATGGCGGGGCGGAGGAGGGGGGAGACGAGCGAGGCTTTGGGAGCAGCCGTCGCTGGACCGGGAGACAGGTAAGTTACGGTTTATTAAAAGTCAGCAGCTACACTTTTTGTAGCTGATGACTTTCAATAAAGAAAAAAAGTGTGGAACTCCACTTTAAGTTTTCTTCATGTGAAACATTTTCTGTTTCATTAATTTAGGATTTCAATTTTAAAGTAAATTTGTTCAAGTAGATGACCTTTATCTTCAGACACTGTTTGAATGAAGACTTAAAGGTTTGCAACTTACTGTATAGAAAATGTAAACTGATGTGACAGAATAAGGCTCCATGCACACTGGACGCTCTCTGGGCGTCGGGCAGTAGACGCTGCTTAGAAAACGTTCTTTGCAGCGTTTTGTAAGTAGCGTTTATCAGCATCAGCGTCTGAGCTTTTTCTTTTTTTTTTTACTTCAGTAGCTTCCATTGACTACAAAAAACGCTGGACGCAGTTTACCGGCGTTCATAAGCGTTTATCGGCGTCCAGTGTTTTTTGTGGTCAGAAGAACGACTTTTCAACGCCAATTCAGGGCATTCAGATAACAGCCCATAAACGCCACTGCTGTTAAACGACAATAAACGTCCATGTGTGCATAAGATACATAGGATAACAAAAGGGGCGTTTTTGGGCTGTTAAAAAAAAGACACCCAAACGACCAAAAACGGTCGTTTATCAGCTACAGTGTGCATGAGCCCTAAGGCATTGTCTGATCAAATCACCTGTCACAATGCCAGAATTAATCAACATGTCAAAGCATTGCCACGCTGCTATTGCTCCAATAAACCTCTACACTACTATAAAACATTTCACGAGTTGCTTTGGGAAGACACCCTATGGTGAGACAGGTAATCAACTCCGGGCACCGATTATACAAGACCTCCACCCCCTACAAAACTACCACAAATTGGTAGGAAAAAAATTGGAGGAACCACAAATTGGAGGAAATTGCAATTTGACCTCAGTGGTGAATATTCCACGTGGACAGAGTTAAGCTGACCATACACTGTGCAAACTTGCTCATATTCATGATGAATTGTCTGAAATTTGATTTGTGGGTGACCCCACAAATACAATAAAATAAAAAAAAATTGGTAAAAAAAGAAAAATTGGTGGCCAAAGAGCAACAACATCCAATCAGATGCAGCCACTGTTCAAGTATTTTGACAGCCTGTGAGGCCAGCTGTCAAAATTCAGTAGCCCAGCAGGAGTATTTGTCTATCTGCCCTGTTAGTGTGGATAGTGAAATCGGTTTGATTTTTACTTAGACAGTGGGCTGAAGGGAAAAAATAAATAAAAAAATCCATCAGTCTATGGCCACCTATACAGCAAAAAAAAGGAGGGGGGCAGGGGAAGAATGAAATTCATCCACTATATACAGTGCAGATGGACGGATCCCTCCTTGGGCCAGAGGTGTCCAGGGGACATCGGTGAGGGGTCCATCTGGCTGGGGTGTGCAGAGGAGGGGGGGTTGTCGGCAAGGGGATCAGTCGGGTCGAGGTGACCAGGGGGCATCAACAAGGGGGTCAAGGGGTCCAGGAGGCATTGGTGAGGGGTCCACCTGGCTGAGGGGTCCAGGAGGTGTCGCCAAGGGGTCCATCTGGTCGAGGTGCCCAGGGGACATTGGCGAGGGGTCCCTCCAGTCAAGGGGTCCAGAGGATGATGGAAAGAGGTCCAGGGGACATCAGCAAGGGGGTCGGTCGAGTCGAGGTGACCAGGGGACATCAACAAGGGGTTGAGGGGTCCAGGAGGCATCGGTGAGGGGTCCATCTGGTCGAGGTGCTCAGGGGACGTTGACGAGGAGTCCATCTGGTAGAGGTGCACAGGGAATGTCGGCGAGGAGTCTGTCTGGCAAACGTGTCCAAGGGACGTTGGCGAGGGGTCCGTCTGGCAAAAGTGTATGTGTGTCACAGAACATCTGTCTGGAATGTCTGTGGAGCCAGTGGGCCACCAAATTATTTGAATGCTAGGTCATCAAATCTGGGAAAGCTATAGGTTGCAGTCCAGGGAATGGGGGTCATAAAACTGGCATGTGGTGTCAATGAATGTATGCTGGTTATTACCGCTGTACCAGAACCATGGCGCTGCATTTGCAAAAGAAGGCCAACGCCATGTTGGATGCTTAGCTTATTCTCAAACTATGTACTGTAATCACTTATTATCAGCTAGAATAAAAAGGTATCAAAGGAGGGCATGATCCCCAATAATACTATGCAACATCAGCAATAAGAGGTGGCCCATACCGATCCTCATCAGCTGGGGGGGGAGGGGGGTATATTCTGCTAAGTCACCTATGCAGCACTGGTGACACAGACTGTAGGTGACACCCCGAGGATGGGGACATAGCAGGACACCCCCGTTGTCAGCCCGTAGTAATCCGCCCTCTGCAGATGTCTGGGTGGAGCTCGCACGGTGATATCGGAGCCCCGATCGCTCATGTATGGGCTGTCAGTCGTCATACATTATATAACATGACATGATCACAGCTGCCTGTGTCAGCAGCATCACTGACACTGGGCCTCAGAGCTTGCACTCATTGCCATCTTCCCCTCCCCCCGTACCTGCTCTCCGATCCCCGGAGGAGGCGGCCTGTGCCCAGCGATGTGTCCGCTGTCTGTACCGGAGTGCCGGTGCCCGGGCCCCCTTCTGATCACAGCCGCAACGGTTCTACTTGTCAGAAGAAAGGAAAGGGCGGAGACCCGGGAACACACCCAGGAAAGGGCGGAGAGAGCCGCCATGTAAACACAGCACGATTGGCCGGCTACACCGGGCGCTCACAGTCCTATATAGATGGATCATCATCACTATTATCCCATCTACAAGCAGTGTCACCTCTCCCTATCATATACTGCATATGACACACCGATCAGCCATAATATTATCACCACCCAACATAGCCTATAGAGGATGCATGGACTCCTCCAGACCTGTGAAGGGTGCTGTGCCCTCTGGCACCTTGTCCTGTACACAGGGGGCGTCACATACTGTCTGTCCATGCGGGGCCTGCTTTCCGTGTTCCTTCATCCCTCTGCAGGAAGTCCCATTGATTTCTATTGGGAGTTGGAACACAGCAGCTGTGGCCCAATATGACATCTGTGTGGGTGGGGGGCCCATGTCCCTTTAGTCACCCTGTGCGCATTTGGGAACACATCCCCCCCTCCTCCACAGCGATATGTGGCTGTGTCCCTATAGGGATCAATGGTATGTCCTGCACAGGGATAAACGGAACGCACAGCCCTACCCAGGGGTGAACGGAACACACAGACGACCATCCAGAGCACTGTATTAAAGTCCTCTTCAGACCACCGTCCAGAGCACTGTGTGCATTAAAGGCCCCCTCAGACCACCGTCCAGAGCACTGTGCAGCATTACAGGCCTCCTCAGACCACCATCCATAGCACTGTGTGCATTAAAGGCCTCCTTAGACCACCATCCAGAGCACTGTGCAGCATTACAGGCCTCCTCAGAGGACCATCCAGAGCACTGTGCATCATTACAGGCCTCCTCAGACCACTGTCCAGAGCACTGTGCAGCATTTCAGGCCACTATCCAGAGCACTGTGTGCATTACAGGCCTCCTCAGGCGACCATCCAGAGCACTATGCAGAATTACAGGCCTCAGACCACTATCCAGAGCACTATGTTCATTACAGGTCTCCTCAGACCACTGCCCAGAGCACTGTGTGCATTAAAGGCCTCCTCAGACCACAGTCCAGAGCACTGTTCAGCATTACAGGTCTCCTCAGTCCACCGTCCAGAGCACTGTGCAGCATTACAGGCCTCCTCAGACCACTATCCAGAGCACTGTGTGCATTAAAGGCCTCCTCAGACCACTGCCCAGAGCGCTGTGTGCATTAAAGGCTTCCTCAGACCATCATCCAGAGCACTGTGTGCATTAAAAGCCTACTCAGACCACCATCCAGAGCACTGAGTAGCATTACTGGCATCCTCAAACCACTATTCAGAGTACTGTGTGCATTACAGGCCTCAGGCCACCTTCCAGAGCACTGTGCAGCATCACAGACCTCCTCAGACCACTATCCAGAGCACTGTGTGCATTACAGGCCTCCTCAGACCAACATCTAGAGCACTGTGTGCATTAAAGTCCTCCTCAGACCACTGCCCAAAGCACTGTGTGCATTAAAGGTCTCCTCAGACCACTATCCAGAGCACTGTCTGCATTAAAGGCCTCCTCAGACCACCATCCAGAGCACTGTGTGCATTAAAAGCCTCCTCAGACCACCATCCAGAGCACCGTGCAGCATTACTGGCATCCTCAAACCATTATCCAGAGCACTGTGCAGCATCACACACCTCCTCAGACCACTATCCAGAGCACTGTGTGCATTACAGGCCTCCTCAGACCACCATCTAGTGCACTGTGTGCATTAAAGTCCTCCTCAGACCACCGTCCAGAGCACTGTGTGCATTAAAGGTCTCCACAGAACACCATCCAGAGCACTGTGCAGCGTTACAAGCCTCCTTAGAACATGATATTAGGGTTTTCTTTTACTCCAGGAGTATATAATGAGTTTTGAAATTGTAAAGAAATTCTTACATAATGCATTACAATTTAACTAAACACATTCAATTTTAGTAAATTAAAATCTACTGGAGATTTTAGTCAACTAAATAGGACTAAAACAATTACAGATGACTAAAATGCAACATAGGCTGGGTTCACATACTGTATATGCAAATTGGATGCATTTTACACTGCATCTGATTCTCATAACGTGTGTGTGACCGGCTTTCAATGGAGCCGGTTCATACATGTGCGAGGCGGTTGTGGTGCGAATTTGAAAAGGGTCCTGTGTGTTTTTGGGTCTGGTTCAGGTGCGAATTCATGAGAAAATGTGCAGCTGAACCAGTGAACACAAATGCACAGGACACTGGACTGCAAACCACAGCTGGACCTGTGTGAACCGAGCCTAAAACTAAAATGGCATTTTAGTCAAAAGATTATGACTAAAACTAAATCAAAGTTTGCTGCCAAAATTAACACTGACAGGCAGATGGTATTGTACGCCCTGTTTGAACAAGACCTTTAAAGTGGAGTTCCAGCCATGTAAAAGTCAGCAGCTACAAAAAGTGTAGCTGCTGACTTTTAATAATGGGACACTCACCTGTCCCTCGCTCCAGCGATGCAGTCACCCGAGGGCTCACTCTTCGCCCCCTCCCCTCGGCGGCGCCGGCATCATAAGTGTGGGCACCCAGCTTTGGCAAAGCCGGGCGCTCACTGCGCCTTGTGACTGGCCAGCGTATCTTCTGGGACCTGTGACCTGTCCCAGAAGATTGCAGAGAGGGGGGGGGGGGGGAGGTGGTCTTCCTTCATGGAGCGACGGTGCCAGGGGAGGAAGTGGACCTGGGACCCTGTGAAAACAGGATCCCTGGTCACCCCCCCAAAAAAAGACATGCCAATTGTGGCATGTCGGGGGCTTACCTTCCATTAAAGCGGAAGTTCCACTTTAGGGTGGGACTCCGCTTTAAGTTGCCAGGTGGGGCCTCCATGGATCAGACTTGTTACTCTAGCACATCCCACATATGCTTGATTGGATTGAGATCTGAGGACCAAACCCACACCTCAAACTATTCTTGAATTCATCAGACCAGGCCACCTTCTTCCATTGAGCTGTGGTCCAGCTCTGATGCTCACATGCCCATTGTAGGCACTTTCAGCTGTGGACATGATGAGTCAGCATGGGCACCCTGACCTGTCTGCAGCTACACACAGTGTGATCCACAGGGGAGACTTACTAAAACTGGTGCAGCTGTGCATAGTAATCAGCTTGTAACTTTAGGCTTGTTCAATTAAGCTTTGACATGAAAACCTGGCAGTTGATTGGTTACTACAGTGTTTTTCAACTCCAGTCCTCAAGGCACACCAACAGGTCATGTTTTCAGGATTTCCCTCAGATGAAACAGCTGTGGTAATTACTAAGGCAGTGAAACTGATCAAATCACCTGTGCAAACTCATGGAAGTCCTGAAAACATGACCTGTTGGTGTGCCTTGAGGACTGGAGTTGAAAAACACTGGGTTACTATGCACAGTTGCACCAGATTCTGTGTGCTCCAATTTTAGAAAATCTCCCCTACTTTTCTGACACCCTTCTATAAGAACCATCATTAACCACTTCCATACAGGACACTTACACCCCCTTCCTTACCAGACCAATTTTCAGCTTTCAGCACTCTCACACTTTAAATGACAATTACTCAGTCATGGTACACTGTACCCAAACAAAATTTTTATCATTTTTTTCTCACAAATAGAGCTTTCTTTTGGTGGTATATAATCACTGCTGGGTTTTTTATTTTTTTCAATATAAGCGAAAAAGTAGCGAAAATTTTGAAAAAAAAACACTTTTTTTTAGTTTGTATTGAAAAATTTTGCAAAAAAGTAATTTTTCTTCATAAATTTGGGCGATAATTTATACTGCTACATATCTTTGGTAAAAATAACCCAAATTGGTGGATATTATTTGGTCTCTGTGAAAGTTATAGAGTCTACAAGCTGTGGTGCCAATCATTGAATATTGATCACACCCGATGTACTGACCACCTATCTCATTTCTTGAGACCCTAACAAGCCAGGAGAGTACAAATACCCCCCAAATGACCCCTTTTTGGAAAGTAGACATTCCA
>BLSH010211970.1:1557222-1569913 GCA_018402905.1 Glandirana rugosa | reverse complement strand
GTGAAGGGGAGAACCCGGTAACAGCTCGTTACCGCGGATTCCCGTCATTTTGTGACCGGCTGTGATTGGACACAGCCGGTCACGTGGTAAAGAGCCAATACTATTGGCTCTTTACCGTGATCGGGGTCGGGCATTGTCCGAGGGACAAGCCCGCCCCCCGATCGCCGCGCTGCGCGCCCCCTGGGGCGCGCGCGAGCGGCGTGCACGCCGCTCAGTCGCCTTTGATGTCAGTGACCGGCTGTGATAGGACACAGCCGGTCACGCGGTAAAGAGCCAATTTTATTGGCTCTTTACCCCGATCACGGAAGGCCGGGGTCCCGAGGGACACGGCCGGTCCCCGATCGCCGCGATGCGGGCCCCTGAGGGCCCGCAAAGCGGCGAAAACAAGAGGACGTAATATTACGTCCACTTAGGATGGGGAGTCCACCTTGCCGGCGTATTTTTACAATACGCCGGTAAGGAAGTGGTTAACCCTTTCAGCAATTTGAGCTACAGTAGCTCTTCTATTCAATCAGACTACACAGTCCAGACTTCACTCCCCACATGCATCATTTGGTCCATGAGCCAGTTTGCTGGTTTTCCTTTTCTTGGAGCACTTTTGGTCATTCTAATCACTGCAGACCAGGGACATCCCACAAGAGCTGTAGTTTTGGACTTGCTCTGACCCAGTCATCCAGCCACTACAATTTGGCCCTTGTCAAAGTTGCTCATATCCTTACACTTGCCCATTTTTTCTGCGTTCAACACATAAACTTCAGGGACAACATGTTCTCTTGCTGCCTAATGTATTCCACCCACTTTCAGATGCCAATATAACAATCGTATTCACTTTACCTGTCAGTGGTCCCAATGTTATGGTTGATTGTTGTATAATACAGAGGTATCTGATCACTTCTCTCATCACATGTATGATATAAGGCTATATCTCATCACTTCTTTATTCTAATTAGAGTTCACCTTTACCAAAAAACTGCCTATGCAGGTAAGGGGTGCCTGTAGAGAAAAACAAACAGTGCAGTTCTGACTAAAGTTAAATAGTGCCCTTCGTATAGGTTTAGGCCAATTACATACCTCATGAAGCCTGACTGGGTACTCCCAGGATGTTGCTAAGTGAGGCCTAGTCATTACTGCTCACCTCCTCCATCATAGGACTGAGTTCTCTAACACTGAGCTTAATGCTACTGCACCAGGGGAGATGAAGAGCATGTGAGGGGTTTGAATAAGAGAAAAAGCTCACTCAGTGCCATTTTAATAGCATCATGGGCCCCTGGGCACTAGGGAACCTACCAACCTGCATGAGGTGTCCTCATCACAGTACCCCTTTACATCATGTTCCCCTATCACAGTGCCCATAGACATCAGGTTCCCCCATCACAGTACCTGTATACTTGTAGCACCCACTTGTGTGCTAGGTTTGTTACTGTAGGCTAAGCCTGAGCTGTGTCAGAGTTCAGTGAGTCAGGGCTGGGTAACTCATCCTGACAGCTCCTCTGGTGCCTCCCTGTTTCTAGGAGGTTGTAGAAACTTCTAGAGCTAGTGGGTGGAGGTTAGGAAAAGTTGTTTGGAATATTTATGAGGGCCTCAGCCAATCCCCAGTAAAAGGGCTGGCAGGGGGCAGACCACCTCATGAATAGGCATGAGCCATATGACGGCGGCCGTGCTCACGAGCCTAGCGAGCGCGCGCGCGCCGCCGGAGGCGCGCCCGAGCCCTCACTGTGTTCAGGGAGGGCCAGGGAGCGGGTGCGGCGGCTTCGATTGCCGCCGCCTACCCGCGATGGCCCCCCCGGAGCGAAGGAACGGAGGTCCGTGTATGTAAACACGGAGCTCCGTTCTGTGAAGGCTGAAGGGCTGTGATCACAGCCTTCCTGTACATGGAGGCTGTGACCACTTCCCTTCCCCAGCTAGGCAAGCCCCCACACAGTAAGAACACGCCCAGGGAACACTGTTAACCCCTAGAGTGCCCCCTGCAGGTTAACCCCTTCACTGCCAATGGCATTTACATAGTAATCAGTGCATTTTTATAGCACTGATCGCTGTATAAATGCCAATGGTCCCAAAAAAGTGTCAAAATGGTCCGACATGTCCGCTGAAATATCACAGTACCGCTAAAAATCGCAGATCGCCGCCATTACTAGTAAAAATAAATAAATAAATAAAAACCCCAAAAATGAATTATCATCCGTAAACGCGACCACTTTTGCGCAAACCAATCAATGAATGCCGATTGCGATTTTTTTTATCACAAATATGAGGAAGAATATAAATCGGCCAAAACCAATGAAAAAAAATGTTTTTTTATATTTTTTTTGGATTTGTATGTTAGCAAAAAGTAAGAAATTTGTTTTATTTTTTCAAAATTGTCACTCTTCTTTTGTTTATAGCGGCGATCAGAAATGACGCAGAGGGGATCAAATACCACCAAAAGAAATCTCTATTTGTGGGGAAAAAAGGACGCAAATTTCGTTTGGGTACAACGCCGCACAACCGCGCAATTTTCAGTTAAAGCGACGCAGCGCCGAATCACAAAAAGGGCTCCGGTCCTAAAGCTGGAAATCCTTCCGGGGCTGAAGTGGTTAAAGTGATTGTAAACTATCACCTTGTAAAGCAACCCATTCTGTTTACAATAGAAATGAAACACAAAATATTTTTGTATAGATATAAAAATAAAAAACATTAGTAATACTTTTTTTTAAAGTGGTCACATTCCCTTTGCATAAGAGCTGGGGGGATGAGAAGCAGCAGTACACTGAGCTTCCCAGTGAATGGCTGTGCAGCAGGAGCGTGTCAGGATAAGTCCGATCATTGGAGGAGAGCACACTGAGTTCCCAGCACAGCTAGAGAACTGGCCACTGTGTGCTCTCCTGCCTAGTGTGGTCAGTTTTTATTAGGAAAGTAAGAGGACTAGCAGGAATACCAGAGATTTCACATAATTGAAGCAATACAAACAGGATACGTTCCCATACAAGTACCAGGTACAGCAGGAATATGAAGTGTTGGGGTAACAAATGCTTTAAGTCTTCATACCTTCCCTGGGAGATCTCCTGAGAGTCAGCTGGGTGGGCTGGGGAGTTTCAGTCTGGAGGACTGTGGAGGAGAAGTTAGGTTGGAGGGCTGGTGAAAGGGGCAGCTGCAGCCAGGTGGGTTGGCAATGCCCGAGGAGGTGGTGCTGGGATCAGTAGCCACAGGAGGAAATGTACAAGCTGTTTCGCTGTATCCCAGATAGCAAGCAATTGTGCTGCAAATTTAAAATGACTTGCTAAGCTATTGCTAGACTTGCAAGGCTTCACAAGTTTGTTGCACAATTACAGTTAGTCCGCATTGCATGACTCCAGATCAACTTTCTTTGCAAACATTCTGCTGCAAGTTCTGGTTCAGTTATGTTGTGCAAAAGTCATCCCACCACAGGGGTCACTGTGGCTGAATTTTCATGCTGTAGACTTGCAGAGCTCTAGCTGTAGGCTTACTACGTTGCTCTTGCTAGAGTTGCCACACACATTTGCTACAAATTGGAAAAGTGTCAACTAGAATTTGTGCTTCAAGTGCTCTACAAGTGTGCAACTTGCCAGTAAAAATGTGCAGCGAGTTAACAGACTTACAGTTCAACACTGCCACAAATTTGTGACACGTTATCCTTGCTATCTGGGATTTTTGCTACACTACAATGGGCCTTGGGTTCCTGCCTGTAATGGGCCATCGCTCAAACATCTGACTGAGTGTTTGTCAGATATCCAAACAGTGACTCAGCAAGGGTCTGCAAGCAAGTGCGTGCTGGAGGAAGAAGTTGGAGCTGTATATAGACTGTATATAGAGACTATTTATAGGAAGAGTGTCCCTGGAGATGTTACTGAAATTTTGCTGGGGTCAAGTGGGCATCCCTTGACCTCCCATCCCTATCCAAGTTATTAACCCTCAATAAATAACAAAAACAAAGTCAAAGACTGTTCTCTGTCTCTGAAGTGCCTGTGAAGGTTCGGTGTGCCTGGATGTGCAGGGTGGGGGATCCCAGTTTATCTGCGGCTCCTTAGGGGGTGTGCTACATACTGTACATCAGATATCCCCATCACAGTTCCCCTTTAGATCAGATTCCCTCATCACAGTGTCCATATACTCAGGTGTCCTCCCATCACAGTGCCCATATACATCAGGTGTCCTCCCATAACAGTGCCCATATACAGGGCCCCTTGTAATGATATCACGTGTGGGACACACGAAAACTTGCAACCATTTTGTCAAACGTACACCATGACGGCTTCAGCTTTGATAATACAGTCACCCTGCAACCCCCTCACTTCTCTTCCCCCTCCCGTCAAGTTAGGAATTCCTGGGTCCCCTGACCAGGTCCCAAGAGGTCTGGCTGTGTTTGCCAGGCCTGATCATAAACAAATAAATCAGATCCGTTAACAGACAGCACAGGATGCCTGGAGATAACGAGGGTCGTAAAACCCCCTCAGGCAGCTGTGACCTTCCCAGAGACCCTTAATCAATTTTAAAGGTAGAAATTTACCCATATTTCATAACTCCAGATAGGAACGTGGCATCTTAATAAAAAGTATATATTTGAATGCGGAAATTCATTCCGAACAAAACAAATGCAAACGTCGATAAATCCGATCATACGGGGAACCACTGATAGTTTCTCCTCTCCCCAGGGTAATGTAAGTGCCAACTCTGTTGTGTTTAGACTTATTTAAATGCAGCTTTCATGCTGTGCTCGAATTCCTTAATGTTGGGCCTGCACGGTTATCATATCCCGAGATATGATTTTGATACAGCAAATTGCATATCTCGGAGGGTTGTTATTCCACGGTCCACCCCTGACAGCCCACGGGCCCTGCTTACCCATGTGAGTGGTCAGGGGCATATGGCCCCACCCCTTGGTTTCCAGAGAAAAAGGGAATAGACCGGACAGTGCTCAGTTCTCACCTTACCATCACTGAACAACCATCTGAGAACCTGTGGACTCACTGACCAATCTCTGATCAATCACGAACATTTAACTGCAAGTATCTTTCTCCCCTTCCATTCTGTTTTATCTCTTTGCTGCTGTATATTATGTCTCTAATTGCTTTGTAACGCCATTTTTCTGGAAATATTTTATCTGCACCAATTTTGACCTTTTTGTTATTAAACCATATTCTGAAAAGTGTTAATCTTGTCCCTAAAGCTCTTGATGCAAGCTTTAACAAACCTGTTCCTTTGAAGTGTGCTACTGTTTTAGGATAAATCATCTGAATATCCCTGTCTGTGGTGACAACGTGTGTTACAGGTGATTATTCTAAAATCATAATTAATGTTGCTAATTGGTGGAAGCTCTGACTCTTCCATAAAATCAATGGTCAGTGGTGGTAGTGAAAGGGTTAATTGCTTAAATTAGCCTGGTAACAATCGCTCTCAGGCGGCTGGCACTTAGACGGTGGTTCCACAAGCTGGAAAATCTTTGTGTTGGAAGCAGCGGAGAGTGGTATTGTTATGTTAGTGACAGGCACGGTGTGAGATTGGGGGGACCTCTTTCACCGGTTAGTGAGGAGGGCCGTGATTTGATACCCGTGTTCGTCACATATTGGTTGGCAGCATGTTGTATAGTCTTGCCTTAAGAGCATTCAGTGCAATGTTAGGAATTAGCTCTGCACTGAAGAATTGTAACCTTTGGGTGGAAACCATGCTTTTTTTTTTTTTTAAAGACGCATACAGCAACAGCTCCTTCCTATCTCTGCTTTCTGTTCTATCTTTTCCGCTTGCAAATTGTCTGGGGTATCAGGGTATAAGAAGATGAGCAAAGATGACCTGACTGCTGAGTGTACAACAAGAGGCCTTGATGTCAGTGACAAAACATGTGGAGACATAATAAAGGCCTTACAGAAGTACGATATCCAAGCAGACCAGAACTCGGGGGAACTTGAAGCTGAAGGGGTTCCCAATACTCCAGAGCCCAGTGGTTCAGACTCTACAGCCTCACAGGATAGGCACACAGAGACTGACATGGGAATACCACTGATTGTCCCCGCTAGGCTACAGCACGAGCAGGAGCAGACCAGCCCCAGATTGCAACCAGCATTGACGTGTATCTACTGTTGTTTTAAAAGTCTTGTCGTCAGTACCATTTGACCCCAGCACAATGGGCCCGGTACCTGACGCCAGGGCTACGAGGCAAGGTCCTGGATTTGTATGTCGACCTGCCAGCGGAGCAGGATGAAGACTACGAGACCATAAAGGTTGGGATCATTCAGAAATATTGACTAACCCTGGAAGTGTACCGAAAATGGTTTAGGTTGCTGCAAAAAGGGCCTGGGGACTCCTATATGGATGTGGTAAGCCATTTATGTACCACGTTCCAACAGTGGAGTAGGGGCCTGAAAGCCAATTCTTTTGAGGCCCTGGAAGATCTCATGATTGAAGATCAGCTTTTGCACATCTGTCCTCCAGACGTCAGACAGTTTGTGTTAGAGCGGAAGCCCGGTTCTGCTAAAGCCGCAGCAGAACTGGCAGATACCTTCATCAGCACTCATCACAAGGCCCCACCGAATGGCTGGAAAGGTGGAAAATCGCACGTGGCAACCCCTCCTCTGCTTGCCAACCAAGCTTCTCAGCGGCATGAACCTGCAGCTCCTGGTGCCAAGCCCTCCCTGACTGACAACCACAGGTGTTACTTCTGTGGCAAGCCTGGCCATCTTTGAACACAGTGCCCTGAGCAGAAGAAGACAACATCATCTGGCCAACTGGCCTGCAACCCTTCGGCTGTGCTGTTCGTCAGTGGGAAACCTCAAGGAACCAATGCCAACTTGCAGCCAGTCATCGTGGGACAGCCAGGACTGTAACGAGTTTCCGGGATACCGGAGTGGACGTCACCTTGGTCAGTCCGGAGGTGATAGAAGAAACAGACAACATCACCGAGAAGTTCCTTACCCTTTCCTGAGTTGGGGGAACCCGTTCCCGCATACTCTGTGCCTATGTGTTCATTGATTGGGGTGCCGAGAGTGGGATGAGAGAGGTGGGAGTTTCTGAGGAGATCCCCACTGCTGTGTTGCTGGGTGTTGATTTAGGAACCCTTGTCTCCTATTATGCCCCTGCTGAGGACGCCCCCTCGGAAGCCTCTGGACTCCCCAAGGTACTGTGTGTAGATGTGGGTTTGATATCTAGGCAATCTGGGGAGGGGGAGGGTGAAGTGAAAGTGCAAGGTCCTCCTTCTTCAAAGAAAGGAGAAGAGACCATGTTGCTTGTAAAGGTAAACGATGTGTGTTCCAATGCTACACCTGTACCTGTTGAATGTAATGTTGATGATGATGATAATGCATTACCAATACTGGTGGTCACTCGCAGTGCTGCAAGGGCTGCAGAGGTACAGGCCCAGGTCGCAGAACAGCAGGAGGAGGTCTCTGGGCCCTCTCTTTGTTCTGACTCAGTGGACTCCAACTCTGTTGAGCCTCAGCAGCTGTCTTCGTTTGCCATAGGATTGCATGCTGGGACTTTTGGTTCCGCCTTAGAAGCAGCACTGCAGACAGACCAAACACTGGCAAAGCTCAGGAGTCTGGCTGATAGCCCACCTGAAGAGAATGACAAACAAAGGGTTTACTGGGACAAAGGAAAACTGTACAGGGAGCGTTTGTCTACAGAGGGGAACAAAGCTGATCTAGGTAGCAGGCAGCTTGTGGTACCCAGTCAATTCAGGGGACAGCTACTAAAGGTGGCTCACGAGATTCCCCTAGCAGGTCACTTGGGGATCGTTAATCCATAACTTTTATTGGCCTACCATGCTTACGGACATAGCTGATTACTGTCGGTCCTGTGTTACCTGCCAGTGAGTTGGCAAGGTAGGAGATGTACACAGGGCTCCGCTAAAACCTTTGCCTGTGTTTGACAAACCTTTTAAGAGGGTGGCAGTGGATATTGTTGGGCCTCTAGCCATCCCAAGGAGTTCAGGTAAACCTTTTATCCTGACAGTCGTTGGCTATGCCACGCGTTATCCAGAGGCGGTGGCTCTCGCCTCCCTCCGTGCAGACAAGGTCACTGATGCTCTGCTGGGAATCTTCACAAAAGTGGGATTTCTGGCCAAGCTCATTAGCGATCAAGGCCCCCAGTTTGTGTCTGACTTGATGCACGCTCTCTGCCAGAAAATACAGATGACGCATATCATGGCCAGTCCTTATCATCCACAAACAAATGGCTTGTGCGAGGGTTTCAATGGTACCCTGAAACAAATGCTGCGCACCTTTGTGGAGTCCCAGGGCAAGGACTGGGAAGGATATCTGCCTCATCTGCTGTTTGCTTACAGAGTGGTGCCCCAGGAGGCCACAGGCTTTTCGCCATTTGAACTTCTGTAAGGACAGAAGGTAAGAGGACCCCTGGACCTAATCCGTGAGACCTGGAAGGACAAGATTGCCGACCCAGAGGTCTCTGTTGTAGATTACCTCCTAAAATTCCAGGATTAAATGGAGACGTTGGTGTGGGGATGATGCAGGAAAACATGACCCAGGCCCAGACCAAGCAGAAACATTGGTATGACCGAAATGCTAGGGAGTGGACATATAACGTTGGTCTGCTGGTGTATGTTCTGCCTCCCTTGCGGCAGAACAAACTCCAAGCAGCATGGGAAGGCCCATACACCCGTCGCCCAGCATGTGAATGATGTCACCTACCTAGTCAGGTTGGGAGAATGGAGTAGACGGCAGAAGGCATTTGTGAACATGATCAAAGCCCATCATGAGTGCACGGCATATGTCATGCCGGTCTGCAGCAGGCCAGAGCCTGAAGAGGCTGATCCACTCCTAGACCTGTTAGCTGACACAAGGGAGGTAGACTCCGACCTCCTGATAAACCCAAATCTTACCCCCACACAGGTACCTGGGCTGAAGGAAGTGCTGGCAATACATGGTAGCCAGCAGTGGCGGGTGGTGAAATGTTAGGATGGGGGGGCACCAGACTCCGCATTTCCTTTTTGACCCCTCCCACTTCTCATAAGCCCCACCCCGTATAGTTTCCACCCCTTGTGTCAGGAGTATACAGCCCAACATCACCAGATAGTGGTATACAGCACCACCAGGAGTATACAGAGCACCAGATAGCAGTATACAGAGTCACCATATATCAGTATACAGAACCCCAGATAGCAGTATACAGAGCCCCAGATAGGATATACAGTCACCAGATAGGGGTATACAAAGCCCCAGATAGTGTATACAGTTACCAGATAGTGTATACAGTCACCAGATAGGGGTATACAGGGTCCCAGATAGGGTATACAGTCACCAGATAGGGTATACAGGGTCCCAGATAGGGTATACAGTCACCAGATAGGGTATACAGGGCCCCAGATAGGGTATACAGTCACCAGGTAGGGGTATATACGGTCCCAGAAAGTGTATACAGTCACCAGGTAGGGGTTTGCGGCGGTTCATGCTCCATGCAGAGTATTGCACATATTACATGTTATAGGCAGCTCAATGCAGAGTATTGAACATAGTATATGTCATAGGAAGCTCCATGCAGAGTATTGCACATAGTATATATCATAGGCAGCTCAATGCAGAGTATTGCACATATTATATATCATAGGCAGCTCAACGCAGAGTATTGCACATAGTATATATCATAGGCAGCTCAATGCAGAGTATTGCACATAGTATATATCATAGAAAGCTCCATGCAGAGTATTGCACATAGTATATATCATAGGCAGCTCAATGCAGAGTATTGCACATAGTATATATCATAGGCATCTCAATGCAGAGTATTGCACATAGTATATATCATAGGAAATGCAGAGTATTGCACATACAGGGTCCCAGATAGTGTAATACAATCACCAGATAGGGGTTCACGGCGGCGCCCCCCCCAGTTATCTCACTCCCAGTGACAGAATGGGGCCCCGCTGCGCACATGATGCGGACCTCATGCTTGCACTTGTTAACTACCTCACTCTCGTACCCATGTCACCAGGTCATGGATCTCTGTAACATGGGTTTGATTCCGCTTGCTACTAAAAAATGAATGTTGGGGAGGGAGCCAGTATATATCATAGGCAGCTCCATGCGGAGTATTGCACATACTAGTAAATGTCATAGGAAGCTCCGTGCAGAATATTGCACATAGTATATATCATAGGAGGCTCCATGCAGAGTATTGCACATAGTATATATCATAGGCAGCTCAATGCAGAATATTGCACATACTATATAACATAGGAAGCTACAGGAGGACCAGGTATCATGATTAACGACTGGTTGCATTGTGACTTGAACTAGTGCTTCGTTACCCATTGCAACTACATACCCCACATGTGTCTTACTGACCCATGTTCTTTTGATACGCCAGAACCAACATGCACCCTTGAATAACTTTAGACCAGGCTCTGAACAAGTGATGCAACTTTACGGAAATACTTTGTATTACAGTCCAACATGAGTAGAAATATCATATTGTCCCTAAATACCGCTAGCTGGCTGCGCAGGGTACCTCAGAAAGGTAGTAGTCCATATTGGCACCCTCCGGGTTTTAGCTGGTCTCTGGAACCCTGGTGCCTCCAACGGACTGCAAGGCGCATCAGTCCCTTTCCACAGCAGTTACAGCATGTCCTTTCCGATGTGGCCCATTTGAACGCCCCCTGAACCCAGCCTTCCCCCATATTTATATTACTGGTAGCTGGGCTGGATCCAAAAAACCTAGGAACCGTAGCTCAAACATTAAAGTGTATGTTAAGCCATCTGCTCTGTATTATAACAAGAAGTTGTTCTGTGTCTGTGTTATAACATATATATATACTTCTCTGTATAGATAACACACCTTCTTACTATGATCAGTTGTAATTTTTCAGCTTTTCTCTCTCAGCTCAGAGTTCCTGAGGGAGGAGCCGAGCACTGGAAGAGGGAGGGGGGAGTTGAAGAAAGGCACACAGGAGATAGGAGAGCGGGGAATGACATATCCTGCATAGACCACGGGGCTCTCAAGATAAGCTATATACAGGGGGAGTCAGCACACGGGGGGGGGGGGGAGTCATGACCTGGCATTCAACAAATATTTTAAGGTATACAGAGGGATAATTTAAAAAGCTAAAGCAAAGCATCATGCTGCTAATTGCACATTAAAGAGACAGGAGCAGCGTTTTTTGGGGTTAATAAACACAGTTTAGCAGCAGTTATGAGCATTTGAGTTTAGAAGTGTTTTTCTAAGATAACCTCAGGAGACCCTCCCAAATGCCCACAATGCATGAAAAACAAGTAAATGATTGACTATTTCAGTCAGCCATTCTGTGAGAGAATAGAGAGCAGCAGCAGAGAGAGCATTTTTTTACTTACTGCTATAAAACACATCCAATTAAAAAAAATGTAAAAAAACTAATTTCTTCATCAATTTAGGCCAATATGTATTCTTCTACATATTTTTGGTAAAAAAAATCCCAATAAGCATATATTGATTGGTTTGCGCAAAAGTTATAGAGTCTACAAACTATGGGATAGATTTATGGACTTTAAATTTTTTTTAGGGTTTTTACTAGTAATGGTGGCGATCAGTGATAGTGAGACAAATATGACAAAATGCGGTGAACAAATCTGACCCTAAGAGACACTTTTTGGGGACCAGTGACACCAATACTGTGATCTGTGCTAAAAAACTGCACTGGTTACTGTATAAATGACACTGGCAGGGAAGGGGTTAACACTAGGGGCGATCAAAGGGTTAACTGTGTTCCCTCAGTGTTTTTTCTTACTGTGTGTGGGAAGTGCTGACAGGAACAACACAGCGATCACTGTTCCTAATCACTAGGAACAGCAGATCTCCATGTTCTCCCCTGTCAGAACGGGGATCTGCCTTGTTTACAATGGTGCCTCTCTGTGGAATGATCACAGCACATCCAATGTCCAATGGGCACACGCATCGGCTCCTCCTCCGTGAAGCGGGCGCGCACGTGTCCACTGAATCTATTGCGGAAAGCAACATACAGGTACATTGTTTCACGCAATAGAGCTGCCCTGCTGCAGCATATATGCGATGGGCAGTCCAAGGTGTCCATTTATAAAACTGTGATGATCGGGAGAGAACCTGTTCTCTGCCGATTATCTCTGCACACGGAGAAGCTGTGATTGACTGACACAGAAATGGCCAGTTTACGAAGCTGTGATCTCAGCACTTCACTGGCGGTCTGTATCAGAATGCTCACTCCCCGATTTATCAGCTCAGAGGTGGTGAATCAGGGAGTGAAGAGAGAATCCTGGGGTAAGGAGGAAGATAATTGACTTCCTTCTACCTCAATCAGACCCCCCAACACAGTAACCATGTCCCCCTGCCCTGTATTTGTATATTTATATATATATATATATATATATACACATACAGTATATACAGTATCTCACGAAAGTGAGGTTGAGGCACTACAGGAGTACCTCCTCACCTTCTCCTAAGGGTACCGTTGGACACTAAGAGACCACTTAAGTTACGGGTTCTCCCAATTCCGTCACGATCTTTTGTTACCACCAGTGTGTTTTATATCTGTGAAACCCGTGTTAAAGCTGTAAAAGTGAATCCCCACATGAGTGAAAACAACGGTCGCCAAATCCGTAATTACCGACACACAACTCGTTTCACAGTAAAGAAGTCACAACAGTGTACTTTTCTATATTATTTTATAAATGTTTTTACACTCCCTACATGAGTGAAAGCACTCTATGACATATATGACATACACATATATATATATATA